>OY757908.1:10183304-10468304 GCA_963585895.1 Sepioteuthis lessoniana
AAATTGTGGAAAGTTTGTATTTTAATTAAGTTTTCAACATGCTTTTTATTGTATTTATCTTTTTCACAGTTTGAGAATTTGCTCTAAAGAAGATAATTTTTTTCTATCAAAAATGGGGTCAATTTAGCTGAACAAGTTTATTCTAATGATTCAAGAGCAATAAATCTTTGAAATTCTGTTGCTTCATTTTTTGAATCAGATTCAGAGATATTCGATATGTTTTTTCTTTGTATTTGCCATGTGTGATTTTTTTCTTTTTGCTGGTCTAACATCCACCACTATTGTTGGAAATTTACCAAGGGGGAAACCCATTTACTTTAGTTGAGACAGGGATACATTGGCCAGTATACCTATGCTGGGAGATAGATTTCAAGCCCCTTTTAGGTTTTCAGTAACCAAAACCTAATGCCTTAAAGCTAGCAGTGGTCAAAGTCTTATTTTTCTCAGCACAATTGACCCTCAGCCACTGTCTTCAAGCACCTTGAAGATAAAATAAGGTTGGGTATTTGTTTGCCACAAGAACAATTTAAAGAATACGGTCAGGATGATGATATGGGAGTTAAGACTTGACATGACCAGCTGATTGATCAGATTGAGTGTCGACTTCAGTAAGGGTATTGCAGGTCAGCCAACAGGTGACCTTGTTGGGAGAAGGAGTCTTAAGCCCCTACAGATGTGTAGTTGGTATATTCTACAGCCCCACTCAACAGGGCAGGAATGAAATATTCACTCATATTACATCCACACTAACAAATACCTGGCAATACTGAAATTGACTTAACAAGTGAAGATCTGGAGCTCTTTAATCAGAGGAGGATTTCTTTTTGCTAATTTAATTCTGTAATTTTAATTCTATTGATTAAAAATCTTTTTATCATGAAAAAGAATTAAAATTACAGGAATTGTATTTCAATTTTACAATTTCATAATTTTTGTCGTTTTTATAGATCTATATTTTTTTTACTTATTATTAAATAAATAATCTTTTTTTTCTAAAGACATTTTTTAACCTATCATAAAAAAGGATATTTTGTTATATAATTAAGGAATTATTTTTTTATATTAATCATTTTTCATTGATAATATTTTATCATTCAGTTTAGTTAGGCTTTGAACTATTCGGGTCTCTTAGTCCAGGTGCATAGTCATTTGGTGCAGTTTTACGCTTGTGCGGAAAGGATATGACAATCACTATTTGTCATAATAAACCCCCAGACAAGAAATAGGGCTGGAGTGTGGATGATGTCATGCCTGGAAGAGATGGTCCTGAGAATCGAGGATTTTAAAAAGACGTTAGTTGAGATTGGACCATTGAGGTGAGAGTTTTCTGCCGGAGGCGTGAGGTTGAGTTTTTCAGATCTGATCAGATCAGATCATATTTTTGGATCTCGACCAGCAGAGATGAATTGATTGGTTGGTTGGTTGGGTTTAATGGCATATCAACCTCTATAGGTTATTTAATGGCATATCAACCGCTATAGGTTATTTAATGCCAAAGCCTGTTTACACATATGTACGGTTTGTAAATGCATAATTTAATGATACCATACTAAAACCAAATGACTCATTTACTCGCATACGAGAGAGAGGAATTGAGATCTTAAACATCACAAGCTGCACCGCGTGTTGGGGGTGGGGTCAGTAAAGACTTTTAAGAATTGTGTCTCTCTCCTCATGTCACCATGGACTGAAGCCAGAAATTGATAAACTCATTCGTATCTGAAACGAAAGAGTCCGCCTGTATTTGTATCTGTATATGTATTGTATTACTGTTGTGATTGATATCTCGTTGTATACAACAGTTTTAGAATTCATTATTTCTAAAAAAAAATACTTTGTGTAAAATATAATTGTTTTTAAATGTTTTCATTTGTGAAAATATAATTATATGCATCGTTAATAACAACAAAATGACCTGGATCTTTTTGCGCACAGTCAGATTATTTGTTCATTTAAATGAATTTTGAATGCGTCACATGTAAAAAAAACACCCAGAACCACCAGAAACAAGAAAAATTTTTTTCCTTTCTTTTTTTAAATGCATCTCGGTCGTTAATATTGCATAACTTCTCTATCTGGTTAGTATGAGTCATGGTATCCTAAGACAACTACATTTATTTAAGGTCTATCCTCACGTGTCTGTACTATGAATCTTATTTACAGCTAAAAACATGGTATTTCCACAATGTCTGCGGATAAATATTTGTACGAAGGTAAGTCAAAAGTTTTGTAATATTTTGGTAATATGAGACACAATTTGGCATTTCCAGATGCTTTTGCTGACATTATGAAAATGATGAACCACAATGAATTGTGAGACACAATTTGGCATTTCCAGATGCTTTTGCTGACATTATGAAAATGATGAACCACAATGAATTGTGAGACACAATTTGGCATTTCCAGATGCTTTTGCTGACATTATGAAAATGATGAACCACAATGAATTGTGAGACACAATTTGGCATTTCCAGATGCTTTTGCTGACATTATAAAAATGATGAACCACAATGAATTGTGAGACACAATTTGGCATTTCCAGATGCTTTTGTTGACATTATGAAAATGATGAACCACAATGAATTGTGAGACACAATTTGGCATTTCCAGATGCTTTTGCTGACATTATGAAAATGATGAACCACAATGAATTGTGAGACACAATTTGGCATTTCCAGATTCTTTTGCTGACATTATGAAAATGATGAACCACAATGAATTGTGAGACACAATTTGGCATTTCCAGATGCTTTTGCTGACATTATGAAAATGATGAACCACAATGAATTGTGAGACACCACGCTCGCCTGATACTCTCTGCCTTTACCATGTAAATGGCTCATAGAAAATTGAAACTGAATGTATAAATAAATAAAGTAGTTTCTGAATAGGAAGGCTGAGGCACTCGTAGTCATTAAAAATGACTAGGGAGGACTGGAGGTCCAAAGATCTTGTATGTATGCATGCATGGAGCAAGACAGAAGTGAATGTTCCTCCCCGACATGACAGGTGGAAGTTAGGGGACGACTGGTGTCCTTTTAGGAGTTGACAGCAAGAAATGCTAAGGTAAAGACATTAGTTGAATACCAGCGACAAAGATGTAAGGAGACAAAAGTTTACATGCCCCAAATTCTGGGGGCACTCCAAAGAGATTGTGAGACCCAGCGGATAAGCATGTTAGAACCAGGAAAAAATTCAAGGTCTGTATCTGCTCTCCCTTTTTCACCTTGATATTTTTTTGTCTAGTTGATGTCGTCGTTTTAGTCGTCTTTCTTATTTCTTGCAACTACTTGCTACCAAGTAGTAAATAAACCTTTGCGTAATTTAACAGAGTTTTTGCGTTCGTCAATTTGTTACCATGGCAGTTTACACAACAAATGATTATAGCTGCTTCCCAAATTAGACTATGTTACACATTCATCTGCAGAGCTTTCAAATCCCACATGAAGTCAAGCAATGCACAATGTGTCAGCACACCAACTTCCACAATACTATCAACAATGGTGGGTACCTTTAACAGCTTGAACTGTTTTAATTACATGATATATTTGCTCCAAACTCGTATATATAAAAATATTGAAAAACTTTTGACTAACTTTAATATGAATAATATGATTCAACAAATATCCTGTTCATCTGCCAGGATTTCTTGGAGTTTTTTGGTAACTTTCTAAATTAATGATTGAAGAAAAGATCCATTTCCAGCGTCAATAACGATTTAGTTTGAATTTTATTTTTAGAGAAATTAAAGCTACAATTGTTTTCCTGTCTGCTTTTAACACTTTCCTCTGTCCACCAAAATCTTTAAGTTCAATGTCTACAAGAATAGTTTTTAGCTCAAAAGATTGGGAACAAGTAAGGGTACCTGGCATTGCCTAGTTGCCAAATACGTAGTGGTTTGATTTTGTTTTTGACACTTAAGTTTCTTATATTCATATCATTAAATGTTGAAGAAATATTTCTGTTGGCGAGTAAAGCCAAAAGTTAGGTGCCTGTTCATTACAAGCAAAATATGATAAAAACACCTTTTTGTGGATAAAAATTAGTAGTCATTCATTACTTGACTATATACAGTGAAAGTGAATTACCTCCCTTACATTGAAAAAAATTTTTATTTGAAAAAAAAAAAAAAAAAGTACAGAACAAAAAAAACATAAAAATTTCGTTCAAAACTTTTATAATACAATCAAAATCAATGCAATACTGTGAATAAACAATGTAGTCTAGACCTTGATGTAGCTTACCCTGTTCATTTGGATATTCCCAAACATCCTAAAATCACTTATACACAATAGCATTGGTAATTTAATAATTATGTATGCTTCGGAGGCATTATTTACTCTTTGTTTCATCATCATCATGTCACACTATCAGCACAGATATTTCTGACCCTCTCTTGCCACCCCTCCCTATCATCCATTGCTTTTGGTAGGTCTTCCAGGCTACATTCAGTATCTGCACAGAACTGCTGTATATATGTTTGAGCTGGACGTCCTACCTTTGCTCGTCTCTGTGAAGGGGTCCACAGGAGTACATTACTTATGAGCTCATCCCTATTTCTCCAGCAATGTCCTGCATATCTTGTTCATCTAATTCCGATAGTTTTAATGACGGGTGGTAGGTGGCTGTACAGTTGCTGTTTTGTGGGGTGCTGTCTCCAGGACTTGACCCACATATGTTTTTAATAGTAAACAGGATTAATTTAAAAATTCATCATTGTGATGATTCACTTGTACCCGGTTATGACTAATGGAATCAGAACAGGCGACCCCCATGGATTCAATAAAGGACGTAGTTCGAAGTTCCGTGAAGATTCCTGAGTTCAAAAAAACACCTGAAGAAGTCCAGAGGACATATCGGCCGAAACGTTGTGGAAATAACAATAAAGATGAAGACAATAGTCCGAAAACCCTTAATGATAAAAATCATCAAGCTTCATCTCAGAAATTTAGACAACTAACACCTGAAGAAGGTCGGAGGACATATTGGCTGAAACGTTGTGGAAATAACAATAAAGATGAAGACAATAGTCCGAAAACCCTTAACAATAAAAATCAAGTTTCGTCTCAGAAATTTAGATAACTGTAATACCTTTATTTACTTATTTGTTTGGTTTGGTTGGGTTTTATGGCATATCAACCATTGTAGGTTACTTAATGCCAAATCCTTTTTTATACATATAAACAGTTCTATTTCAAACAATTTGGTTTGTTTGTTTGGGTTTTATGTATATCAACCTTTGTAGGTTATATAATGTCAAATCCATTTTTATACGAATAATCAGTTCTATTTCAAACATATCAGTTTAGCATGAGTATATAGTTTAATTGTCAAAAACATTTCTATTTCAAGCTGTTCAGTTCAGTCAAACAGTTCAAATTCAATCACAGTCAAATGTCAAACAATTCAGTTTAACATAAGTACAGTTTTTATGTCAAAAACAGTTCTATTTCAAACAATTCAGTTTAACATAAGTACAGTTTTTATGTCAAAAACAGTTCTATTTCAAACAATTTAGTTTAGCATAAGTACAGTTTTTATGTCAAAAACAGTTCTATTTCAAACAATTTAGTTTAGCATAAGTACGCAGTTTAGTTGTCAAAATAGTTCTATTTCAAGTAATTCAGTTTAGTAAAAGCAGGCAGTTTAGTTCTATTTGACCCATAGATACGACCCTATCAGGTGCTATCACTCTGGGCTAGAGTGGACCTGGGAGTGATGTCAATGAAGGGGTACTTCGCTTTCCCCAAAGGTCCAGCATTACTGGAGCCACACTATCAGATTGTTTAGTCTTATATCCAAGACACTCATTTGGGGGAAGGGGTCTTACCAGTTTGCAGAGATGCAGTCAGTGTATTCTACAGCCACCCCCAATAGCAGATTGGGCCATCATTTATTTGTATCAAGTTCCGTGGCGTTATAGAATCTCAAAGTATCGTTCGTCACTTTCATGACTTTTACAAAAACATCTGGAACTGCCAAATTGTGCTTCATGACTTACTCAAATATTTGGGAGGTTCTGAAAGGTTGTACACTGACCTGAGTCTGTTGCTGGTCAGCTTTTGTCTTTCTCCAACTGGCCAGTTGATCAGCTGTGGATATCCAGCATTGGAGTCCTTCACGTAAAAGACGCTGACGGCGTGCAGCAATGGCAGAGGTTATTCGGCTTCGTTTCCGTAATTGTTCTGAACAGTAAGCTTTCCAAGCAAGAAGAACCTGTAAAAAAAATAATTCAAGGATTATCTTTTAAAACCTAATGACTCTAATATACAGATCTTATGAAACAAACTATTTTATAAACTTTGATTGACCAAATCATTTTAATGGCAAATTAACTTGATTAGGGTTTGCATTGGTTTGGTTTGGTTTTATGGCACATCAACTTTTGTAGGTTATTTAATGCCAAATCCATTTATATACATATAAAAAGTTTTACTTCAAACAATTCAGTTTAGCGTAAGTACACAATTCAGTTGTCAAAAAACAGTTTGACTTCAAGCAATTCAGTTTTGTGTAAGTATTGTTTTTTTGTTTATACAGTTAAATGTCAAAACAGTTCTATTTCAAACAGTTCAGTTTAGCATAATAACAGTTTCATTGTCAAAACCAGTTCTATTTCAAGCAATTCAATTTAGCATAAGTAAACAGTTTAATTTGACCCATTGAGAGGACCCTATCGGTTGCTATGACTTCAGGCCAGAGTGGACCTGATAGCGATGGCAATAAAGGCGTACTTCACATTCCCCAAAGATCCAGCATTACTGAAACCTCACCCTCAGATTTTTTAGGGTCATACCCAGGGTACTCGTTGGCGGGGGGGGTTATTTACTAAGCTTTTTGCTTAGATGTGGCACAAGGTCATATGAAAGGGGGGGCACCCAATGAGACTCGAACTCACTCGTGTAGGTTTGCTAGTCGAGCTTGCTAACCATTACACCACCAGAGGCGCCTAGTTGGCGGGGGGAGAGGTCTTACACCTCGGCAGAGATGCAATAAGTATATTCTGCAGTCCAAGCCAATTGGGTAAGAGTTAGGAAATTATATTCATTGTACATTACATTCACATTTTTGTGTAGTTTAAGCATTTTTTTTTTTGCACAGTTATATATCAATTATTCCCATCAAGTACAAATTTTCACACAGTTGTATGATCTCAAGTATTCCTATCCAATTTTTAAACAGATCTATTTGACTCATAGATAGGAACATAACAGTACTACCACACCAGGTCAGGGTGGACCTGGGAGTAATGGCAATGAAGTGTTACTCCAGATTCTCAAGATCTTCAGAACTGAGGTCTTAAAACCAGATACAGTAAAGTGTTATACTTAAGAAACCCATTTTTTTGGGTTGGGGTGATGTTACCCACAACATTTCTAAGCACTGCAGACAAATGTTCATTGTTAACTTCTGCTTATGATTCAAGTAGTGGGTCATGCTCAACAGCTCAGTGAAGCTGCTATATCCATTGTTCATCTTGACAACTCAAAATCAATATTGGCTGTATTTTTCATAGCTAACAAATGTTTTTTTAACAGTTGTGACGTATACTTGGGTTGTCCACATATAGCAGCAGTCAGCAGACATACTGTGAGAGGAGTAGAGGGAGGTTGCAGGCCAGCAACTCCTCAAGAAAAAGAATGAGACCAGCGTAAATTGGAATGTGGGGCGGGATAGCTCGAAATGTGGACAATTGAAAGAAGAAACGCAGAGCCAGCAGATGGGAAAGCGAAGGCGGAACTTTGTGGAGCAAAAAGGGACAAAAGAAAAGAGACTTGATAGAACATAATTTTCTATCCTGCTCAAACCGAGTTTTCATATTAATCTCAATGCTTCGCAGATTTGCCCAGTTTGCTGGAGCTGTAGAATACACTGACTGCTTCTCTGCAGAGGGGTAAGACCTCCACAAAAAATCGATATGACGCTAAACAATCTGATGGTGAGGCTCTAGCAATGCCGGATCTTTGGGGAATGCAGAGTACCCCTTCATTGACATTTCTCCCAGGTCCATTGTGGCCCAGAGTGGTAGCACCTGATAGGGACCTATCTATGGGTCAATCTAAACTGTATACTTATGCTAAACTGAATTGTTTGATGGTTTGGTTTCTTTGTTTAATGACATATCAACCTTTGTAGGTTATTTAATGCCAAAGCCATCCTCCTAGAAGAACAGTAGTGGTACTATTTAACCCATAGCTGGGAGGATAAGGGGGTTCATACCTTTCCCAAAGGTATTTGCCCAAAAGTAAATGTAATAGCTTCGACTAGAGTACAAACTCACTACGATTCCGCAGTCCATCGCTTTAACCAACACGAGGACACTGCCCTGAATTGTTTGAAATGGAACTGCTTTTGTATGCCAAACTGAATTGTTTGAAATAAAACTGTTTATATGTATAAAAATAGATTTAGCATTAAATAAGCTATGTGGTGTATTCAATAGGTTTCCAGACTTTTTTGTACAGGCATTTAAAATTGCTGTAGAGTCTTGAAAATTCAGTATCTTATTGCTATACATCTTATGAGATGATTGATAATTTTCATGATTTCAGGTTCAAATGAACAGCTACAGCAGCAATTGGAATACACCCTACTAAATCCTGATTGTCACAGCTGGGGACTTACAAAAATCCAATCTGGACATGAGGACACTTTAGAAGAACGATATGCAATAGGATTCTGTTTTGAACTGTTTTAAAAAATGATGCAACAGAAACATATGGAATGCTTCGGACTACTTTTCGACCATCTTGCATGAATCGAGCATCAGTTTTTGAGTGGCATAAGAGATTCAAGGAAGACAGGGAGTCTGTGAGGGATGATGTGAGGTGTGGGATGAGTAAGGAAGTCAATACACCACAGTTGATTGGCCAAAGGGTTAGGGTTAGGGTTACTATGTTGAGGTTTAAAGGGAGTTGGTTCTATGGCACATCAACCATTATACAAGGATCATTAAATAAGTTTCCAGACTTTTTTCGTATGGGCACATTTATTGATAGAAAACACATGAAACTCTAGTCCCCTTCGAAGTAATCTCCTCCGGCTGCAATGCACTTGTACCGTTCCAACAACTTCTGGAAGGCCCCATTGAAGTCCTCTTGTGTGAGCATGTCAAAGACCTTTGTCACAGCCTCTTTCATCTCCTCAATTGTCTCATAACGACAGCCTCTGAGCTTAGGGAATAACCAAAAGTCACAGGGAGCAAGGTCTGGACTACAGGGAGGCTGAGGAACTGTCTTGATGCTCATCTTGGTCAAATAGTCTGTGACAAGGATGGAGTTGTGGACTGGTGCATTGTCCTGGTAGAAATGCCACTGGCCCGATTTGAAGAGTGCTGGCCTCTTCCGACGGAATCTCTTCCTGAACTCCCCTAAAACCTCAACATAGTAACCCTAACCCTTTGGCCAATCAACTATGGTCTATTGACTTCCTTACTCCTCCCACACCTCTCATCATCCCTCACAGACTCCCTGCCTTCCTTGAATCTCTTATGCCACTAAAAACTGATGCTCGATTCATGCAAGATGGTCGAAAAGCAGTCTGAAGCATTCCATACGTTTTTGTGGCATCATTTTTTCCAAGTTTAAAACAGAATTTTATTGCATATGGTTCTTCTAAAGTGTCCTCATGTCCAGATTGCATTTTTGAACTTCACCAGCTGTGAAAATCAGGCTTTAGTAGGGTGTATTCCAATTGCTGCTGTAGCTGTTGATTTGAACCTGAAATCATAAAAACTGGTCAGTCATCTCATAAGATGTATAGCAATAACATAGTGAATTTTCAAGAGTCTACGACAATTCTAAATGCCTGTACAAAAAAGTCTGGAAACTTATCTTATGTACCTTATAACATGCTAGAAAAGAAGTCGCTTTACCTTTCGTTGCAGACTGACACTCCAATACCAAAGAGAAATTTGCGTCTGCTGGTTTTCATGCTGAACAATAGACAAAGATTTCTTCCACTGGTTGAAACCAGCTAAAAGCAAGACATGATGGCGAAAGAACAAAGATTGTCGCTGAAGTAACTGGAAAATAATCAAAAATATTTTATAGATGCAAAAAAAAACGCATTATATAATGGGAGCGTGGATGTAAATAGTGGAAAAGAATTCATCAGTAGAGAGAAAAATTGTTTTTCCATTTTCCTCCATAATGTATTTATATATACATATATATAATGTAAGTGTGTGTGTGTATACACATATATATAATGTGAGGGCATATATATATATATATATATATGTAATGTGAGTGTGTGTATAAATATATACAAGATGGAACGATAAAATTGTCATCCTAAAGAAAACAACACTACAGCTTTATTTTAAAACTTTTATTGAAAATATCAATTCAGCTAACTTGATTATGTAGTAGAGCTGACATCTACAGGGTGGAACGATAAAATTGTCATCCTACATCCTTGAGAGTGTAGATATATATATATAATGTGAGTATATGTGTGTGTGTGTGTGTGTATATATATATATATATATATATATATATATATAAAAAGCTTAGTGGAGGTGTTTTGACACACGTTCAGAGAATGTTTGCATTTCATATCGTGAGAATACCCTTGGGAAAAGTATGAATCCAATTATTCTCCCTCCAGCTATGGGTAAATAGTAGGGCAGGCTGAATTCTTTGACCTTAGTCGGGCAACCAGTCTAGGAGAAGAAAAATTCTGAATTCAAATCTATTAAACTCTACTTAAAAACTGACCTTGTGTCAAATCCTTGGGTAGTGTAACATACCCATACATGAATAAGTGAAACGTACATATAATGTTTATAAAATGTTCATATATAACATCATCATCATCATGTCGTGTGGCTAGCACGGATATCCCAGACCCTCTCTCTCCACATCTCCCTATCATTCATCGTCTCCGGCAGGTCTTCAGGGTTATATCCCGTATCATCACATAGCTACTGTATGAATGTTCGAGCAGGTCGTCCTGCATTTGATTGGCCATATGAGGGGGTCCACAGGAGTACATCACTTACGATCTCGTCTTTGCTTCACCAACAGTGTCCGGCATGTCTGGTTCGTCTAGCTTGTATAGTTTTCATGATAGGTGGTAGGTGACCGTACAGTTGGCGCCTTGTGGGGTGTTAGTGCCAGGACCTGTTCAATATTGCTCGCAGCATTCTTGTATAATTGCCGTCTAGCTTCTTCTCCAACCGTTTAGTCAGCGTCCAAGTATACGACTTCTTAGTTCAGGTACGAAAATTTTTTTATTACCTTTGTGTTAAAAGGTTTTTTCGACATAAGGAGAGAGGCACAATCTTTCTATGCTGACTTTTCCATCTATGCCCCATCACATGCCCGTAGCGCACAAATTCATCTTGCCCCGCCCAGGTCTCAATCTCAACTAACTGACTTTTCTCAAATCTCAGCCCACGCTTCTGGTGTGTGATGTCACTCACATCCCACGGTCACATTTTCTATCTGGGGTTTCTACTGTGACATCTCTGAATAACGCATGAACACCTGCGCTCATGTTTGCACCTAACTAACCCATGCACTAAGCGAAAGGTTCTCAGCCTAACTAGACCGAAAGGCAAGATATATAAAACGAAATCCCTCGGCTATTATATTACAGTAGGACTTGGGTAAATCTATACATAATGGCGACTATTGCAAGAAATGGAATTCATGACCTGACTTCAAATCCTGGATAGGGTTTTTTTAGCATTTCACTTCATGTTAATGCTTTTAGAAAAGGCATGAATCCATTGGTTCTTTTCCCAGCTATGGTTAAATAAGCTAGACAAGGTTTTCTAGCCTTGGTTAGGCAATCAATGTAGAAGGAAAACTCTCAATTCATATCAGCTATAACCCTCTTGTATCATATCCTGACCATCGCAGATGGGTCAGATAAATAAATAAATATATATATATAAATCTCCAAAGCCATGTATGCTAATAGTGGGAGTGATTCTCTTTTGAGATTTTCTTTCTTCAATATCCACGTAATTCAAAATCCAAAAGAGAGCTCAACGTAAAATAATAGTGGAATCGATAGTTCCATTCTCCGAGGATTTGAATTCAAAGTGTTTTTCCTTCTCCTAGACTAGTTGCCTAACCAAGGGTAAAATGCAAAGTCTGCCCAGTCATTCACCAATTGATGAAGATTTGTTTCTTTCCCAAGAGCATTAGCATGAAATGCAAACAGCATCAGCCAGGATTTGGCCACACCAAGTTCTTTTCCTTACAAGATATATATATATATATATACACACACACACACTAAGCTACACTCACACACATACACACCTATATATATATATATATATACCCACACACATACAAACCTATATATATATATATATATATACATATATATCTTTAAGGAAAAAACCAAAGACCAGCTAATTCATGATTATAAATTTATTTCGATCCCGTATTTTCAGTTTCTGGTGTGAACCAAAAACATGAAGAAAAAAAATTAATACAGGACTTCTTCGATAATTAATTAAATTTAAATTTAAAACCAGAATAAACACATGGGGTGTAGGGGGGACGAGATTGAGGAGTTACCTCCTCGTTTTATTGAATTTCCGTTTTTATTTTAATTTTAATTTTTCAAATTTCTTCTGTCAGTTATAATTATGGTAATTTAACTTTTTTATTTATTCGTTTATTTTCTTTTCATGTTAAATTCGATGATTAATTTTTAAGAGAAATATTAATGCTTATATCAATTTCGATACCATTTAATTAGCTACCTATTTTTTATGTGCATATGTTGGATACGTTTTTTTTTCCTGGTTTCACTATTTATTTCTATGTTTTTAATTTTTTATAGTTTAAATTTAGTCTTATGTCTACATCTAGCTATCAATTCGCTTCTCTTATTTAATAACTTATCGGGGTAATTATATTCTAAAATATAAATTTTCTCTTCAAGGCATAAATTGCATCTACCGTTAAAACTATTTGGAGTATTTGATTTTCTCAAAATAGACCATTCAATCTCAGGGGTTAAACCTTTGTTTTTTAAAAACCAGAAATGTTTTGATAGTGCCGTATCGTTTTTTAGGTGTTTGTGGGAGAAGGTAATTTTATGATTAAAAAATCTCTGCTTCTATATACATATATATGTATGCACAAACATACGCCTCCGAATATACTCATACACACCCATATATATATACAAACATGAATATGTGTGTGTGTATATATATATATATATATATACACACACACACACACACACACATACTACCAGTCAAATGTATTTAATCACCCTCAATAATTTATATTCCTCATACTAAACATATGAACTTCAACTGCCTTAATATTCGCCTATAGTGAAGAGAAGGGCTTCAACTGCCTAACCATTTGTCTATAGCTAAGATATAGGCTTCAACTGCCTTACCATTTGCCTGTAGCTAAGAGATGGGCTTCAACTGCCTAACCATTTGCCTATAGCTAAGAGATGGGATTCGAAAGCCTAACCCTTTGCCTATAGCTAAGATATAGGCTTCAACTGCCAAACTATTTGCCTGTAGCTAAGAGATGAGCTTCAACTGCCTAACCATTTGCCTATAGCTAAAAGATGGGCTTCAACTGCCTTACCATTTGCCTATAGCTAAGAGATGGGCTTCAACTGCCTAACCATTTGCCTATAGCTAAGAGATGGGCTTCAACTGCCTAACCATTTGCCTATAGCTAAGAGATGGGCTTCAACTGCCTAACCATTTGCCTATAGCTAAGAGATGAGCTTCAACTGCCTAACCATTTGCCTATAGCTAAGAGATAAGCTTCAACTGCCTAACCATTTGCCTATAGCTAAGAGATGGGATTCGAATGCCTAACCATTTGCCTATAGCTAAGAGATGAGCTTCAACTGCCTAACCATTTGCCTATAGCTAAGAGATGAGCTTCAACTGCCTAACCATTTGCCTATAGCTAAGAGATGAGCTTCAACTGCCTAACCATTTGCCTATAGCTAAGAGATAAGCTTCAACTGCCTAACCATTTGCCTATAGCTAAGAGATGGGATTCGAATGCCTAACCATTTGCCTATAGCTAAGAGATGAGCTTCAACTGCCTAACCATTTGCCTATAGCTAAGAGATGAGCTTCAACTGCCTAACCATTTGCCTATAGCTAAGAGATGGGATTCGAATGCCTAACCATTTGCCTATAGCTAAGAGATGAGCTTCAACTGCCTAACCATTTGCCTATAGCTAAGAGATGAGCTTCAACTGCCTAACCATTTGCCTATAGCTAAGAGATGAGCTTCAACTGCCTAACCATTTGCCTATAGCTAAGAGATGGGTTTCAACTGCCTAACCATTTGCCTATAGCTAAGAGATGAGCTTCAACTGCCTTACCATTTGCCTATAGCTAAGAGATGGGCTTCAACTGCCTAACCATTTGCCTATAGCTAAGAGATGAACTTCAACTGCCTAACCATTTGCCTATAGCTAAGAGATGGGATTCGAATGCCTAACCATTTGCCTATAGCTAAGAGATGAGCTTCAACTGCCTAACCATTTGCCTATAGCTAAGAAATGAGCTTCAACTGCCTAACCATTTGCCTATAGCTAAGAGATGAGCTTCAACTGCCTAACCATTTGCCTATAGCTAAGAGATGAGCTTCAACTGCCTAACCATTTGCCTATAGCTAAGAGATGGGCTTCAACTGCCTAACCATTTGCCTATAGCTAAGAGATGAGCTTCAACTGCCTAACCATTTGCCTATAGCTAAGAGATGAGCTTCAACTGCCTAACCATTTGCCTATAGCTAAGAGATGGGCTTCAACTGCCTAACCATTTGCCTATAGCTAAGAGATGAGCTTCAACTGCCTAACCATTTGCCTATAGCTAAGAGATGAGCTTCAACTGCCTAACCATTTGCCTATAGCTAAGAGATGGGATTCGAATGCCTAACCATTTGCCTATAGCTAAGAGATGAGCTTCAACTGCCTAACCATTTGCCTATAGCTAAGAGTTGAGCTTCAACTGCCTAACCATTTGCCTATAGCTAAGAGATGGGATTCGAATGCCTAACCATTTGCCTATAGCTAAGAGATGAGCTTCAACTGCCTAACCATTTGCCTATAGCTAAGAGATAAGCTTCAACTGCCTAACCATTTGCCTATAGCTAAGAGATGGGATTCGAATGCCTAACCATTTGCCTATAGCTAAGAGATGAGCTTCAACTGCCTAACCATTTGCCTATAGCTAAGAGATGAGCTTCAACTGCCTAACCATTTGCCTATAGCTAAGAGATGGGATTCGAATGCCTAACCATTTGCCTATAGCTAAGAGATGAGCTTCAACTGCCTAACCATTTGCCTATAGCTAAGAGATAAGCTTCAACTGCCTAACCATTTGCCTATAGCTAAGAGATGGGCTTCAACTGCCTAACCATTTGCCTATAGCTAAGAGATGGGATTCGAATGCCTAACCATTTGCCTATAGCTAAGAGATGAGCTTCAACTGCCTAACCATTTGCCTATAGCTAAGAGATAAGCTTCAACTGCCTAACCATTTGCCTATAGCTAAGAGATGGGATTCGAATGCCTGACTATTACTACTACTTTAATAGCCCTACTTTTGGATTTGATTGGAAATTAATATTTCATTATACACTGGAATCTTACCTTTTTTCTGTAAGTGGCCAGAAGCCAAAGTTTCCAATTGCGAAATGATTTTCGAAGAATGGTAAATCTATGATGTGAGGCAGCCAAAAATTCTTTCTGCTTCTCTATAATGCTTTGCTGACAACACTGGCGCCATTTCATAAATAAACGATAAACTATAGCTGGAAAAAAAAAAGAATCTTAGATTAAAATTAAATGTAACCACATTCCATGGTGGATTATTCTTTTTTTTTAGAAATTTTTTTTTTTTGTAACAGGGAAACTGAAAATTTACTCCCTATTCTAAAGTTTTTATAATTCATTTCTTAACTGTAATTTTTACTTGATATGAGAAGAGAGTATAATATGGATTTACTTTTCAACTACCCTGTATATCGTTAGATAAGCAAATCTAATTTGATTTTGTGAAGAAGAAAATTTTTCATTACTTTTAGTGGCTAGAACATACATGACACTATGAGTTCTTCTGCTCCTGGGTGCACAGGGGGGCAAGGCATATGCACGTGGGTGCAAATAGGTCTATATGAGTATGTATGCATAGAGGTGTATCTGTAAAGGTGCGTCTGGGAACGGGTGAAGTGTATATGGTCTAGTTTCTTTGTTCTTAATGGCACATAAACCTTTGTGGGTTATTTAATGCCGAAATAATTTCAGTAGAAGAATTAATAAAGTAAAAGCAAAGTTGGCGACCGTAGCTGAGGGCGACCTGAAGGCTCCTTTTTCAATAGCTACTACACTGAGGTGAAAGGGAGGGTACTACTCCTTTTCCTGGATTGCTCCTCTTTACTCTCAATACGTATCTTATATTGCTGAGTGTTAAGCAAGGAGGCATCAAGTAACATTTTTAAAGTCTTTGGTATGGTGCGACCTGGGATTGAACCTAGGTAGACACAGACTAATGAAGACTTATTGTCGCCAAATTAGTATATCATTATTATCATAATTATTTAGTTATGTCTATTTGGGCATCTCTGCTTTTTATCATCTTCTCACATCAACCTTAAAATAAAATCTTTACACATAAAAAGTAAAGTTGTCTCCCTTTAGTCGAGGGCGACCAGAAGGCTCCTTTTTCAATAGCTACTACATTGAGGTGTAGGGGAGAGTGCTACTACATTCCCTGGATTGCTCCACTTTACCCTTGATATGTACCTTATATTGCTGAGTGTTAAGCAAGGAGGTATCAAGTACCATTTTTAAAGTCTTTGGTATGACGCGACCTGGCATTGAACTCTGGTCTCCCGAATCATTAACGAACACTCTACCCACTAGGTCAATGAGCCGGTTGAAGAATTAATAGTGGTACTATTTAACGAATACATGGTGACGTAAAGAGGTTCATGCTTTTCCCTAACGTATTAGTCTCAACGTGAACATAATAGTATCATCAGAGTTCAATCTTGTTTACGACAATGTTACAGTCCTGCATGTTAACCACTACGCCATGGAGAATCCCCTGTAGTATATATAGATATGTATATAAAGTAGTATCAAAAGGATAGCTAAGTTAGGGAGTTTGGCAGATTTTAATAGTTGATAAGATAGAAGGATTTCTCGATGGGGATGAAAGGGTTATTTTTTTTTAATGGGCGTCATAAACATGTTTGGTGCTTGAGTGGTCAGGAGTCCATAGATGAGGGCAGGGGTCAGTGCGGGGAAGCCCAGACTGCATATATTCAAGGAAGCAATCAGGAAATAGACAAGTGGTAACCCGCCAAGTGATGGTTGCGTTTTCTCAGCTCTCCCATTCACAGTAGTTGGTCACAAGACAGATATGGACTGACATGTTGCAGCCCAGGGCACTAGTGGTTGGGTTGTTGGACTAGGCCCTCTCCTAGCCACTATAACAAAGTTAGGAGTCAGTTTTTAGACATAGAATGAGATAGACAACTGAACAAGTTTTCACCTGCCATCCATATTACAATAGTGAGAGATTGCCCAGTCGGCTGAGGCTGTAGAATACACTGACTGCACCTCTGCAGAGGGGTAAGACCCCCCCCCAACGAGTGTCCTGAATATGACACTATACAATCTGATGGTAAGGCTCCAATGATGCTGGGGCTTTGGGGAATGTGGAGCCCCCTTTCATTGCCATTGCTCCCAGGTCCATTCTGGCGTGGAATGGTAGCACCGGATAGGGCCCTATCTATGGGTTAAATAGAACTAACTGCATACTTATGCTAAACTGAATTGTTTGAATGAAAACTATTTGACTAAACTGAATAGCTTGAAATAGAAATGCTTTTGACAATTAAACTGTACTTACATTTAAACTGCATGCTTATGATAAACTGAATTGTTTGAAATAGAACTGTTTTTGACATTAAAACTGTACTTACACTGAACTGTTTTGACATTTAACAGTGTGTAAACAAAATGTGTACTTGAATTAGCTGAATTAGAACTGTTTGACTAAACTGAATAGTTTGAAATGGAAATATTTTTGATAATTAAACTGTGTACTCATGCTAAACTGGATTACTTGAAATAGAACTATTTGCATAAAAATTTGTTTTGGTGTTAAATAACCTACAAAGGTTGCTATGCCATAAAACCCAAACAACCAACCAACCAACCAATGGTGAGAGATCAGTACCCAAGTCCATATTACGAAGTATCACACATCTCTCTATGAAGGCTGCAGACAAGATTATTACATTTAAGATTACTGAAAACGTTTTTCCCGTAAAAATAAACAAAAATTTTAATTTCTAGTTCTCTTCCAGTGGTCACTGATGAACATATACCTGTCAAATTCGGTCAGTCCTTACGTGCGTGAAAACTTATATAATGCATATTCATAAGCAATAGTAACATTAAGGACTTGAACCTGCGCATGCACACAAATCACAATACAAATGGCCACTTACATGAAAGACTTGAAGCAGCACATTCTTTTTGCTTCAGGTAAGAGAAATTCATCACGTTTTACTATTAACAATACTTTCACATTTAAATCAGTGATTTTGTGGGACTGTAGGAGTGTAGGTAAAGAGATAAAAAAGAAAAAAGCATGACGTAATTTGTGAAGATAATGAGACGGAATTGACACTGGAGGAAAGTCAAACAGTCAGGTTTGAAAAAAAAGGAAGACAAAAAGAGCAAAAGATATATTGGAAAAAAATATTGTATTTATGAGGATCATTAAATAAGTTTACAGACTTTTTTTGTATGGACACTTTTATTGATAGTACACACATGAAACTCTAGTCCCCTTCGAAGTAATCTCCTCTGGCTGCAATGCACTTGTTGTACCATTCCAACAACTTCTGGAAGGCCCCATCGAAGTCCTCTGGTGTGAGCGTGTCAATGACCTTCATCACAGCCTCTTTCATCTCCTCAATTGTCTCATAATGGCAGCCTCTGAGCTTAGGGAATAACCAAAAGTCACAGGGAGCAAGGTCTGGACTATAGAGAGGCTGAGGAACTGTGTTGATGCCCATCTTGGTCAAATAGTCTTTGACAAGGATGGAGTTGTGGACTAGTGCATTGTCCCGGTGAAAATGCCATTGACCCGATTTGAAGAGTGTTAGCCTCTTTCCTAGGAATCTCTTCTTGAACTCCCTTAAAACCTCAACATAGTAACCCTAACCCTAACCCTTTAGCCAATCAACTCTGGTGTATTGACTTCCTTACTCCTCCCACACCTCTTATTATTCCTCACAGACTCCCTGCCTTCCTTGAATCTCTTATGCCTATCAAAAACTGATGCTCGATTCATGCAAGATGGTCGAAAAGTAGTCTGAAGTATTCCATACGTTTCTGTGGCATTTTTTCCAAGTTTAAAACAGAATTTTATTGCATATCTTTCTTCTAAAGTGTCAGATTGCATTTTTGAACTTCACCAGCTGTGACAATCAGGCTTTAGTAGGGTGTATTCCAATTGCTGCTGTAGCTGTTCATTGGAACGTGAAATCATAAAAATTGGTCAGTCATCTCATAAGAAGTATAGCAATAACATAGTGAATTTTCAAGAGTCTACGACAATCTTCAATGCCTATAAAAAAAGACGGGAAACTTATTGAATGTACCACGTAAGAGGACGGTATTTAAATATTTGAGAAAAATATTTTAGACATATTTGATCATCTTCATCATCATCAAGGCATGCGAGCAGCACAGATTCCTTAAACTCTCCTTTACAATCCATCTCTATTGGTTATTACTCTTGGCAAGTCCTCCAAACGGCACCCAGTGTCCACACAGAGCAAATGAATGTAAATTTTTGCTGGTTGACCAACGCTGGTGTGTCCATGTGTAGGAGTCCATAGGAGAATGTCACTTATGAGTATTGTCCCTGTTTCTTCCACAGTGTCTAGCATGTTTTACTCAACTTACTTGGATGGGTTGTGAAATAGGAGACAGATGTACAACTGCTGTTTTGTGGGGTGCTGCTTCCAGGATTTGTTCAAAACAGTACACAGCATCTTTGTGTAGGGCCCATCTAGCTTTTTCTCCAGGGGTTTCATTAAAGTCCATATAGTGCAGCCATACATTAGTATTAACACAGTTACAGTTTGGAAGAATTTGATTACAGACTTAGAAATGAAAAGGAAGAAATACCTGTCTGCAAAGAATTCTGAGCTGACAACACAAGGGTACGGATTTGAGATTTCTTGTAAGATTGGACCGCAGCAAAATTTCTCCAGGTTCCCAACACCTGGAAAAACAAAACAAGAAAAAAAAATGATTTTTAAACAACAAGTAGATGTAGATCGAAAAAAAGACACCATTCATGCAATGCAAAATATTTTAAAATGTGTTACGGTTTTAAGCAGATGACAAAGTGAAAAGGTTGCAATTAATGAAATGGTTATTTCAATTCCTGACCATTGACAATACCTTGTGTATGTGTAAAAGCTTGAATTAATTTTGGATCACAGAGAGACACTTTTTTTCTTGATTTTCTATGAACATATTATTGGAAGAAATAACTTATTAAAAATTGTGCATATATATATATATATAGAGAGAGAGAGAGAGAGAGAGAGAAATAGTAGGTTTTGGTGAATCTGACAAGATTTTTCCACTTATTTTTATCATATATACATATATATATATGTATTCTTCAGTCCAGTAAATCTGGAGTCGGGAATAATTTTGTTAGGATAATTAAATTATTCAAACTTCGAATATTCAAATATTCCTAGTAAAGAACTCAATGTAAATGACATTGTTATGAAATAGCCGAGGGATTTCGGTTCATGCCTTTGAGTTTAGTTAGGCTGAGAACCTTTCGGCTCAGCACATGGGTTGGTTGGGTGTAACATTGAAGCAGGTGTTAACGCGGGTGTGCGCAGGCAGATAAAAGTGTCACTCAGATGTCATAACAGTCCGAGACGATATTGGGTGACAAGGTGCGGGCAATGTCACGCACCGGAAGCACGCGGAAGTTTGTGTGAGAATTTGAAGAAAATAAGAGTTGGATTTTGGACGCCGAACGAGAAGGATCGATTTTGGAGCTTGCAGGCGCGAGGCGAACATGTGCCCGATGGGGGCCGCTCGAGTTGGGGGCCAAATGAATAAGACAGCATAGAAGATTGCGTCTCTCCTCCTTACGTCGAAACCTTTAACTCAAAGTTAATAAAAAGGTTTCGTACCTGAACAAGAAGTAGTTACGTGTTTTTGAGATTCCTGTTCTACATGTCTATTTCGCACATGGCCATATTCGTGTATATGGCTACGCAACAACATCACAGAGAAAAGAAAATACGAAGTACAGTCAGAAAAAAAGAAAAAGGAAAATTATATGATTTAACCCCCCCCCCTTTTTGTAGCCAAGCTAGTATAAATGTAGGTAAATATTTTTTGAAATTGATAGATAAGCACTTTAACCAAAATAATATACGACATAAAATAATTGGAAAATGTTAAAAATTAATTACTCCTGCATGAAAAATATCTTTGAAATAATCAACAATCATAAGAAAGAGATAATTAGGAAATTTCATGACCGAACGAATGATAACAATAACAATAATACTAGTAGACAAAACGAATGTAATTGTAATATGATAATACCCACTTCTGCAGCTCATTACATAAGTTACTAAGTCCACGTCGAGAACTTATGTAGGCCGGATCAAAGCGAGAAGCAGGTTCACAGGGAAAAGAACAAAAATATAACAACTTGTGGTTAAAACGTCAAGGGAGGATGGGGAGCGTGTAACACTTGGTGGATAATTAATTCTAGTTTGAGTTTCGGCTGGCAAAAGATTATCTTAACTAACTGGGTCTGGCTGTTCGTTGTTTCTTTGTCCCGGCCTAATCAACTTTCCTCGAACCCAAACTAAGTCTGACTGCTTGGACCCAAAATGCACCTGTATATATACAGAATGTTTCATTATTATTTACGGCTAATGGGACACCCACGAATAAACCCACAACTTTTTTGGGAGCCATTTCTCTCTTAAAAAAACTGGACATAAAATTATATCCTAGACTGGCCGTCTCCGATACAGGGACATTAAATTCAGACTCTTTTAAGTTTTTGACCAGTACCTGACAAGTACTTAACACTTACCCACGTCCGTGGCCATATGTATAAACATTTTCTTATCTAGATTTCCTTAATCTAGTTAATGGGTTTTCCTAACATTTGAAATTTGATACCCAGGCCACATATATATGTGTGTAGGTGTGTGTGTGTGTGTGTGCACACACATGTGCGTGGGCGTATATATATATATATATATACACACACACACGTGTATACATGTATGTACATATATCCAACTCATAGTGTCACAGTAAAACTAGAAATAAATGCCCTATGCAATTTAGAAAATATAGTGTACTAAGGAATCATTTACCCAAAAGAAAACGTTAAGAATACAAAGACTTACATAGGGATCTCTTCGACGAAATGGAAGCTAAGGTTCAATAATCATAATCATTCTTTCTCCCATGAGCATTTGAAGAACCAAACGGCCTTATTCAAGCAATTTTAGAATTTGAAAAATAAGGGTTTAACCCCTGAAATTCAATGGAGCGTATTGAAAAAGTCGAATACTCCAAAATGCTTTGATAGTAGATGTAACCTGTGTTTAGAAGAAAAGATACAAATAATGATATACCCAGACCCAGAAAAATTATTTAATCAGAGATGTGATTTAATAGCTAGATGTAGACATAGGACTGAATTTTATAGACGAAAATCGAAGATAATGATTAATTAACAATAGAAATAGGATGAAATCGGGATCATTGAGGTAAAAGGGATAAAAGAAATATAGGAACCCACCATGTGAGGTCGGACATATATATATATTCAGTGAAAAGGTGGCCAGATAAATGGACGCTAGGATAATTTTGAGTTTAAGATAAGTATTATTGTAATGTTTGCATTTGGTTGATCGGAATTGTTGCAATTCCTTGAATTATTGTTAAATCTGAAGAATTACGTTTAAATGGAGGTTAATTTACAGTAGAAAGTAAATTAGAATCTACGTTATTTTGTTATGGTCCTGATTGGTAACCAAAGAAAGCCGGAATTGGCCGAAAGGGCAGGTAACTCGTTACCCCCCTTCACACCCTTCCCTCCTGTGCCCACGACTACCCCCATTCTGGCTGTATTCATTAAATCCATTAGGATCTGAAGAAGTCCTGTTAAATTTGGAGTTATTGATTCATATCAATACTCATAGCAGGATGGAAATAAATTTATAATCCTAAAGTGACTGGATTTTAGTTTTTCTTAAAGGTACATTATATATATATATATATATATATATATATATATATATATATGTGTGTGTGTGTGTATAAAAAGAGAGAGAGGGAGACAGTCAAATCTTTAAAAAAATAAGTTTTTTTTTTTTTAATATTCATGATCTGAACTTTGTTAACAACAGTAATAATCCCACATAAATAAAAACAATTTTCTTCGGTCCATGACAATTCACAAAAAAAAAAAGGAATTTAGAGAAAAACTGTCCTAAACCAAAATAATATAAAAGAAATTGACCTGTCTACTTATTTTTTTAATTGCATCATTATCTTATAATTTTTAGTTTTTTTGGTCAGGCCAAGAACTTTTCTCAACTTTCCAGGAATGCATTTCTGTCAATAATTCTGACATTAATTTCTGATTTTTTTCCAGATTTTCACAACATTTACCCGAGCCTTCCACCATAAGATGTGATACCAGGTCAATTTTTTAAGCTGGGAAAAATTGGTTTAAATTCAGAGTTTTTCCTTCTCCTAGACTGGTTGCCTAAACAAGGCTAAAGAACACAGTCTATCCTACTATTTAGCCATAGCTTTGTGAAAAGTAACTAAAACAAATTTTAGGTAAAAATCACAAAGATATGCTGCATAATTTTTTCATTACGACTAGAAATGTTTTATTTGAACAGAAAACGTCTAAAGTTAAAAGTTTTATTACAATAAATCACATGTAAGCCCGTGCCACAGAATTGCTATTGTCATTGTTTCAAAATTATTCTGAATGAGGTATAACATTTTCTTTCAAATTTATTCCCTTACCTTTGCCAGGAGACATTGGTTGTAATACTGCCGAGCATTTTCCAAAATCTTCCGATTCCGAGACACTTCAGAGCTGTTGTCATACCAAACATGAAATGCCCACCTTAAAAAATAAAATGCCAAACTGTGACATGATGTGCGGTTAAATACTTGATTAATATGTAAAAATCAAAACTTATAAAATATATCAAAATTAATATATATATCTCAAAAATAAAAAGATCCTTAAAATAAGTATCTTTTTGTTCAAGGATTAAATTGACCTAAAAAGCTGGTTGATTTTTCCTCAAGGTCAGTTAAGTATGAGACAATTGTTTTTGATTTTAAAGGTCAGCAAATTTATTTAATTTTTCGGTTGTCAACTAACTCCATCAATCATAATGATGAGACGGGTCATTTTGTAAAACATTTTTCTAATTCTTATCTTAAAAGTCAATGTTAAAAGGGAGATTTAATTTTGCTCCACCTTAAATAAAGGCAAGCTCAAGATGGTTCATCCAGTCAGGGGAGGATAAGAATTTTTAGTTCAACCCCATTGCTCTAAACCTGTTCCAATTGGTCAAAGAATCTAAAAAGGGTTTTCCCTATACCTGTAAGATATAATCCTGAACTAGGATTGGCTGACCAATGGGAATATGACTCATAATTGTCTCTTATTGGGCAACCAATCAGAAACCTTTTCAGTCCAGATTTTGATCTATAAAAACAGGATGGTAAAACGAATCATCTGAGAGGGTGATGAAAGAGGCAAAGAAGAAACTGAAGACTGCTACGTCCTTTATTGAAACCACAGGGGTTGCCTGTTCTGATTCCGTTTGCCATAACCGGGTACAAGTGTTAAGTATTCCTGTATATTACTCGCCTGTAGTGAGGATTGACGTAGTTCGAAGTTCCGTGAAGGTTCCCGAGTTCAACAAACACCTGAAGAAGGCCGGAGGACATATTGGCCAAAACGTTGTGGAAATAACAATAAAGATGAAGACAATAGTCCAAAAAACCTTTGTAGGAATTGTATGTTATTTCACAGTTGAAATTATTCATCCTTTTTATCAAATTACCTTTATCTGTCTTTGAAGTCAAATCGTTTTTCTTCCAAAAATCATTTTTCAGGACAATTATGCATATTGTCAACAGAGCAGATGGGATTGAAGCTTTTTTGGAAAGACAAAAAAAAATGACATGGCCAGCAAACAGTCAGACTTTAAATGTTGCATACTGACCTTTAACAGACTGTCAATCAGGGAATACTGAGACAGGATGTTCTAGCAGTTTAAACAGCCAGAAGGATGAATTGGAAGAATGCAAAGGTGTTATGAAATTATATACACACGGGTACTCGCAGAACAGTCATGCAGTCAAAGAGTCACAGAGAGTAGTCACTGAGTGCCCCACCTCGACTGAAAAGCAAAAGTGCTAAGTGGGGGGAAGCAAGGTGGCTAAGAAGAAAGGGTCAACATAGCAGTTTTCCGAGATCTCCTCCAAATCTGCATCCACATTATTTATCTCCTGGTCTCTATTTCAGAGTTTCAGAAGTTTTAACACTAAGAAAGAATAAGTAAGTAAAGTTGGCGATCTTAGACAAGGGTGACCTAAAGGCTCCCTTTTCAATAGCTACTACAACAAGGTGTAGGGGAGGGCGCTACTCCTTTCCCTGGATACCTCTACTTAACCTTGATCCGTACCTTATAATGCTGAGTGTTAAGCAAGGTGGCATCAAGTACCATTTTTTGAGTCTCTGGTCGGTTGGTTTGTTGGGTTTTATGGCATTTCAACCTTTGTAGGTTATTTAACACCAAATCCATTTTTATGTAAATAATCAGTTCTATTTCAAACAATTCAGTTTAGCATAAGTACACAGTTTAATTGTCAAAAACATTTCCATTTCAAACTATTCAAGCAGTTATATGTAACAATTCAGTTAAGTGTAAATACAGTTTTAGTGTCAAAAAACAATTCTATTTGAAATAATTCAGTTAAGCATAAGCACGCAGTTTAAATGTAAGTATGGTTTAATTGTCAAAAATATTTCTATTTCAAGCTATTCAGTTTACTCAAACAATTCATTTTAGCATAAGTATGCTGTTAGTTTTATTTAACCCATAAGGGTTCTATCAGGTGCTACCATTCTGGGCCAGAGTGGACCAGGGAGCGATGGCAATGAAGGGGTATTCCACTTTCCCCAAAGCTCCAGCACTGCTGGAACCTCACCATCAGATTGTTTAGTGCCATATCCAGGACACTCGTTAGTGGGGGGGGTCTTACCCCTCAGCAGAGGTGCAGTCAGTGTATTCTACAGCCTCAGCTGACTGGGTAATTGAGTCTTTGGTATGACTCAACCTGGGATTGGACCCCAATCTCCCAAACTCATTAGGCCGGGTAAGAAAGAATAAAGAGACTTATATTTTTATAAACAAAGGAACTCGTATCTTCATTATGGTCTCATCATTCCTTCATCATATTATACAACGTAAATCCAATTGAAAATTTATGACTGAATTTTTTTAAATGGCCCATGTGAAGGCTCTATCTAGCAAAGATCTATTAACTGCTATTCAAGAAAGTTGGAACGATTATTAGAAATGTGACATTACTGCTATGCAGGAGTGGGGTGCTGGAAATGCAAGGGTGCCAAGGAGATGTCAATTGTATTTTTCCTTGCTACCAGACGTCTCTTCAAATCCACCAGGTAAAAATCCTAACTCCGACATTTGGGACCAGGAATTACTCTATTTTACTGGTTGGAACCTACTTTACCCCCCCCCCTTCAGAGATGGGACGGGCTTTTATATTCATCACCGGGCTGATAGAATTCTCTAGAATCTTCCAGACAATTCCATAACATTCAAGAAACAGGAAGTGCATGGTCATTTCCTGTTTCTTTTTCTGCAGGTAGGTTTAAGGTTAGGGTTAGCGTCACGCTTGCTTAGTGTCACAAGGTTGTAAAAACCAGATGTCAATATAACTTCATCATGATACATTACAGCAATCACATCTCTGTGGAGGGAGAGTCAAATAAAAAAGGGATTCCATTTGGATGCTTACCGTAGAGTCTCAAGAGAAACTTTGTGATGTTTTTCTTCAACAATGCTGTAAATTTGTCGACAATTAGTGATGTAACTCCTCCAAGCCTTCCAAATTTTTACAGACAGACGTCTTTTGTAATAATCAGAAGCTGCTAAGAGATGTTTATGCTTTTCTTGTCGATGTTTGTTATACTGGAAAGAAAAAAATTCTATCTAAACATTTATTAACAAAAGAGGACTTTACTGCTCATGTGTAAACAGACACTCTCCTATAGGGTTACTCAATTGGTACTGAGCGAATTATGTCCATTGTATTCCTCATGACAAAGCACCCCTATATCTTGAGAAGGGTTTTGTGGCAAAATATCACATCCTTCAGGACAACAATTTTTTAATCATTCTCTTTCTCAAAAAGATCCATTCTATGCAATCCTACCAGACATCACTCTTGTTCTGGTTTGCTTTCAAGGGTCATTTTCTCAAGACTGCCATCTGTCAGTCATAAGTGATGGTAATATTACAGACTTGCATGCACAGTGATCATATTGCAAATGGCTGCTAATACAAAAACACACTATTCAGATAAGCGCAAATCATCATGTTATTAAATTGTGTATAAATTATTAATTTTAGATAGGAATACTTGAAGCCATATATATATATATATATATATATTTGTTATTTATGTACAAGGCATGTGATTCTTTAACTTCTCGGCATTAAATAACCCCAGACAGGTTAACCAGCCATTTAATCAATCAACTTTATATGCAATTGCTGTTACTTTGAATTGGCTGATATATTTACGTGGCCTAGTGGTCCTTATCCAGGCAAGCAACACTAACTAAAGAGATTTAAGTATAAGTTTGCCAAGTAATGTTACTTTAGATATCTTACCTGTTTCCATGCAGAAAAACACCTGCGCTGAAGGTTACCATAGTAACAAGTAAGGGATATTACATGTTGATATCGCCTGCAACAAAAATCAGAAATTGAGGGATTATCTAAACAGGTATCGTCTTAATTATTGTTTTGATCACAATGTTTTGGCTAATATGTTCTGCAACTAAAACTTATTTGATTATTCTAAAAATTATTTAAACTAACATCCTCATCTTTGTTGTATTGATCGGTAATTTTTAAATGAAGTTAACATTGATATATAGAATTATTAGAACAATGCTACAAGGATCATTAAATAAGTTTCCAGACTTTTTTCATAGGGGCACTTTTATTGATAGTACATACACGAAACTCTACTCCTCTTCGAAGTAATCTCCTCCAGCTGCAATGCACTTGTACCTTTCCAATAACTTCTGCAAAGCCCCATGGAAGTCCTCTTGTGTGAGCGTGTCAATGACATCGTCACTGCCTCTTTCATCTCCTCAATTATCTCATAACAACAGCCTCTGAGCTTAAGGAATAGCCAAAAGTCACAGGGAGCAAGGTCTGGACTATAGGGATGGTGAGGAACTGTCTTGATGTCCATCTTGGTCAAATAGTCTGTGACAAGGAGGGAGTTGTGGACTGGTGCATTGTCCTGGTAGAAATGCCACTGACCCGATTTGAAGAGTGCTGGTCTCTTCCCTAGGAATCTCTTCTTGAACTCCCTTAAAAACTCAACATAGTAACCCTAACCCTAACCCTTTGGCCAATCAACTCTGGTCTATTGACTTGCTTACTCCTCCCACACCTCTTATCATCCCTCATAGACTCCCTGCCTTCCTTGAATCTCTTATGCCACTCAAAAACTGATGCTCAATTCATGCAAGATGCTCCAAAAGCAGTCTGAAGCATTCCATACATTTCTCTGGCATTTTTTCCAAGTTTAAAACAATTTTATTGCATATCGTTCTTCTAAAGTGTCCTCACGTCCAGATTGCCTCTTTTGAAATTCAGCAGCTGTGACAATCAGGCTTTAGTAGGGTGTATTCCAATTGCTGCTGTAGCTGTTCATTTGAAGCTGAAATCATAAAAATTGGTCAGTTATCTCATAAGATGTATAGCAATAACATACTGAAATTTCAAGAGTCTGCGACAATTCTAAATGCCTGTACAAAATAGTCTGGAAACTTATTGAATGCACCATGTATTTTAACATAAAGTCAATTAAATAATTGTATAGTCCAACTTACGTGTTGTGAATTTCACTAACATATTCCTTCCAACCTAACAAGAATTGACGAAGGGTTTTCTGTCTAAAATAATTTTCTGCTTCATTCTGAAAATAAAACAATATATACATATATATAAGTCAATCCAGTTAATCCGCATTTGGGAACAATTCCAAGCAGGACAATTTAAATATTTAGATATAGAATATTCAAATTAAATATTCCTGGTGAAGAGCTCAAAGCAAATAAAATCTACAGAGCAAACAATTTTTTTCAAACTAAAAAACAAACAATCGGTTACATTAAAATGATAATGAATTTATTTCCATCTCGTTAAAAAGCACAGATATTAATCAAGGCTCTAAAAATTAATAAGTCCTGTTAATTTTTAGAGCATTGATTAATATCAGTTTAAAACAGAATTTTATTGCATATCTTTCTTCTAAAGTGTCCTGACGTCCAGATTGCATTTTTGAAATTCACCAGCAGTAGGGTGTATTCCAATTACTGCTGTAGCTGTTCATTTGAAGCTGAAATCATAAAAATTGATCGGTCATCTCATAAGATGTATAGCAATAACATACTGAATTTTCAAGAGTCTCCAACAATTTTAAATGCCTGTACAAAAAAAAGTCTGGAAACTTATTGAAGGCACCATGTATATATATATATATATATATATATATATGTATGTATGTTTATTTCCATTTGTGTGTGTGTACGGTTCATGTTTTATTTAACTTAGGTTTGAATCTATCTATAAAGTTTCTTTCATTTATTTGAAGTAGCGTGTAGTCATTGTTTTGGTAGATTTGCATAATATTATCTTCTCCTCTGCTACATTGGTATAGGTGTTTTGAAACATTTAATTTTCTGTTTTCTTCTATTTTGATATTACTCTTGTGCAGTGATGTCCTTGTATTAAGTGCCTGTGTTGATCCTATGTATATTTCTTTGCATTTGCTACATTCAATTCTGTAGACTACGTTTTTTGAGTTGCAGCTTAAGTATTTATTTATTTTGAATTTGGTTTCCAGACTTTTAAAGGTATAGGATTTATCTTCTATAATCATATCGTTTATTTTTGCATTTGGTAACTCCTTGTCTTGTGTTTTTTCCGAATGTAAAAGAGGTGAGTATTCTTTTAAGATTTTTGGGTTGTCTCTGGCTTTTAATTATTTTTGTTGTGTCTAGTATTTCTTTGATTTTGTCTTTGTTCTCAATTTCTTCCAGATTTTTCATTATTTCTGTGCATATTTCAGGATTTTTTTTGCTGAAGGTTGCGACGTATGCTAGGGGTTTTTCATTATTGTGTTTTCTCAGGTTCCTTAATTCTCTTTGGGGTATTTTTCCTGCTAATTCCCTTTATTTATTTGTGTTGTTGGATATCCTCTCTGGTGTAGGGTTGTGTGTAGTTCTTTGAGGCGTGTTTTTTTTTAAAAGTTTTTATCGGTGATTATTGTGTATATTCTATGTGCTAGAGGGTGGTGGCTTCTGAAGTAGAGGTATTGTTGGGTGTCTGTTGGTTTGTGGTAGACATCTGTGATGATTTTGCCATTTACGTTTTTTATGAGGATGTCTAAAAGTGGTAATTCTTTTGGGCTGTGTTCCATAGTAAAAAATAAATAGGAAAAACCAAAAACACACACATACACAGACATATATATACATATACAAAAAAAGGTGAAAGAACTACCAGTAAATTTAAAACCACAAAACTCCCCAAGTTACACACACACACACACAAAAAAAAGCAACAAGCCGGAAACATACATATTTATAACACATATGTAAGAACAAAATAAATGAATTCAAAAAATACAAATCTCTTTGTAGACCTTCTTGTTTTAAAATATATCCTTATTCTTTCTTTGGACCTACAACAACCATCTTTACATATATATATATACACACACACACACACACATATATATATATATAAACAGACAAAATTTGTTTACGTACCATTAGGAGGTGGTACTTGAGACGATCAGATGTACGCTGCAGCCAAGTTCCCATTGTAACCCGCAACAAGCATTTGTCATAATGTAAAACAGCCTGAAAAAAAAAAAATAGTTGGTTGGTTGGGTTTTACGGCATATCAACCTTTGTAGGTAATTCCCCAAAGCTCCAGCATTACTGGAACCTCACCATTAGATTGTTTAGTGCCATATCCAGGATACTCATTGGGAGGGGGGGTCTTATCCCTCAGCAGAGCAGCAGTCAATATATTCTACAGAGGAAAAAAAAAAATAGATAAAATTTTAAAATTATTCTTAACCAAGAAATTTGATTTTCATTGAATATCTACAACAGAAATAATTACTTCTATTCTTTCATTAAATGCGATAATTTTCGTTGATGCAAAAATGCTGTGCTGTTTTGCATATTTTTATGTAAGCAGCCATTTGTAATATGATCGGTGCACATGTGCACATTCAAGTTCTTAATATTACTATCGCTTATAAATATGCATAAGTTGTTCTGTACATAAGGACTCCAAAGCGAGGGATGACAATTTTGAGTCAACAACCATTGGAAGAAAACCACTGCTGGAGGTGGGGGATAAGAGTATTTATACTTTTCCCAAGGGGGATAAGGGGGTTCATGCCTTTCCCAAGGGTATTAGTCTGAAAGTGAATGTAATAGCATGACTGGAGTTTGAACTCACTTACTTTGAGGTTGCAGTCTAACATAGAGGACTAAGGGGGTTCATGCCTCAGAGGCTGTCATTATGAGACAATTGAAGAGATGAAAGAGGCTGTGCAAAGGTCATTGACACGCTTACACAAGACGACTTCCAGAAGTTGTTGAAACAGTACAAGTGCATTGCAGCTGGAGGTGATTACTTCGAAGGTGACTAGAGTTTCATGTGTGTACTATCAATAAAAGTGCCCACCCGAAAAAATTCTGGAAACTTATTTAATGATCCTCGTGTGTATAAAAAAAAATAAGTAAAGTTGGTGACCTTACTTGAGGGTGACTCGAAGGCTCCCTTTTCAATAGCTACTACACAGAGGTGTAGGGAGGGCGCTACTTCTTTCTCTGGATTGCTCTACTTCACCTTTGATCCTTACCTTATATTGCTGAGTGTCAAGCAAGGCAGCATCTAGTACTATTTTTGGAGTCTGTGGTATGACTCAACCTGGGATTGAACACTGGTATCCCAGGCCATTAGCAAACACACTGCTAGTTAGGCCAATGGCCTGGTTTACTTTAAATGGTATAAATAATTGTACTTTAATTGTTAGTATTAGATAAAAATACTTGAAACAATAAAATTGTCTGCAAACATTCTGATTATAGATTAAAAAAAAAGTTCAATTGAAATGCAATTGAACACTGAAAATATGATTTATGAATGAATAAAATTTTGGCATTAAATAACCCCTTTAATGAAAAGAGGAACGATTTGAAAATGTTATTCAGAAACCGTAAAGTGAATTTGTAATTAATAAGAATTGAACCCTAGAAAAAAAAACAATAACTCACTGATTTTAATGGCATGTTAATGTTGCATATTGACCTATGACCCAGCTGGGCTGTCAAAATAGGAAATGCACATGTGTAAATAACAGGTGCATCCAGTCGAGGAATATCAGGATTATAACCTTGACCGTGGACAGGTTGAATGAGTGCGAAATTGTGACGCCCACAAGAAGATGGGCGTTGAACTATTATATAACTCAGTGCACAGGAAATTCAATCAGTTAGAGACAATATGCGGTAGAGAAAGCCAGCATCCAGCAGAGTGGGCCCTCAGACCCCCGATTGAGCAGTCGCAGATCAGATCAGTTGGGGATCAGATGAGTTGGAGATAAGATGCGGTAGAGAAAACCAGCACCCAGAGAGGCTGGGCCCCCAGGACCCCGGTTGAGCAGCCCAGGAGAATGGGAAATAAACACGGTTATGGCCAATAGAGTGAGGGTCAATATGTTGCAGTTCTGTTCGGTCTCCAACTCCCTCTCACACACAACCCTTTCAAATAAAGTCAGAGGTATATTTTTCTAAGGAACTGTGTCGTTCGTCTTTATTGTGTCGTTTTTATGTATGCGCCTGCATATGAGTATACAACATTAACTTGTCTTGGATTATTTTATGCTTTGAGGTTAGAGAATTGCGTTTATTGTACTATCATATTTACATTTTTTCGTGAAATTGTTTCTTAAAAGAATTTTTTGGGTGCAAATATGAAAAATTTTTAAATAGATTTATTTGACAAATAGATAGCATTCAAACAGATACCACTATTCCAGGTTCGAGTGGATCTAGGAGTAATGGTTTGGTTTGGTAGAGTTTTATAGCATATATAACCATGGTTGGTTATTTAATGCCAAATCTTGTTTTCATATATATATTAAAAATAAGATTTCTAAACACATTCTGTAGATACACACAGTTAAATGACTAAACTGTTCTATTTCAAACAATTCAATTTAGCATAAGTCAACAAAGTTAAATGGTTCCAAGTACCAATATGTATAACTAACAATTCAATTAAACACCAGTCAATCAAACAGTTCTATTTCTAACAATTTAGCATATGTTATTTTTGCACCCAGTTCAAAAGTCAAACAGTTCTATTTGACCCACAGATAGGACCCTATCAGATGCTGCCCCTCTGGACCAGGGTGGACCTAGGCGCAAAGGGTATTATGCATTCGCCAAAGCTCCAATATTACTGGAACCTCGCCATTAGATTGTTTAGTGTCATATCCAGAACACTAGTTGAGGGAGTCTCACCCTTCTGCAGAGATGTAGTCAGTGTATTCTACAGCCTCAGTCGACTGAGCTATGGGAATAACGGCAATTAGGGAGTACTCCATACTATCAGTTGAATTTTAGTGTCATACCCAGGACAGCTCCTTTTGAGGTGGAGGAGCGTCCGACCCTTCAGCAAGGAATACAGTCCACAAGGTGGCCTATCACAAGATTTTAACCACTAACATATGTACATGCTTACCCCACAACCTGGGGGTCATCTGGAAGTTGAAAACGTATGTTATTCTTTTCTACCATCCAAAAATTTGGTTTAATGGCAAATCAACCAGTGTAGGTTATTTAATGTCAAATCTATTTTTATACATAAACACAGTTCTATTTCAAACAATTCAGTTTAGCTTAAGTACACAGTTTAAATGTCAAAACAGTTCTATTTCAAACAATTCAGTCTAGCATAAGTGCACAATTTAGTTCTATTTCACCCATAGGTAGGACTTTATCAGGTGTTACCGCCCCAAGCCAGAGTCGAGCTGGGAGCAATGGTAATATAGAGGTACTCCACATTTCCCAGATTTCCAAGGCTGGAGCTTCACCATCAGATTATTTAGTGTCATATCCAAGATATTTGTTGGGAGAATCTTACCCTTCTACTGAGATGCTGTCGGTATATTCTGTAGCCAGCCCCAGCCGACTGGGCTAGACGCTATTAGCGTAAAATAACAACAACAAATATGTCACTGAGAAACAGAATATGAAATAGGTTTGTAGAGTCATTTTCAGCTTCCACAGATCAATGCGGTTTGGATGGTCAAGCAGCTGGTGTGTTTAAGTAAGGCTTTTTGAGGCAAAATGCACACGTCTCATTGCTGAGAGTTTATCAGTACAAAAAGAAAAGGCAATAGAAAATCTAAAAGAGATACAGAGTAATTCCCCTTTCATCAATAAATACTTACAGTCATTTCCATCTCACGATATCCGGCATGATGGTTTGTTGCTTCTTGCCACATGTAAAAAATTTTGCAAATTGTATTTTCCCTGAAAAGAGATGAAAATTTGTGAAAAAACAAAGTACAATAATCTTAAACGAAAAAAGATGAAACATTTCTTTTGTTTCTTTCTTTAATGGCATATCAATCTTTGTAGGCTATTTAATGCCAAAACCATTTTTATTACTAAGAATATTCAGACTAGTCTCTTGATTGTTGTTGCTATGCTCACAATGTTTTGGCCGATACATCCTTTGGTCTTCTTCAGGTGTTTTATATCGAACCCTGAAGCACACACAGAATCTTGAATTGAACCCTATATTTAATCTACAAGGGTAAAGTAAGAGAAGTTGGCGACCCTAGTCGAGGGTAACCCAAAGGCTCCCTTTTTAATAGCTACTACACCACGGTGTAGGGGGAGGGCACTACTCCATTCCCTGGATTGCTCCACTTTACCCCGGATACATACCTTATATTTCTGAGTGTGAAGCAAGGCGGTATCAATTACCGGTTTTAGAGTCTTTGGTATGACTCGACCTGGGATTGAACCCTGATCTCCCAGTTCATTGACGAACAGTCCACTCATTTGGCCAATATAGTTCTAATTCCGTTAACCATTACCAGGTACAAGTGTTAAGCTATAGTAGGTATATTTGTCACTGCCTCCCACCAGACAGGACTTGACACAAGGTCAAAAACCCGAAGGCCAATTAAAGTGGGGATAAAGAGGAGGGGAAGGTCGGGAACGAGCCAAGACTCGAACCCTGCTGATCATTGACCCACTAAGTGCAATGCGGGTCTAATGAGTCAAGTAGTATCACTGACCTAAATCTAGATCTGGGCATATATGCCAGAATATAGCTTGAAGTAGACCGTGAGATCTAGTGCTATACAAGGGGTGCATAGATGTCAAAAAAGTAGCTTGCCCACCCGAAGGTGGCCCAACTGTAGTTGGGGGCCTTTTGGCCTCGAATCTGTCATTGATTTCCATACCCCATCCAGCACGAATGTCAGACGGCCCAGCAAAAGCCGGGGAAGTATGTTAAGCTATAGTAGGTATTTATTATTATTTGCCAGTTGTAGGGATTGAACCTACAACCCCCAGATGATTTTACTCAGAAGCACTTTACAACCATGTGTCTTTGTAGAAGAACAGTAGCTGGGGGGGGATAAAGGGGTTCAATACCTTTCTCAAGGGTATTAATCCCAAAGTGACTGCAGTTCAAACTCAATTACTTCAAGGTCGCAGTCCAGCACTATGCCATGTCAACTCACCCGCCAAAAGATGAAAATGATACCGAAAGACATATGTAATTGAAAAATTGAAAAAAATGGTACTTGATGCCCCTTGCTTTATAAAGCACGGATCAAGGGCAAGTGGAGGAATCCAGGGAAAGGAGTAGTGCCCTCCCTTACACCTTGGTGTAGAAGCTTTTGCAAAAGGAGCTTTCAAGCTGCTCTCAACTATGGTCAGCCAACTTACTTATTTTACACATGCATTTTAATATTTACATAGACACATTATATATATATATATATATATATATATATATATAGAGAGAGAGAGAGAGAGAGAGAGAAATTGAAATAAATTCAACAGAATGTAAATATGAAAACATGAAACAAATAAAATGCTCAGAGAATGTATTTATCAATATATCATATGCCAATGTTTAAAGTTTCGTTCTTTTGTTAAACCATCTTCAGGGCAATGTTATAATGTATCAAAATGTTCAAAAGTTTTCTTTTTAAAAAAGGATAGCATCTCTGCAATATGTACTATTATATGCCAAACATACAAAACCAAATAGACATTTGTACCACCATGTTCTTAAGCATGTTAATGGCCGTATTGCTGCATTTTAAGTAGTAGTCAGACCCTGTTGTGACCCCACCATGGGAAAAGTTGACAAACACAGGAAACTCTGTCTTAGTTCACTACACAAAGGTTTATTCACTACTATAATTTGTAAGTGGTTACAGGGAGAAATAAAGAAAGTATGAAAGTTGAGTCAACTGCATTAGCGGAATAAAGAGAAATATGTCATGAGGAGAAAGAGAGAGCAGACATAGACGTTGAATTTTCTTTCTGTATTTTCTCGTTGTTCTATCATGTTTGTTTGCTTTTTTGGAGCTCACCCCAAAAAGAGGGCTTGAAATTTTTTATTAGAAACATGCAACCAACACTTAACAGGATTAATTTTCAAACCAGTGCTAATGTACTTAAATGTCTTTAGCTACTGACACTATTTATAGAAACCCATTTAAAACCAAACGCTATACACTCCAATGGTAAAGATGCACTTACATAGTAGTAAAGCAAAAACAAAAGTAACATCGCTTTTATAATAGATCCTCCCCTGATGATGGCCCAAAGTCGGGCAGAAAGTACTTAGGATATATACAATTATGGAAAATACATCAATCAATTCCTCCCGAATATGATAAAAGCAATATGGCAATATGAAAGGATCAACAAGAAAATATGTAGACAGAAAATGTCTATTATCTTTAACGAAATTTGTATTAATGAAGAAATGCTGCCAAAATATACATATTTTAAACTCTATGATCCTGTAGCTCATAAATATATAGATATATTGTACTAAGGCAGCTTTTTCGTTATTGAGTTAACAGTCCCTTTTGAAGAAAATTTCGACAGGGCACATCAGCATAAGTTGGAAAAATATGAGGATCTGCGAAAACGAGGTGTCAGATATGGCTGGATAATAAATGTATTTCCTATCGAAGTCAGATGCAGAGGTTTAATTGCCAACTCAACCTCTGTTTCCTTGAGTAATCTTGGACTTCTTCCATCAGACAAGAGGAAATACATGGAAAAGATCCAAGATAAGGCTCTAACTGCATCAGCGTGGATCTGGCAATCCCATAGAGCGACAACAATCTGACAAAGTCTGGCAGTGTTGTGAGATACTGCTGGGGCACTCTGGGCTAGTGGTAATGATGCTTCGGCCCCGAAACCATGCCTGAACCCAGAATCATCATCTGATGAAGGCTTTGTTAGAAGCAATGATGTTGTTCAAACATCAGTTATTGTATGATACCCCACCATATATATATATATATATATATATATATTGTACTTAAGCAGCAAATCATTATTTATGTCTATTTTATTGAAGACCGTTGAGTATTTCCTTTTAAGGATCTTTTAGTGAAGATGCCTGGGTTGAGTTGGTGAAAAAAGTGCTCCATATTAGCCGAAGCGCTTTCGACCATTTCGCTGGTCGTCCTTAGGGGTTGTGTTTGATTGTGACTATGAATTGCTTTCAGGACAACCAGAGAAATGGTCGCAATCAAACGGATGGTGGGTTAAATGTTTAAAAAAAATTAAAATTGTCATAAAGTGGATTTAGTAAGGAAAAATTTGATAAACATTTTTAAAATTCATCACTTGAATGATAGAGAGACCCACATGCAACTCAGCAATTTGTTTTATAAAAAGTCAATTTTCTTCTAAACCAAAAATACCAAGAGCTTTATAATGTCAAGCGGAAAATTATACAACCGATAAGGATATTAGTCAATTTTAGCAAAATAGGAATTTGAAAATCAAATAAAAAAGAAAGTTACTTCCAATATTCTTGTGCCTTGGACTTTAATCTTTTTTGCCTCTTCAAAATTTCAACAGCCAATTTCCAATTTTGGAGATATTTTGGAAGTTGAGTAACATAAAAGTGAGCCTCGGCCTTTATATATTGCGTCTGTGGAAAGACAAAGATAAAAGTCAATTTTCAAAGTATTTTTCCGAATATTTTTTAATTGGACATTAAGTACAACATTTTGAATAATCTGGCAATGTTTTAAAACATTTTTGAGTTCTTTTCACTGTTTTTTAGTGAATTGATTAACCATTGTGTTTTAAACATCGAGACTTATTATACACATGATAAATTTGAAACAGGTGTTTCTCACCAATTTTTATTGCCCAGTTGGCTGGGGCTGTAGAATACACGGACTGCACCCCTGGAGAGGGGTAAGACTCCCCAAACCCACATTGAATGACTAATAATGAAGCCCATTTGGCTGGGCTGTAGAATACACTGACTGCATCCCAGCAGAAGGGTAAGACTCCCCTAACCCTCATTTAATGACTAATAATGAAGCCCAGTCGGCTGAGGCTGTATAATACACCGACTGCACCTCTGCAGAGGGGTAAGACCCCCCCAATGAGTGTCCCGGATATCACACTAAACAATCTAATGGTGAGGTTCCAGTAATCCTGGGGTTTTGGGGAATGCAGAGCATCCTTTCATTGCCTTTACTCCCAGGTCCACTCAGGCCCGGCGTGGTAGCACCTTATAAGGCCCTATCAATAGGTTAAATAGAACTAATGGCATACTTAGGCAAAACTGAATTATTTGACTAAAATGAATAGCTTGAAATAGAAATGTTTTTGACAATTAAACCATACTTACATTTAAACTATGTGCTAATGCTAAACTGAATTATTTGAAATAGAATAGTTTTTTGACATTGAAACTGTACTTAGACTAAACTGATTTGTTTAATATAGAACTGTTTTGACATTTAACTGTATTCAAACAAAAACTGTAATTATACTGAAGTGAATTATCTGAATTAGAACTGTCTGACTAAAAAATAAACTGTGTACTTACATTTAAACTGCATGCTTATCCTAAACTGAATTATTTGAAATGGAACTGTTTTTTGACATTGAAACTGTATTTACAGTAAACGGAATTGTTTAATATAGAACTGTTTTGACATTTAACTGTGTGTAAACAAAATCTGTACTTATACTAAACTGAATTAGCTGAATTATAAGTGCTTGACTAAACTGAATGGCTTGAAATAGAAATGTTTTTTACAATTAAACTGTACTTACATTAAAACTGCGTACTTAAGCTAAACTGAATTGTTTGAAATAGAACTATTTTCATAAGAATGGATTTGGCATTGAATAACCTACAAAGGTTGATATGCCATAAAACCCAATTTTTAATTCGATAAACTGTGTTGAAGGGTTCTCAGTCCAACTAATTTGGTTTTATGTCATATCAACTCTTGTAGGTTATCTAATGCCAAATCCTCTTTATACATATATATCAAATATATATGATTTGGTTTGGTTGGGTTTTATGGCATATCAACCATTTTAGGTTATTTAATGCCAAATCCTCTTTATACATATATATTAAATATATATGATTTGGTTTGGTTAGGTTTTATGGCATATCAACCATTGTAGGTTATTTAATGCCAAATCCTCTTTATACATATATATTAAATATATATGATTTAGTTTGGTTGGGTTTTATGGCATATCAACCATTGTAGGTTATTTAATGCCAAATCTTCTTTATACATATATATTAAATATATATGATTTAGTTTGGTTGGCTTTTATGGCATATCAACCATTGTAGGTTATTTAAAGCCAAATCCTCTTTATATGTATTAAATATATGATTTCTAAACCCATTTTTTAGATAACATTTTTAAATAAGCCTGAGCTCATTTTTTCACGCAGTTAAATGGTTTTACTTATTCCTATCTAATACAAATAATTCTATTTACAATTAATCATTTGTTTGCACACAGTTAAATGTTTCAAGTATTGCTATGTATCACTAACAATTCAATTAAACATCAGTCATTTGTTTACATAATTAAATGATCAAACAGTTCTATTTCAAACAATTCAGTTGAGCATCTGTTTGGACTCAGTTTAAATGTTAAACAGTTCTATTTGACCCCTAGATGAGGCCCTTTCAAGTGCTACCACTCCAGGGCAGAATGTACTTGGGAATGATGACAATGATGGGATACTCTGCATTCCCCAAAGCTCCAGTGTTACTGAAGCCTCACCATCAAATAGTTTAGTGTCATAAACAGGACATTCGCTGTGGGGGGTACCCCTCTGCAGAGAAGCAATCAATGTATTCTGCAGCCCCAAATAACTGGGCCCAATTGCACTGGAGTTGAAACAACATCTATATAGAAGAATATTTCACTTGACTAAGGAGGAGGGTGGAAGAATATCTCATTTGGCTGAGGGGAGGGTATATAGATGAGCATAATAGGTGAAAAGAACAGATGAAATACAAGCAGAATTATAATATTGATCGTTAAACATTCTTGACTTAGTGTTTTGCAGAAAAAAAAAAAGAAGTCATTCGCTTTTTAGTAGGTTTAAAAATTATTTCATCATCAACTAATTTTTTTTTCTTATTTCTTTTCATTTAACTGGCATATCAAACAGAGCTTCCTTGAATCTTTTAAGGAGAGCACTGGCCATTTTCAAAATGACTGGTATAGCTAGTCAAAAAGATTCTGAGAAAAAATAATTTACCTGTCGATGACGTCTCCATGATACATAACGCTTCAGTTTTAGAAAAGATTTTTTCAGTAACTGGTATCTAAAAGAAAAAAATGGTTTTGATATACGTCTTTTTGATGAATCATGACAAACTTGAAAAGAAAACTAAATACAGTCAATACCCAGCCTTTTGACAGCTAGGATGCATTGAGATATTTGAATGTTATACAGCAGAGCCCAGACAGTCAGGTTCCATTTGTGACACTATACGATCTTCTACTCCTGGGTGCATATAATTAGGCACAATATTGTATGTGCAAGTGTATCGATATGCACATAGGTGCAAGTGTGTCTATATGCACACAGCCCCTTAGAGCAAGTGTGTCTATATGAACATATGCACACAGACTCATAGGTGCAAGTGTGTCTATATGCACACAGCCCCTTAGAGCAAGTGTGTCTATATGAACATATGCACACAGACTCATAGGTGCAAGTGTGTCTATATGCACACAGCCCCTTAGAGCAAGTGTGTCTATATGAACATATGCACACAGACTCATAGGTGCAAGTCTGTCTATATGCACACAGCCCCTTAGAGCAAGTGTGTCTATATGAACATATGCACACAGACTCATAGGTGCAAGTCTGTCTATATGCACACAGCCCCTTAGAGCAAGTGTGTCTATATGAACATATGCACACAGACTCATAGGTGCAAGTGTGTCTATATGCGCATATGCAGAACATATATATGGGAAACTAATACAAAAAAAACAAGTTAATTTTTGTCCATAAATGAGGTTTGACAAGATGATGTTTTTTTGGTATCTGTATTTCTTTTTTTATTGACCAAACGGTGATTTCATGCTAGTTTAAAAATTTTGAGATACTTTTTAGACAACAATATTTGATTGTCGCAACAGATCCCCAAATAATTGAAAAAATCTTTTCTCTCTTAAATTATTAAAAATACATTTTTTTCGCCAATTAGAATCATAGATAAATTAAATTATTTTTACCGAATTTCAATCCTTCCGCATCATTTACTTGAGTTGGTTGTTTTTACGGCTTATCAACCATTTAACACCGAATTAAGTCATTTTGAAAAATTTCAAACAATTCAGTTTAGTATACAAAAACAGTTCTATTTCAAACAATTCTGTTTAACATAAGTACACAGTTTAGCTCTAATTGACCCATAATGGTTTCATTTCAAACAATTCAGTTTGGCATAAGTACATAGGTTCTTATCCATGGGTCAAATTTTATCTATCAGGTCCATTCTGGCCCAGAGTGGACCTGGGAGTGATAGCAATAAAGAGGTACTCCATATTCCCCAAAGCTCCAGCATTATTGGAGCCTCACGATCAAATCTTTTAGTGTCATATCCAGGACACTTGTTGGGGGAGTCTTACCCCTCTGCAGAGATACAATCGGTGTATCCTACAGCCCCAACTGACTGGGCAATGCATAGTGAGAGGTCAGTATCCTGGTCTATGTTGTAAGGTATCTCAGTCCTCTCAAACCAGAAAAATTGTCACCAAAACAGCCATATGAAGGCATTCTCTGAATTTGCTTTTTTTTTTTTTATTTCCTTGTACAGCTGACTTGTCATGGCTCGTATGGTTTCAGTTTCGGCCAAATCTACCACAACTAATCTAGTCTCAACAGAATCTATACAACAACATATTAAGTCATTCATTTGTGCACAAAAGATTACCACACATGAAATATTACGGATGGGTGCTGTCGTCAATCAGTGAAGGTGTCACGAGACTAGCGCATGTGGGCAGAATGACCTGCAAAGTTAGACGTGATTTTAAAATAATCACAGATGTGTTATCACGTGTTTCACTGGTGACATCGAACATTCAGGGATCTTTGATTTGTTCTCCAAAATCTCTATATAAGAAAACAAGTAACGAGATTTTGGGAGAGTTGAAGGCAGCTGTCAAAACGGGTGCATTAAAGGTTCCAAGGCCCCAACCCATCCTACCCCAGTCTGCTACGACCTATCTGTCAGGCGTGTGTCAAACAGCCAGCTCTCACCCACATCCCATCACCACCAAGAGGAAGGGAGAAGAAGGATGCAACTAAAATGAACTTTTCGAGTTGCAGTGATCATAGCTGAATAATAAACGACTGCTATATTTTCTTCCCTTACCTTCAAGTTTGAGTATTTCTTTTTCTACAGACTTCTTTCTTTACAGCACAAAACGTTGGTCCTATGGTACACACATACTGGATGGTATGTCACGGGTAGGTCAGATTCTCAATCCGTGTTTTCTTTCATTTAATCAAAGCTCAGTGCTCTTCTGAGTTTTATAACGAATTGAAAGTTTATATTTAGAGAAAACAAAAGTATCTCACCTATGAAACTGTAAAGCTTTTATCGTCAATGGTTGCTGTTTCATTTCTTCACTCAAATCGAATTTGTGGACCCAAATTAGAAAACATTTTCTTAGACGCTACAAGAGAAAAAAATATAAAATAAAAGCTGAGTATTTAATGACATATCTACAGCTATAGTCTTTCAACGAGTAAACTAAGGAAGTAGCCCTTCTATCAGTTTTATTAGGCAAAATGTCAATAGTGGTGAGGTCTTATCTATGGAACTGAAACCAAAACAGTCGGGCAAGACGACACCTGCCTACAAGTCCTCTAACTAAATGAACCCGATTCAAACGCCAACACCAATGGAAACAGACACCAATGCCAACACAATCTAGTGGCAACCTCGGTAGTTGCTGAGTTAGCAAGGCACCCACTGAAGATTGGAGCATTGTATAAGTTATGCTTGGCACATACCATTATGAATGTTGGTAGAGTTCCTTGTATGCATCATGACTGGCAATAACTTATATAAGAATACAGCTTGTGTGGCGCATATCTCAGGGTCTGTATATCTTATGGCCCAGATTATTTTTGTCTGCCACCTGGATGCAAGTTGGATAGTCTGGCCAATCTGGTGAATGCCTTTTTGTTATTCTATAGTGTCGTCTTTGAATGTGTGCCCGGCTGAAGCACACACATGCGGTTCTCGGGCGCTTCTGTGCATGCCCGTCACAAGTGGATCACCAAATGAGGTTTGAATTCAGTTTACTAGAAAATGCTAAGAATGTTACGAAACAGCCTGTTCCATGAATTTATTTCAAAGTTAGACACAGTTAAATTGGTTAGGCTAAGAACTTTTCAACAATTTTGCAGGTGTATATAATTACTGTTTATTTTGGTCTCCAGTCTAGGAGAAGGAATACTGTAAAGTCAAACTCTGTATGTTGAAGGATGTATGAGAGTTCTTCATATTCTGGATTGAGTATATATTGGCAGTATAACAAAAAATCTAACAAATAGACACACAGACAGACACACATTCATATATATAAAAACAACAATCTACACATCTCAACAAACAATTTGTAACAATAATTAAAAATGACTTACTAAATGTTGTGTTTCTGCCCTTAATCGATTGGCCAACTGATTCAAGTTTCTCATCAAATTTAAATGCAATTGGAACCCAGCAAAAACCAAATGCTGAAAGGAAAAAAAAAACAGTTCTATTTCAAACAATTCAGTTTAGCATAAGTACAGTTTTTTGTTTACACACAGTTAAATGTCAAAACAGTTCTATTTTAAACAATTTAGTTTAGCAAAAGTACACAGTTTAATTCTATTTGACCCTATCAGGTGCTACCACTCTGGGCCAGAGTGGACCCAGGGGTGATAGCAATAAAGGAGTGCCCTGCATTTCCCAAAGCTCCAGTTTTACTGAAGCCTCACCATCAGATCGTTTAGTATCATATCCAGACACTTGTTGGGGGAGTCTCACCCAATTGCAGAGATACAGTCAGTGTATTCTTATCATAAATAATAAATGTAAAATATACTGGTGCTGCGAAATAAGAAAACTGACGACTCTCCGTTGTTCAGGTACGAAACGTTTATTAACTTCTTGACTTTAGTTTTTCGACACGAGGAGAGAGAGACACAATTTTTACTATGCTGACTGTACTATCTGACCCAACAAACGCGTAGCCCCCAAGATCTCTGTCGGTAGAGATCTGCAGAACTCCATGGTCAGACTTCAACTTCAACTTCTCAATGGCAGACAAACCAGCTGTCTCCTACATCATCCACAGTCAACCCCCAAGCTGGACTGGCCTGGCTCAGAGTCAAATCTCAACTAACTCCTTTTTCAAAATCACCAAATTCTCTTCCCATCGCTTCCGGGCATGAAGTCATTCACACCCCAATAACATTTCCTATCTGGGGTTTTTATTATGACATTTGTGATTGTCATATCCTCTGCGCGTGAGCGTGAACTGTACTCAATGTATGTGCACCTGCACTAAGAGCCGAATAGTTCAAAGCCCAACCAAACTGAATGATAAAATATAATTAACGAAAAATGATTAATATAAAAAAATCATTCCATAAAAAAAAAAAAAGCAAATTTTACCTCTGAATGTAGTAAAATGTATATTGAAGTCCTCAAGAATAGTAATTTTAAAGAAGAGTTTACTTATCCAGAACCAAAATAGGTTAAACCTAGTAATAATAATGATAATAATAATTTGTATAAATGGGCAAGAAATTTCAATTTGACCATAAAAACAAATGGTATATGCACAACCCAGCACCTGTCCTAGAAAATAACACACATAAACTCCTATGGGATTTTAACATACAAACGGATCACCTAATCTCGGCCAGAAGACCAGACCTTATAATAATCAACAAAAAAAAAAAGAGAATTTGCAAAATTGTTGACTTTGCTGTCCCGGGCGACCACAGAATAAAACTGAAAGAATGTGAAAAGAAGGATAAGTACCTCGACCTTGCTAGAGAATTGAAAAAGCTGTGGAACATGAAAGTGATGATTGTGCCAATTGTGATTGGTGCTTTTGGCACAATAACTAGAGGATTATTAAAAGGCCTGGAAGACTTGGAAGTTGGCGGACGGGTAGAGACTATCCAAATGACAGCATTACTGACAACGGCCAGAATCCTGAGACGAGCCCTGGAGACCTGAAGAGACTTGCTGTCACTCAAACTCCAGTGAAAAACAATCAGCCAACACTGATGTGAAAAACTCTAAAGCAGTAAATAATTTGTAAGAAAATAAAGAAACTACCAATAATTGTAAGATTAAATTAAATTGTCATAAAAATTGAAAAAGGAAAATTATATGGTGCAATCCCCCTTTTTGTAAACTTGTTAATATAAACACAGGAAAATATTTTTAAAAATTAATAGATAAACATTTTAACCAGTAGAATATATTACATAAAATATTTAATAGGAAAACTTAAAAAATTAGTTATTCATGCATGAATATTTTTAAAAAAATAATATTATGACCAACTTAATAATAATAATAATAATAGTGATAATAATTGTAATTGTAAAACTAAAATTTATTGTGAGAATTATTTTTTATTTATTAAAAAAAAAAAAAATTAATTCTCAGATTAAGAAGCCTCATCTCAAAATGATTCCAATTATAGACAAACTAAAATTTATTGTCCTATGAATATCAAGCTATTATTTTGCTAAAGGAAAATATAAAAGATAAAAAAACTTATATTGGAATTTCATCGGTTATTATTGTAATTGGGGGGGGGTACCATAATTAACATTAGTTTTAGATTTTTTAGTTCATTTTAATGATAAAAAAAATGATATACTAAAATTAGATTGTCTGAATAATTTTTTTTATAAAGGTTTGAATTTTTGACATGTATTATTAAATTCACTGACTAACCTCCCCCATCTAACTTATGCTTTCTAGTTATTAATGTGACCAATTGTCGTTTTTTGAAGAGTATATATATATAACAGTGAACATTTAAATTTTCCTGGTAAAGAGCTCAATGTAACTGACATTACAGAGCAATAATTCCTTTAAGAAAAAAAACCAAAACCAGTCACATTAGGAATATAAATTTATTTCCATCCTGTTATGTGTTTTTGATAAAATCAAAAAACACGAAAAAAAATTAACATGAATTCTGAATTTTTTTATCCATAAGATCTGAAGAAGTCCTGTTAATTTTTTTCGTGTTTTTGATTTTATCAAAAACACATAACAGGATGGAAATAAATTCATAATCCTAATGTAACCCGTTTTGTTTTTTTTCTTAAAGATATATATATATATATATATATATATTTATATCAGTGGCAACTCTTGGAGTCAGCTTTTTCAGGGTCAGCCTGAAGATCAATTCTATAAAGTTGTTTATCATTCAGGGTTTTCAACTTCAAAGTCTTCAACTTTATTGTTAAAAAAAAAAAAATATGAGCTGTGGTAAAAAAATCATACATAATAGTAATTCATATTGATGTAAGAACATTAAGTTTATACGTATTTAATTCAATAAGTTTCCAGACATTTTTTGTACAGGCATTTAAAATTGTTGTAGACTCTTGAAAATTCACTATGTTATTGCTATACATCTTATGAGATGACTGACCAATTTTTATGATTTCAGCTTCAAATGAACAGCTACAACAGGAATTGGAATGCACCCTACTAAAGCCTGATTGTCAAAGCAGGTGAATTTCAAAAATGCAATCTGAATGTGAGGACACTTTAGAAGAACGATATGCAATAAAAGTCTGTTTTAAACTTGGAAAAAATGCCACAGACTGCTTTTGGAGCATCTTGCATGAATCGAGCATCAGTTTTTGATCGGCATAAGAGATTAAAGGAAGGCACGGAGTCTGTGAGGGATGATGAGAGGTGTGGGAGGAGTAAGGAGGTCAGAATACCACAGTTGATTGGCCAAAGGGTTAGGGTTACTATGTTGAGGTTTTAAGGGAGTTCAGGAAGAGATTCCGTCAGACGAGGCCAGCACTCTTCAAATCAGGCCAGTGGCATTTCCAGCAGGACAATGCACCAGTCCACAACTCCCTCCTTGTCACAGACTATTTGAGCAAGATGGGCATCAAGACAGTTCCTCAGCCTCCCTATAGTCCAGACCTTGCTCCCTGTGACTTTTGCTTATTCCCTAAGCTCAGAGGCTATCATTATGAGACAACTGAGGAGATGAAAGAGGCTGTGATGAAGGTCATTGACACGCTCATACAAGAGGACTTCCATGGAGCCTTCCAGAAGTTGTTGGAATGGTACAAGTGCATTGCAGCCACAGGTGATTACTTCGAAGGGGGAGTAGAGTTTCATGTGTGTATTATCAATAAAAGTGCCCATACGAAAAAAGTCTGGAAACTTATTTAATGATCCTCGTAAGTCCTAAAAATTAATTCTTAACTGTCCAGCAGGACACATAGCATAAGGGTTATAGACATTGGTTCCCTAAGCTTCTAAGTGACAGTTGTCTGGTGTTTGCAGGTTCAATCCTGACTGCAGGCAAGTAACAATACAGGAATACTTAACACTTGTACCTGGTTATGTTTAATGGAATTAGAACAGGCGACCCCTGTGGATTAAATAAAGGACATAGTTCCAAGTTCCATGTAGGCTCCCATGTTCGACAAGAAACACCTGAAGAATGCCAGAGGACATATCGGCTGAAATGATAGAAGTGAAGACAATAGTCCAAAAATCCTGAATGATAAAAATCAGGTTTTTTGGACTATCAATTTTCTTATTTTAAAAGTACAACTTGAATTTTGCAGATATTTTTGGACATAAACAGTAAATTAGTTTTATGTAAATATTTACAAAACTTAGAAAAATTCAAAAGTTGAGAACAATGGTTCTTGAACGAATTCTTTCACTAATATTCCAGAATGTTGATAGCCGAGTCGGCTGGGGCTGTACAATACACTGACTGCTTCTCTACAGAGGGTTAAGCCCCCCACCCCAACAAGTGTCCTGACTCTAAACAATCTGATAGTGAGGTTCCAGCAATGCTGGAGCTTTGGGAATGCAGAGTACCCCTTCATTGCCATGACTCTCAGGTCCACTCTGGCCCAGAGTAGTAGCATTTGATATGGTCCTATCTATGGATCAAATAGAACTAAACTGTGTACTTATGCAAAACTGAATCACTTAAAAAAGACTGTTTTGAAATTCAAACTGCATACTTAGGCTAAACTGAATTGTTTGAAATAGAACGGCTTTGGCATTTAAACTGTGTACTCATGCTAAAATGAATTGTTTGAAATAGAACTGTTTTGGCATTTAAACTGTGCACTTATGCCAAACTGAATTGTTTGAAATAGAACTGCTTTGGCATTTAAACTGTGTACTTATGCTAAACTGAATTATTTGAAATATAACTGTTTTAACATTTAACTGTGTGTAAACAAAAAAACTATACTATATAAAACTGAATTGTTTGAAACTTTCATCAAAATGACTTATTCTAAGCATTAATTGATCCGAAGTGGGTTGATATGTTATAAAAAAAATTAATCAACCAACCAGAATGTCATTCCACCGACCTTTCCAATATAATCTGACTCAAAAAGATAAATCATTGAATTGACATTTATAGAAAGGTCAATATTTAAACAGCGTAAGCTTATCTAATCCATTGAAAGGTTAAAATCTTCTCTCAAATAGAAAGTATAAAAATTGTGAGGACTGAATTCATTATAATAATAGACCACAAAATCATTATCTATCAGTCAAAGCAAAAGACATTGGCCATTCTAGGACCATCAACTTTAGAGCCGTTTCAGTTATCACAAAATTAAAAAGGGGGTGTCTGGATGGTATAATGGTTAAAGCAATGGACTGCGGAATCATGACAAGCGAGTTCGTACTCTAGTTACGATATTACATTCACTTTCGGACAAATACCTTCGGGAAAAGTATGAACCCCTTGTCCTCCCAGCTATGGGTTAAATAGTTCCACTACATTTCTTTGAGGAGAATGGCTTTGGCATTAAATAACCTACAAAGGTTGATATGCCATTAAACAAAGAAACCAAACCAAACAAACTAAAAAGTATCCATTCATAGTTTTGGTTCGATTTTATTGAGTTTTATGGCATATCAACCATTGTAGGTTATTTAATGCCAAATCCTCTTTATACATATATATTAAATATATATGATTTGGTTGGGTTGGGTTTTATGGCATATCAACCATTGTAGGTTATTTAATGCCAAATCCTCTTTATACATATATATTAAATATATATGATTTGGTTGGCTTTTATGGCATATCAACCATTGTAGGTTATTTAATGCCAAATCCTCTTTATACATATATATTAAATATATAGGATTTGGTTTGGTTGGGTTTTATGGCATTTCAACCATTGTAGGTTATTTAATGCCAAATCCTCTTTATACATATATATTAAATATATATGATTTGGTTTGGTTGGGTTTTATGGCATATCAACCATTATATATACATATTTATTAAATATATAGGTTTTAAACTTTGTTGATAACATTTTCAAATGAACCTATGCTCATATTTTTGCACACAGTAAAACAGTTACAAGTATTTCTATCTAATACAAATAATTCTATTTACTATAAATCATTTGTTTGCACACAGTTAAATGGTTTCAAGTATTGCTATTTAACAGTAACAATTTAAAATCATTCATTTGTTTGCACACAGTTTAGATGTTAAACCTTTCTATTTGAATCATAAATAGGACCCTATCAGGTGCTACTATTCTGAGCCAGAGTGGACCTGGGAGTGATGGCAATGAAGAGGTACTCCACATTCCCCACAGTTCCAGCTTTGAGCACTTTCATCGAATTTAGTGTAATAGAGCATTAACATAGCTCTTAGTTTGAAAAAAAAAAAATATATATATATATGAATATATATACACACACACACAAATAGAGCTATATATATATATATATATATATATATATATGTGTGTAGAAATACTGATAACAATGATCCAAGTGGAAGGAATAATTTATTAACGAGTCGATGAATGTTAAGAAATCATCCATCGAACGGTTAATAAATCATTCCTTCCACTTGGATCGTTGTTATCAGTTTTTCTACATATTGTCTGATTACAATCCTTTATTTACTCTTCATATATATATATATATATATATATATATATATATATGATAAAAATAAGTGGAAAAGTGGGTAAATCAAGTTAGAATAAAGAATGCAATATAACTACTAAACCCGTTGTGTTTGATTTATCCATTTTCACTTGTCTGAATTTCCGAGACGAAGCTTGATGATTTTTATCATTCAGGATTTTCAGACTATCATCTTCATCTTTATCGTTATATTCACAATGTTTCGGCCGATATATCCATCAGCTTTCTTCAGGTGTTTTTTGTCGAACTCGGGAGCCAATACGGAACTTCGAACTACGTCCTTTATTTAATCCACGGGGATCACTTGTTCTGATACCGTTAACCATAACTGGGTATAAGTACTAAGTATTCCTGTATTGTTACTTGCCTGCAGTCAGGATTGAACCTGCAACCTCCAGATAGTCTCTTTTAATCAAAAACATTACATAAATTTTTTTTTTTTTAAATCAATCGGAATATGAGCTCAGGTAACTGGTCACTGGAGAAAAAAGAAAGGTACTGGTCACTAGATAAAAAAGTACTGGTCACTGTACAAAAAAAAAGGTACTGGTCACTGGACAAAAAAAAAAGGTACTGGTCACTGGACAAAAAAGGGACTGGTCACTGGACAAAAAAAGGTACCAGTAACTTGATAAAAAAGGTACTGGTCACTGGATAAAAAAGGTACTGGTCACTGGCCAAAAAATGGTACTGGTCACTGGACAAAAAAAAAAGGTACTGGGGACTGGACAAAAAATAGGTACTGGTCACTGGACAAAAAAGGTACTGGTCACTGGACAAAAATAAGTTACTGGGCACTGGATAAAAAAAAGGTACTGGTCACTGGACAAAAAAAAGGTACTGGTCACAGGACAAAAACAAAATTCATAATAAAAAAAAATTTAACTGACCAAAAGCTTTTGACGATAATGGAATTCAGCCTTTTGGATGTTCAGCTTCTTTTTTTTTTGATTGGCTACATCTTTCACAGGGTTAAGGTCAATTTTTCAGGAGATAATTAGTATAGAACAGGTAGGACAAGTGGAAATTCCAAGGTGACTCTTGGCAATTTTGGTTTAGAACATAAGATTATTATACTAACTTAATAAACCTAATTGAAATATATATATATATATATATATATATATATATATATATATATATATATATATATATATATATATTTGCTTGATGTATGTCTATTGTTATACATTCCCTATCCAGGTTTATATGATAAAACTCACATAGACAGCATATATTACCCAAAGCTAATTCAACCGATGTTGGAAATGATTCTATTTTAGAATTTACTTGTAATTTACATGTAATTCAAAATCCAATGTAAAATAATAATAAAATTAAAATACGGAGCAAATAATTCCATATAAAAGAAAAACCTTTAAAAATTACTCATATTTATTAGTGATAATATTTATTTTAGCACACCCTATATTCTTTGAATATTAGATCTGCATCTTCAAACAAAGAATATATATATATACATTTGGGGATCATTAAATAAGTTTCCAGACTTTTTTCGTATGGGTACTTTTATTGATAGACACACGAAACTCTAGTCCCCTTCAAAGTAATCTCCTCTGGCTGCAATGCACTTATTGTACCGTTCCAACAACTTCTCAAAGGCCCCATCAAAGTCCTTTTGTGTGAGCGTGTCAATGACCTTCGTCACAGCCTCTTTCATCTCCTCAGTTGTCTCATAATGATAGCCTCTGAGCTTAGGGAATAAGCAAAAGTCACAGGGAGCAAGGTCTGGACTATAGGGAGGCTGAGGAACTGTCTTGATGCCCATCTTGCTCAAATAGTCTGTGACAAGGAGGGAGTTGTTGACTGGTGTATTGTCCTGCTGGAAATGCCACTGGCCCGATTTGAAGAGTGTTGGCTTCTTCCAACGGAATCTCTTCCTAAACTCCCTTAAAACCTCAACATAGTAACCCTAGCCCTAACCCTTTGGCCAATCAACTGTGGTGTATTGACTTCCTTACTCCTCCTACACCTCTCATCATCCCTCACAGACTCTGTGCCTTCCTTGAATCTCTTATGCCACTCAAAAACTGATGCTCGATTCATGCAAGATGGTCGAAAAGCAGTCTGAAGCATTCCATACGTTTCTGTGGCATTTTTTTAAAGTTTAAAACACAATTTTATTACATATCATTCTTCTAAAGTATCCTCACGTCCAGATTGCATTTTTGAAATTCACCAGCTGTGGCAATCAAGCTTTAGTAGGGTGTATTCGAATTCCTGCTGTAGCGGTTCATTTGAACCTGAAATCATGAAAATTGGTCAGTCATCTCATAAGATGTATAGCAATAAAATAGTGCATTTTCAAGAGTTTACAACAATTTTAAATGCCTGTACAAAGAAGTCTGGAAACTTATTGAATGCACTACATATATATATGTACGTTGGTCAACCATAGTCAAGAGCGACCTAAAGGTTCCCTTTTCAATAGCTACTACACTGAGGTGTAAGAAAAGGCATTACTCCTTTCCTGAGATTACTCCACTTTACGCACGATCCATACCTTATAATGCTGAGTGTTAAGCAAGGAGGCCCAGTAAATATTTACCGACGTGCATATTTTATAAGCAATATATATATATATATATATATATGTATGTACATACACCCTTGGACAAAGATATAAGACCACCTTCAAAAATGAAGAAAATTTTAGATTATGAAAATCGGTTATATGATAAGTTTAAGCAACATTTGAATTTGAGATAACAATAAATTTTAATTCATTTTTTATATGTATATTAGCATTTTGGCTAAATTTTAAAATTTATTTTTTGACCTAAATATAAGGCCACTAATAAAAACTCAAGAAAAAAAGGACTTAATTTAATTGAAAAATTTATGATATATATTCTAATTAATATAAAAGCTATTAAAACTGTAATATTCAAAATACTAAAAAAATAAATGGCGAAAGGAACTAAATTATCTGAATTTGAGAATGGTGAGATTACAGCTCTGAAAAGAAACGGAAAATCTCAAAGAGAAATTTCAAAAGCCTTAGGACACAGTAAAACCATTATCTACAATTACTTGAAAAGTCCAAAAAAGTTTGCTCAGTTGGCTGGGGCTGTAGAATACACTGACTGCACCTCTGCAGAGGGGTAAAACCCTCCCAACGAGTGTCCTGTTTATGACACTAAACAGTCTGATGGTGAGGTCCCAGTAATGCTGGGGCTTTGGGGAATACGGAGCACCTCTTCATTGCCATTGCTCCCAGGTCTACTCTGGCCCGGCGTGGTAGCACCTGATAGGGCCATATCTATGGGTTAAATAGATCTAAACAGCATATTTATGCTAAATTGAATTGTTTGACTAAAATGAATAGCTTGAAATAGAAAAGTTTTTGACAACTAAACCGTACTTACATTTAAACTGCATGTTTATGCTAAACTGAAATCGTACTTAAATTTAAACTGCGTGCTTATGCTAAACTGAATTATTTAAAATGGAACTGTTTTTTGTCATTAAAACTGTACTTACACTAAACTGAATCATTTAATATAGAACTGTTTTACATTTAACTCTACAACCGCTTGACTAAACTGAATAGCTTGAAAGAGAAATGTTTTTCATAATTAAACTGTACTAACATTTCAACGGCATACTTATGCTAAACTGAATTGTTTGAAATAGAACTATTTTCATAAAAATGGATTTGGGGTTAAATAACCTACAGAGGTTGATATGCTATAAAAACCCAACCAACCAACCATCCATCCAAATAAGTATGGAACAAGAAAACCAACTGGCCGGCCACAAAAAATTATCACTGCAATTCCAGAGAAGAATTGTTCACGAAGTAAAAAAGAAAACTTTGTCAACATCAAAAATATTGAAATCTCTTGTGGATGCTCCTTGCAGTACTAGAACAATTAGAAAGTATTTAAACGAAGAAAAAATTAAGCACAAGAAAAGAATTCATCATCCAAGTTTAAAGAGAAATGACTGGAATATGCTCGTCAATATCAAACCATGAGTGCTAAAGAATAGCAAAAAGTTGTTTTCTTGGAAAAAAGAAATTTCAATTCAAAAGAAATTCAATTTTGACGGTCCAGATGGAAGGATCTCTTACGATTTAAGAGAAGCCTTCTCATCTTCAGGAAAACTACAATTTCTCAGTGGTCAACGAAAAGCAGCAGATTATGTGAAGATGCTAAATGATTTATCTCTAGCACAAGAAGGGCGTCGTCTATGTGGAGAAGAATAGATTTTTCAGCACGATAACGCTGCTATCCACAATGCATTAATAACAAAGAAGCACTTGCTAGAACAAAATTAAGACTTCTTGACCACCCAGTGTGCTCTCCAGACCTCAATTCTATAGAAAATTTGTGGGGATTGATTGTTGCAAAAGTTTATGAAGGAGTTCGTCAGTACTCAGCAATTTCTGAACTCAAAAATGCAATCTTAGATGCATGGGAAAAAATTCTTTTGGTTGAACTTCAGAAACTAGTTGATAGTATGCCTAGCCAAATTTTTGCGGTTATCAAAGCTAATGGCGGATCAACAAAATATTGAATAAAAACTCTGCCTTTTTATTCTAGAGTTCTGCTCATTGGTCTTATATTTATGTCAAAACAAAATTTTGAAATCAAACATAAATGCAAATATATAAATAAAAAATGAACTGAAATTTTTTCATATTTTAAATTAAATTGTCTTTCTGCCTTATCTTTCATATATCTGATTTTCATAATTTAAAAATTGTAAACAATATCTTTTTCTTCGTTTTTGAGGGTGGTCTGATATTTTTGTTCAGTAGTGTGTATATATATATATCTATATATATATACATATGCAAATTTCATTAAACATAATAGACATTTTATGTCTACATATTTTCTTCTGGATCCATTCGAATTCCCGTATTACTTTTATCGTATTCGGGGGGAATTGATTTATGTATTGTCCATAGTTGTATGTATCCCTAGTACTTTCTGCCCGACTTTGGGCCATCATCAGGGGAGGATCTATTACAAAAGCGATGTAACTTTTGTTTTAGCATATTACTACTGTGTAAGGGCGTCTTTGCTGTTGAAGATTATGGCGTTTGCTTTTAAATGTAATTTTATAATTAGTGCCAGTAGCTAAAGACATTTAAGTACATTAGCACTGGTTTGAAAATTAATTCTATTAAGTGTTGGTTGAATGTTTCTAATATGTAGTGCTTCGAGAATCTGAAGTAATAGATCCTCCCCTGATGATGGCCCAAAGTCGGGCAGAAAGTACTAGGGATACATACAACTATGGACAATACCTAAATCAATTCCCCCCCCGAATACGATAAAAGTAATACGGGAATTCGAACGGATCCAGAAGAAAATATGTAGACATAAAATGTCTATTATGTTTAATGAAATTTGCATTAACGAAGAAATGCTGCCTAAATATATATATGACACAATAACCTATGCTAACTCTTAAGTATATAATTCATTCCACAAAAAAATTCTGATTTTAGCTTGATGAGAAAATCTTTTAATGATATGAATTTGTCTGAATCACTGACCAGACATTCAAATCTCAGGCAAGGATATTTGCATTTCTTTTTGAGCTAATGCCCTTCAGAAAGGCATGAATTACTTTCTCTTCATAGCTAAAGAAATTTCTGAGAAATTCACGTACATCATCAATGAACAAGGTCTTAATAAGTAAAGTTGGTGACCATAGTCGAGGGTGACCCGAAGGCTCCCTTTTCGATAGCTACTACACCAAGGTGTAGGGGAAGGTGCTACTCCTTACCCTGGATTGCTCCACTTTACCCTTGATCCGTACCTCATAATGCTGAGTGTTAAGCAAGGAGGCATCAAGTACCATTTCTTGAGTCTTTGGTATGGGATTGAACCACGTCTCCCAGGCCATTGGCGAACACTCTAACCACTAGGAACGGATTGTTAATTCAATGATGTTCGCAAGTTTTAGCCTGGCATGTAATTGCAACTAGAATTTCTTTGCTCATGATTTTAAAAAATATCAGGAATCTCAACAAGATATTGTAATATCGGGTGAAACCAAATATCTTTTTTTTTTCTTTCTCAGCTGAATAATTTGAATATCATGGCAATTCATTAATTTTTAAATGCTAATAGCAATAATCACAAAACTGTTTAGCTTTCTTTACGGTCAGTAATTTTAACATTATATCCTAATATATGAGAAATTTTTTTTACAGTACTTATGATCTGATTCTACTCTTTCCTTTTCCGATGTGGTTCTCCATTTATAGCAGAAAAAAATGATAAGATAAGAAAAAAGGATACAATGTCTCCAGTGGGTCCACATCTGTCGTAGCAAGAGATGTTTTTTGAGCTGTTGAAAATGATCAATATTTTTGTAGACCATTTGATGACGGCCAAATTGGGCTACCCATTGTCCAAAAGTACGACAAGTGATGGAAGACTCGGAAAATTGAATTGCTTTAACTGAAAGATAAAAATAAAAAGATTATAGACTTTGTCATACTTATTAAGTAGGCTGAGTGAAACACTTCTACAAGGACCACATTCATCAGGAACTTTAAAAGTATGTAGACCCTCACCGTTTAAAAGCTTGGCCCAGTAGACTCTCTATATTTATCGACTCTAACATATCACTTCGTGTTGGGCTAAATTAAAAAAAACCTTCTATATCAAATAAATTTGATAATAAATACAGAAAAGTTTGAATAAACAGCATCTGATGGAATAGAAAAAGACCCCTTCAGCATTTCTAAAATAATGTTTTCAATAAATTCCCCAGTAAAACTTTGGTTTGGTTTTAATGCATCTCAACTATTGCAGGTTATTTAATGCCAAATCCTTTTTATACATACGTGGTGCCTTCAATAAGTTCCCAGACTTTTTTTGTACAGGCATTTAAAATTGTCGTAGACTCTTGAAAATTCAGTATGTTATTGCTATACATCTTATGAGATGACTGACCAATTTTTATGATTTCAGGTTTAAACGAACAGCTACAGCAGGAATTGGAATACACCTTACTAAAGCCTGATTGCCACAGCTGGTGAATTTCAAAAATCCAATCTGGACGTGAAGACACTTTAGAAGAATGATATGTAATAAAATTGTTTTAAACTTGGAAAAAATGATGCCACAGAAACGTATGGAATGCTTCAGACTGCTTTTCGACCATCTTGCATGAATCGAGCATCAGTTTTTGAGTGGCATAAGAGATTCAAGGAAGGCACGGAGTCTGTGAGGGATGATCAGAGGTGTGGGAGGAGTAAGGATGTTAATAAACCAGAGCTGATCGGCCAAAGGGTTAGGGTTACTATGTTGAGGCTTTAAGGGAGTTCAGGAAGAGATTCTGTCGGAAGAGGCTAGCACTCTTCAAATCAGGACAGTGGCATTTCCAGCCGGACAATGCACCAGTCCACAACTCCATCCTTGTCACAGACAATTTGAGCAAGATGGGCATCAAGACAGTTCCTCAGCCTCCCTACAGTCCAGACCTTGCTCCCTGTGACTTTTGCTTATTCGCTAAGCTCAGAGGCTGTTGTTATGAGACAATTGAGGAGATGAAAGAGGCTGTGACGAAGGTCATTGACACGCTCACACAAGAGGACTTCTACGGGACCTTCCAGAAGTTGTTGGAACAGTACAACAAGTGCATTGCAGCCGGAGGAGATTAATTTGAAGGAGACTAGAGTTTCATGTGTCTACTATCAATAAAAGTACCCATACGAAAAAAATCTGGAAACTTATTTAATGATCCTCGTATATCAAATATATGATTTCTAAACATTTTGTAGGTCACATTTTTAAACGAGCCTGAGCTCATTTTTTTGCACACAGTCAAACGTTTTCACTTAAGTCCTGGCGACAACACCCCACGAGACACCAACTATACGGACACTTGCCCCCCATCATGAAAACTATACAAGTTAGACAAACCAGACACGCGGGACACTGCTGGAGAAGCAAGGACGAGCTCATAAGCGATGTACTCCTGTGGACCCCCACATATGGATGTGCAAAAGCAGGACGACCAGCACGAACTTACATACAGCAACTATGTGAGAACACAGGATGTAACTCTGAAGACCTGCCGGAGGCGATGAATGATAGGGAGAAGTGGCGAGAGAGGGTCAGGGATATCCGTGCTGGCGGCGCGACATGATGATGATGAATAATTCTATTTACAATTAATCATTTGCTTGCACACAGTTAAATGTTTTCAAATATTGCTATTTAACACTCACAATTCAGTTAAACATCAGTCATTAGTTTACACACAGTTTAATGATCAAACAGTTCTATTCCAAACAATTCAGTTTAGCGTAAGTCCTTTGTTTGCACTCAGTTTAACTGTAAAAGAGTTTTATTTGAACCACAGATAGAACCCAACCAGGTGCTACCACTCCAAGCCAGAGTGGACCTGAGAGCAATGGCAATGAAAGGGTACTTTACATTCTCCAAAGTTCCAGCGTTACCGTAGCGACGCCATCAAATTGTTTAGTGTCATATCCAGGATACTCAGGAATAGGGGGTCTTACCCCTCCGCAGAGATGCAGTTGGTGTATCGCTAGCCGAATGGGCCAGGCTGATAGGAACTGATGTCAAGACAGAGTCAGAAAAACTTGATGAATATGACACTCACTGGGGGATTCTTACCCCCTGCAGAGATGTAGTCGATGTATTCTACAGCCCCACCCATGAAGTTGAGCTATCTGAAACTCTAATGTTGACCCAGATTCCATAGATCGCAAGTATTTGTACCTATACTAACTCCATGATACTAAAATATTTAATGTGAATAGTCACGTTCCACCCCATGAGATCCAAGGTCAGATTACTTGTAATCCAAGGTCATGTTTCTCCCTTTGTGAACTAAGTTTACATGACCCGAGCTCATGTTCCTCCTCTCATGACCTAAGCTCACATTCCCTCTCTCATGATCTAAACTCATGTTCCTTCCCTCATGAACTAAGCACAAGTTCCTCCCCTCATGACCTAAGCTCACGTTCCTCCCCTCATAACCTAAGCTCACGTTCCACCCCTCAACACCTAAGCTCACGTTCCTCTTCTCATGACCTGAGCTCACATTCCTCCCCTCATGACCCATACTCACATTTCTTCTCTCGGGACCCGACCTCATGATCTAAGCACACGTTCCTCCCCTTATGACCCAAGCTAACGTTCCTCCGCTCATGACCTAAGCCCACATTCCTCCTCTCATGATCTAAGCTCACGTTCCTCCCCTCATGAACCGAGCTCACGTTCCTCCTGTCATGACCTAAGCTCACATTTCTTCTCTCAGGACCCGACCTCATGACCTAAGCTCACGTTCCTCCTCTCATGACCTGAGCTCACATTCCTCCTCTCATGACCCAAGCCTACATTCCTCCTGTCATGATCTAAGCTCACGTTCCTCCCCTCATGACCTAAGCTCACGTTCCTCCTCTTATGACATAAGTTCATGTTCCCCCCACTCATGACCCAAGCTCACATTTCTTCTCTCAGGACCCGACCTCATGACCTAAGCTCACGTTCTTCCCCTCATGACCAGAGCTCACATTTCTCCCCTCATGATCTAAGCTCACGTTCCTCCTCTCATGACCTAAGTTCATGTTCCCCCCACTCATGACCCAAGCTCACATTTCTTCTCTGAGGACCCGACCTCATTACCTGATCTTACATTCCTCCCCTCATCACCGAAGCTCACGTTCCTCCCCTCATGACTGAAGCTCACGTTCCTCCCCTTGTGATACACTGTTACATCACTTTCCTTCTGATAAATAAAGGTTGTTCACAACTAAAACTTTTTCAGTACATTGTATTTTAGAAATTAGTTAATACTAAGTAAAAAGTAAAGTTGGCAACCGTAGTCAAGGGCTACCCAAAAGCTCCCTTTTCAATAGCTACTACACCGAGGTGTAGCAAAGGGCACAACTCCTTTCCCTGGACTGCTCCACTTTACCCTTAAAACGTACTTTATAATGCTGAGTGTTAAGCAAGGAGGTATCAAGTACCATTTTTTGAGTCTTTTGTATGACTCGACCTGAGATTGAACCTCAGTCTCCTGGGCCATTGGTGAACACTCTACCACTATGCCAATAGGCCAGTCTACTAAGCCTCTTATTTAATACTAATTAGTTGATACTAATACTGTTACCAATTCTTTAAAGCCTGTTCTGCTATTCACTCTTAAAATCAGATTGATTTTAATGGCATTTCAACTCATTCAGGGTTATTTTATACCAAGTGGTCAAATTTAATGTTAATGTTATATAATTACGGAATGATTTTTTTTATATTAATCATTTTTCGTTAATTATATTTTATCATTCAGTTTGGTTGGGCTTTGAACTATTCGGCTCTTAGTTCAGGTGCACAGACATTGGGTAAAGTCTATGCTCGTGTGCAGAGGATATGAAAATCACAATTGTCATAATAAACCCCAGATAGGAAATAATGTCATGCCTGGAAGCGATGGGCTGAGATTTGGGTATTTTTTGAGAAGGTATTTTTAGAAGAACGTAATTGATTTTGGTCTTCAAGTCTGTATCCGGGATTTTGAAGCTGTCAGGGGCCATTTTTAGAGCCGATTTGGAAAATCAGTGTGATGATCCACACTGCAGTTATTTCCCATAGCCTGTCCAGTATCATTAGCTATCCAATGTCTCTTTTTCCACATTGTGATTGTCTCCAAAATGAAATCTACTGTCCATTAGGTTTCTGGTCAAAACTGCACAAACCATAGGTCAGCTCCACAAAAAAAAAAAAAGTAGCAAAGATTAATTCTAAGAATACACTTGTTTTTTTATTCATTCTATGAGTTTATGCTGGCTTGTGAAACGTTCTAATTAGGGGTCGGGTACTGATCCCTTACAATTGCAATTTTACCATTTTTACAGTCTGTTCTTGTGACTAACCACAGTGGATATCAGTGGGGGTGGGGATAACAGGCTTGGCAGCGCAACCACCACTGTCCTTGGCTGTGATTCATCTGCCTATCTTCTGATTGCTTGCCTGAAACTCCCCCCCCCCGCCAACTCTCCCATAAACTTCTCAAAACTAATGAACTTTGGAAAATGATACCCTTGTCTTGTGATCTTTGATAGAACTAGTGCCAAAGACTTCGGTTTATGAGGGCATTAAATAAACTAATCCATCTCCATCGAGAAATCTTTCTCTATTTTATCAACATAAAATGTGCCAAGTTTCCCAACTGTAGAATAACAATAACACATACCTCCGTAAAGCGTCCAGCTGGCAGACAAAAATAAAGCAGGTCGTAGCTCAGAGCAGTCCTCCTTACAATGCTAAACTGAAGCTGGTTTATATAATGAAATACCTTCACTCACTTACCAGCCACCAATCACAGTCCATGCAATGGAATAGGCCACTTGTGCACGATGGGATGCCCCAAGAGACCATAAATAGCTCCCGTTCCTCAATCAGCAATTGAGTTTCCTGTCTTCACGACTGATTGCTCTGAGCTAACGTGATTAATTACTCTCAGCTATCTCAACTAATTGCCCTATGCAACCCGACTAATCCTGCATGGTGCTACAAACAGGATGTATGACACCTGATGATTGGGAACGCTTCTTCATTGAAGCGGGCAAATCCACTGACTCTGCCAAAACTCATGTGACACAGTTTGCAGACAAGAAGCTGACAATTGAGAGCCTTCAAATGCTGGATTGCTCTATGCTGAAGGAGCTAGGAGCCACACTAATGGGGGAAGCCCTGTGCATCCTTAAGCAGGACTGCACTGAGCTACAACCTGCTTTATTTTTGTCTGCCAGCTGGACGCTTTACGGAGGTATGTGTTATTGTCATTCTACAAGTACTTGTTTAGCTATCCTTTTGGTACTACCATACACAGACATTCATACATAAATATGTGCTACCTAAACTCACACACACCTGTACAGATACACTCAGCCCATACATTCAGGTACACACATGCTACACTATATTTACGAAGCCATCATTAGCTTTGTTATAGCAACCAGTCTAGAAGGAAAACTGGATTTAAACCAGCAAAATTCCACTGAAAATTGATCTTGTGTAGCATCCTGCTTGTAGCAGAGAAATTATATGTATATATATTACACATCACTCGATAAGTCCCGAGCCTGACACATAGATGGTGCCACTAAAAAAAAAATCCATATGATTTTTATAAAGTACTAACCTTCAAATGGAACGTGTCAAAATTTGAGCCCACTCAGATTATTAATTTATAAATCATAGTTATTCAAGTGAAACCAGACCATTGGCCAATTGAGTAGAGTGTTCACCAATGGCTCGGGAAACTGAGGTTGAATCACAGGTTGAGTCATACCAAACACTCAAAAAAATGGTACTTGATGCCGCCTTGCTTAACACTCAGCATTATAAGGTAGGGATCAAGGGTAGGTGGAGCAATCCAGGGAAAGTGTTGTAGCAATTGAAAAAAGAGCCTTTGGGTCACCCTTGACTAAGGTCGCCAACTTTACTTACTGTTGCAAATTTTCAAAACAATGAAAAAATCTGAATTTCGTGTGTTGATAAAGCATTGTTTTCTGATAGGAAAAAATACTGTTCAAGCAAAGCAATGGTTGGATAAGTGTTATTCGGACTCTGCTCCATCAACGGTTAAGAGACGGTATGCTGACTTTAAATGCAGTCGTACAAACACAAATGATGCTGAACAATCAGGTTCCCCAAATTCGGCAGTTGTCCAGGAAAACACAAAAAAATTCCACAAACTCGTTTTGGTCGATCGTAAACTGAAGTTGCGTGAGATAGCAGAGGACTTGAAGATATCAGAAGCCAGTATATTCACCATTTTGCATAAACATTTGTCAATAAGAAAACTGTGTTCAAAGTGGGTGCCACATTTACTCACAGTCAATCAAAAACAACAAATTGTCGATGATTCAGAGTGTTGTTTGCAACTGTTTCAACGCAACAAAAAGGAATTTTTACATAGATATGTGACAATGGATGAAACATGGATCCACCATTTCACTCCGGAGTCAAACTGACAGTCAGCTAAGTGGACAGCAGCAGGTGAAAGCTGCCCAAAGCGACAAAAGACACAAATATCAGCAGGCAAGGTTTTGGCCTCTGTATCTTGGGATGCGCAATGTATTTTCTTCATCAATTACCTTGAGAAGAACCACCAATAGCGAATATTATATAGCGTTATTGGTGCATTTGAAAGAAGAAATTGCCAAAAAATGGTCACAAGTGAAGAATAAAAAAGTGCTCTTTCACCAAGACAATGCACCGTGTTACAAATCAATCGCAACAATGGCAAAACTACATGAATTGCACTTTGAACTGCTTTTGCACCCAGCCTATTCTCAAGATCTGGCCTCCAGTGGCTACTGGCTGTTTGCTGACCTCAAAAAAATGCTCCAGAAAAAGAGATTTGGCTCCAATGAAAAATGATATCGGAAACTGAGGAGTATTTTAAGGCCAAAGACACATCGTTCTACAAAAAAGGCATCAAATTCTTAGAGAATCATTGGAATCAACCTCGAAGGAGACTATGTTGATGATTAAAGTCAAATTTTGCCTAAAAGTTGTTGTTTTATTAATCAGGCCCGGGACTTATTGAGTGATGTGTTACGACTATACGCATAGTCATATAGATGCATATACAGCTAAACATATGTATCCAGGGACAGAAGAACTTATAGTGTCACAGGGCCAAAAAATAAAAATCCTTTTTTTTACCCTTCAAATTGAATTTCCATCTTCGCTCTCTAATGTAGACAGACCATTTCATCCACATTTCTTGTAACAGATGTTTGTCTCGGTGACAAGAAGCAATTTGCAGTTTTTCAAAGAATTCTTGCTTAGCGCAAAGGGCAGTATACCATTTCTGTAATACCTGTAAAAAAAGAAAAGTTTCATTTTTATTTGGTTCTAACCATTCCAAAGAATAAATTCCTGAAATGTGGCATCATATTTAAATAGACTGTTTTCCAAAATGACAAAATAAACAAAAATAATAAATAAATAAAATTACAATTTATAAAAAAAAAAAAAAAAAAAGAAATTACAATTACCAATTTTTGAAGTCGCCTTGTTCTCCAAAGATCAGCTGTGAAGATTAATGCTTTTTCGACACTTAACTTTGACCTCTGCTTTTGCCAAATCTTCCAAATATTCCTACAAGAAAAGTAAGAAAATTCAAATAATACGAAATATTAATAATAGAGAAATCTTAGAAGTGTCTTTAAAATCTCACCAGTTCTTCATTGTTTGTGCAATTGATCCACTACAGAACAAGATTCAAAAACCTTAATAAAAATTCAGAAGCCAGTAGATCAGATTCCATATGAACTTATAGGAATATTGGTTAGTATTTAAACTTTTATCTTTTGTGTACAAATTTTCTTGAAATTTACCTGATATACCACGAAAGTATACATACCTCTGATTTTATGGCATGTCAACTCTTGCTAGGCTATTTAAAGTTAATAACATCATGATTAGTGTTAAAGGTTGACAGGCGATATTAAATATTAGATTAATCACAGAGATAATTTACCAAAAGTTGGTTGGTTGGGTTTTATGGTAGATCAGCCTTTGTAGGTTATTTAATGCCAAATCCATTTTTATGCAAATAATCAATCCTATTTCAAACAATTCAGTTTAGCATGAGTACACAGTTTAATTGTCAAAAACATTTCTATTTCAAGCTATTCAGTTTCGCCATACAGTCCTAATTCAGCTAATTCAGTTTAGTATAATTACAGATTTTGTTTACACATAGTTGAATGTCAAAACAGTTCTTTATTAAACAATTCAGTTTAATGTAAGTACAGTTTCAATGACAAAAGCAGTTCCATTTCAAACAATTCAGTTTAGCATAAGCACGCAGTTTCAATGTAAGTACAGTTTAATTGTGAAAAACATTTCTATTTCAAGCTATTCAGTTTAGTCAAACAGTTCTAATTCAGTTTAGTACAAGTACAGATTTTGTTTAGACACAGTTAAACGTCAAAACAGTTCTATGTTAAACAATTCAGTTTAGTGTAAATACAGTTTCAATCTCAAAAAACAGTTCCATTTCAAACAATTCACTTTATCATAAGCATGCAGTTTAAATGTAAGTACGGTTTCAGTTTAGTATAAGCATGCAGTTTAAATGTAAGTATGGTTTAATTGTCAAAAACATTTCTATTTCAAGCTATTCATTTTAGTCCAACAATTCAGTTTAGCATAAGTATGCCGTTAGTTCTATTTAACCCATAGATAGGGCCCTTATCAGGTGCTACACACCAGGCCAGAGTGGACCTGGGAGCAATGGCAATGAAGGGGTGCTCTGTATTCCCCAAAAACCCAGCATTACGGGAACCTCACCATCAGATTGTTTAGTGTCATAAACAGGACACTCATTGGGGAGGTCTTACTCCTCTGCAGTGGTGCAGTTGGCGTATTCTACAGCCCCAGCCGACTGGGCAATTATCAAAAGTAATAGGATTCTTTTTGATAAGGTACTGTAAAAAAGAAAAAAAAAACAAAAAAAAACAGAATTGTCATGAGAATTGTTAAATAGTTGAAACTGTCCTCAATACAAGTTCTGGGTCGTTCAGATTGAATTATTGAAACATAACAATTTTGAAACAGTCATTGTTTTGATTTTGGGTGCACGGAAATGATTTGTTTGAAAGGTCATGATTTAACCAGGATTAGAATGATCAAAACTTGATGGCTTTTCAACTAAAGGTGTGACACAAGGCCATGTTACAATAATAGAATATTATTGATTGGTTCACCAATCAAAGAAAAGAGGTGTGGAGCTTTAACCTCCTCCCTGAGATGTACAAAATAAGGCCATAGTTTTAACTGGCTGACTCATCAAATGTGGGCCCAGGAGGCTTTTTCTTCCATTCTCCAATGATTACAATACAAAGCCATTGGTCTAGGGTTTTTATTGGTTGGTCATTCAGAGCCATACAGTCGGGGGATTGAACCCCCATTAAAGAAGATACTGAAACAAGTAGATTGAATGTCGGTTGCGTTGCTAGAAGACCTAAGCCCTGGCTGCCGGCTTCACCACTCAAAGTCCTGAACTAGATCATTCAACCAGAATTTTTTTCAAAACTACCTAGGTAGAGGACTGGCTTGAGACTAATTAGCCATATACATTATCACCAGTCAATTTGTTACCGTCAGCTAAAGAATCCTCCAGTTCTGGAGATCCCAGCCTTGAAATAGAAATCCTTGCTTATGTATACAGGATTTTAATCATGAATTGAATGACCATGACCAGAAAATTGGGCAAACACTTATGCACGACACACGGAATGACTGTACAGATGTTTCCACTTATTAGGTCTCATCGGCACTGTATGCCATGATCTCCACCACAAGAGATCGAAGCAGCAACCACAGATTGCAGAGCTGAAACTCTACAACTGAGCCACCACTTCATATCGCACACAAGTGATACCAAATTAACTTGTCATGGTAATTGTGCGGCCAATTAACCTGAATGTGTCTTGTAAGTTACATCCGTACTCTTTACAGAGAGCATGGTCACTTCAAAAAAAAAATGTATACATCAATATCCTTGCCCTTGAGATCAGGATAATTATGCGGATGCGTATTTCTAATCCTTTTGGGAAGACGGGGTTCTGGAGTGGACCTGGGAGTGATGGCAATGAACGGGTACTCTATATTCCTTAAAGCTCCAGCATTACTGGAGACTCACCATCAGATTGTTTTGTGTCATAATCAGGACACTCATTATAAGGGGCTTATCCTTCTGAAGAGATGTTGTCTGTGTATTCTACAGCCCAAGCCGACTGAGCTGATATGATATCAAGCATTCCTATCAAATACAAATAATTTTAAAACAGATCTCATAAATAGAATCCTAACAGGTTCCTTCAATCTACCTCAGAGTGGACCTGGTAGTAATAGCAATGAAGGGGTACTCTACACTCCCTAGATCTCAAAAGAAAGAAGCTTCACCATCAGATCTTTTTTGAGAGGGGGTGGGGAGTCTTACCCCATTGTAGAGGATACAGTCAGCATATTTTAAGCTCAACTGACGGAGTGGATGAAATATGATTTACCTGTAACATTTTTGTCTGTGGAAATGTTCTGCTCTTTGAAGAAGCTGATTCTTCCTTTTGCGACCTCTGGCATAATGTTTCCAAACAACAAAACGATATTTAAGTTGATTTTGGTGATCTGAAAATAAAGAAAGCCACAGATAGATGCAGATATGTATTAGGGTTGGTTCATTATGGCTCCTCAGTGAGGATCGAACTCATTACACTAAAGCAAGTATCTAACACATGCCTATAATTCCTTACAACTATGTAAGTAGGTTTGGTTTCTTTGTTGAATGGGCTATCAACCTTTGTAGGTTATTTAATGCCAAATCTATTCTCCTAGAAGAACAGTAGTGGTACTATTTAACCCATAGGTGGGAGGATAAGGGGGTTCATACCTTTCTCAAGGGTATTTGTCCTTTAATGCCAAAGCCATTCTCCTAGAAGAACAGCAGTGGTATTATTTAACCCATAGCTGGGAGAATAAGGGGGTTCATACCTTTCCCAAGGGTATTTGTCCTTTAATGCCAAAGCCATTCTCCTAGAAGAACAGTAGTGGTACTATTTAACCCATAGCTGGGAGGATAAGGGGGTTCATACCTTTCTCAAGGGTATTTGTCCTTTAATGCCAAATCTATTCTCCTAGAAGAACAGTAGTGGTACTATTTAACCCATAGCTGGGAGGATAAGGGGGTTCATACCTTTCCCAAGGGTATTTGTCCTTTAATGCCAAAGCCATTCTCCTAGAAGAACAGTAGTGGTACTATTTAACCCACAGCTGGGAGGATAAGGGGGTTCATACCTTTCCCAAGGGTATTTGTCCTTTCATGCCAAAGCCATTCTCCTAGAAGAACAGTAGTGGTACTATTTAACCCATAGGTGGGAGGATAAGGGGGTTCATACCTTTCTCAAGGGTATTTGTCCTTTAATGCCAAAGCCATTCTCCTAGAAGAACAGTAGTGGTATTATTTAACCCATAGCTGGGAGGATAAGGGGGTTCATACCTTTCCCAAGGGTATTTGTCCTTTAATGCCAAAGCCATTCTCCTAGAAGAACAGTAGTGGTACTATTTAACCCATAGCTGGGAGGATAAGGGGGTTCATATCTTTCCCAAGGGTATTTGTCCTTTAATGCCAAAGCCATTCTCCTAGAAGAACAGTAGTGGTACTATTTAACCCATAGCTGGGAGGATAAGGGGGTTCATACCTTTCTCAAGGGTATTTGTCCTTTAATGCCAAAGCCATTCTCCTAGAAGAACAGTAGTGGTACTATTTAACCCATAGGTGGGAGGATAAGGGGGTTCATACCTTTCTCAAGGGTATTTGTCCTTTAATGCCAAAGCCATTCTCCTAGAAGAACAGTAGTGGTATTATTTAACCCATAGCTGGGAGGATAAGGGGGTTCATACCTTTCCCAAGGGTATTTGTCCTTTAATGCCAAAGCCATTCTCCTAGAAGAACAGTAGTGGTACTATTTAACCCATAGGTGGGAGGATAAGGGGGTTCATATCTTTCCCAAGGGTATTTGTCCTTTAATGCCAAAGCCATTCTCCTAGAAGAACAGTAGTGGTACTTTTTAACCCATAGCTGGGAGGATAAGGGGGTTCATACCTTTCCCAAGGGTATTTGTCCTTTAATGCCAAATCCATTCTCCTAGAAGAACAGTAGTGGTACTATTTAACCCATAGGTGGGAGGATAAGGGGGTTCATACCTTTCTCAAGGGTATTTGTCCTTTAATGCCAAAGCCATTCTCCTAGAAGAACAGTAGTGGTACTATTTAACCCATAGCTGGGAGGATAAGGGGGTTCATACCTTTCCCAAGGGTATTTGTCCTTTAATGCCAAAGCCATTCTCCTAGAAGAACAGTAGTGGTACTATTTAACCCATAGGTGGGAGGATAAGGGGGTTCATACCTTTCTCAAGGGTATTTGTCCTTTAATGCCAAAGCCATTCTCCTAGAAGAACAGTAGTGGTACTATTTAACCCATAGCTGGGAGGATAAGGGGGTTCATACCTTTCTCAAGGGTATTTGTCCTTTAATGCCAAAGCCATTCTCCTAGAAGAACAGTAGTGGTACTATTTAACCCATAGGTGGGAGGATAAGGGGGTTCATACCTTTCTCAAGGGTATTTGTCCTTTAATGCCAAAGCCATTCTCCTAGAAGAACAGTAGTGGTACTATTTAACCCATAGGTGGGAGGATAAGGGGGTTCATACCTTTCTCAAGGGTATTTGTCCTTTAATGCCAAAGCCATTCTCCTAGAAGAACAGTAGTGGTACTATTTAACCCATAGCTGGGAGGATAAGGGGGTTCATACCTTTCTCAAGGGTATTTGTCCTTTAATGCCAAAGCCATTCTCCTAGAAGAACAGTAGTGGTACTATTTAACCCATAGGTGGGAGGATAAGGGGGTTCATACCTTTCTCAAGGGTATTTGTCCTTTAATGCCAAAGCCATTCTCCTAGAAGAACAGTAGTGGTACTATTTAACCCATAGCTGGGAGGATAAGGGGGTTCATACCTTTCCCAAGGGTATTTGTCCTTTAATGCCAAAGCCATTCTCCTAGAAGAACAGTAGTGGTACTATTTAACCCATAGGTGGGAGGATAAGGGGGTTCATACCTTTCTCAAGGGTATTTGTCCTTTAATGCCAAAGCCATTCTCCTAGAAGAACAGTAGTGGTACTATTTAACCCATAGCTGGGAGGATAAGGGGGTTCATACCTTTCCCAAGGGTATTTGTCCTTTAATGCCAAAGCCATTCTCCTAGAAGAACAGTAGTGGTACTATTTAACCCATAGCTGGGAGGATAAGGGGGTTCATATCTTTCCCAAGGGTATTTGTCCTTTAATGCCAAAGCCATTCTCCTAGAAGAACAGTAGTGGTACTATTTAACCCATAGCTGGGAGGATAAGGGGGTTCATACCTTTCTCAAGGGTATTTGTCCTTTAATGCCAAAGCCATTCTCCTAGAAGAACAGTAGTGGTACTATTTAACCCATAGCTGGGAGGATAAGGGGGTTCATACCTTTCCCAAGGGTATTTGTCCTTTAATGCCAAAGCCATTCTCCTAGAAGAACAGTAGTGGTACTATTTAACCCATAGCTGGAAGGATAAGGGGGTTCATATCTTTCCCAAGGGTATTTGTCCTTTAATGCCAAAGCCATTCTCCTAGAAGAACAGTAGTGGTACTATTTAACCCATAGCTGGGAGGATAAGGGGGTTCATATCTTTCCCAAGGGTATTTGTCCTTTAATGCCAAAGCCATTCTCCTAGAAGAACAGTAGTGGTACTATTTAACCCATAGCTGGGAGGATAAGGGGGTTCATACCTTTCTCAAGGGTATTTGTCCTTTAATGCCAAAGCCATTCTCCTAGAAGAACAGTAGTGGTACTATTTAACCCATAGCTGGGAGGATAAGGGGGTTCATACCTTTCTCAAGGGTATTTGTCCTTTAATGCCAAAGCCATTCTCCTAGAAGAACAGTAGTGGTACTATTTAACCCATAGGTGGGAGGATAAGGGGGTTCATACCTTTCTCAAGGGTATTTGTCCTTTAATGCCAAAGCCATTCTCCTAGAAGAAAAGTAGTGGTAATATTTAACCCATAGCTGGGAGGATAAGGGGGTTCATACCTTTCCCAAGGGTATTTGTCCTTTAATGCCAAAGCCATTCTCCTAGAAGAACAGTAGTGGTACTATTTAACCCATAGCTGGGAGGATAAGGGGGTTCATATCTTTCCCAAGGGTATTTGTCCTTTAATGCCAAAGCCATTCTCCTAGAAGAAAAGTAGTGGTACTATTTAACCCATAGCTGGGAGGATAAGGGGGTTCATACCTTTCCCAAGGGTATTTGTCCTTTAATGCCAAAGCCATTCTCCTAGAAGAACAGTAGTGGTACTATTTAACCCATAGCTGGGAGGATAAGGGGGTTCATATCTTTCCCAAGGGTATTTGTCCTTTAATGCCAAAGCCATTCTCCTAGAAGAACAGTAGTGGTACTATTTAACCCATAGCTGGGAGGATAAGGGGGTTCATACCTTTCTCAAGGGTATTTGTCCTTTAATGCCAAAGCCATTCTCCTAGAAGAACAGTAGTGGTACTATTTAACCCATAGCTGGGAGGATAAGGGGGTTCATACCTTTCCCAAGGGTATTTGTCCTTTAATGCCAAAGCCATTCTCCTAGAAGAACAGTAGTGGTATTATCTAACCCATAGCTGGGAGGATAAGGGGGTTCATACCTTTCCCAAGGGTATTTGTCCTTTAATGCCAAAGCCATTCTCCTAGAAGAACAGTAGTGGTACTATTTAACCCATAGCTGGGAGGATAAGGGGGTTCATACCTTTCCCAAGGGTATTTGTCCTTTCATGCCAAAGCCATTCTCCTAGAAGAACAGTAGTGGTATTATCTAACCCATAGCTGGGAGGATAAGGGGGTTCATACCTTTCCCAAGGGTATTTGTCCTTTAATGCCAAAGCCATTCTCCTAGAAGAACAGTAGTGGTACTATTTAACCCATAGGTGGGAGGATAAGGGGGTTCATACCTTTCCCAAGGGTATTTGTCCTTTAATGCCAAAGCCATTCTCCTAGAAGAACAGTAGTGGTACTATTTAACCCATAGCTGGAAGGATAAGGGGGTTCATATCTTTCCCAAGGGTATTTGTCCTTTAATGCCAAAGCCATTCTCATAGAAGAACAGTAGTGGTACTATTTAACCCATAGCTGGGAGGATAAGGGGGTTCATATCTTTCCCAAGGGTATTTGTCCTTTAATGCCAAAGCCATTCTCCTAGAAGAACAGTAGTGGTACTATTTAACCCATAGCTGGAAGGATAAGGGGGTTCATATCTTTCCCAAGGGTATTTGTCCTTTAATGCCAAAGCCATTCTCATAGAAGAACAGTAGTGGTACTATTTAACCCATAGCTGGGAGGATAAGGGGGTTCATACCTTTCCCAAGGGTATTTGTCCTTTAATGCCAAAGCCATTCTCCTAGAAGAACAGTAGTGGTACTTTTTAACCCATAGCTGGGAGGATAAGGGGGTTCATACCTTTCCCAAGGGTATTTGTCCTTTAATGCCAAATCCATTCTCCTAGAAGAACAGTAAAGTAAGTAAAGTTAGCGACCATAGTCGAGGGTGACCCGAAGGCTCCCTTTTCGATAGCTACTACACCAAGGTCTAGGGGAGGGCGCTACTCCATTCCCTGGATTGCTCCACTTTACCCTTGAACCGTACCTTATAATGCTGAGTGTTAAGCAAGGTGGTATCAAGTTCCATTTTTAAAGTCTTTGGTATGACTCGACCTGGGATTGAACCCAGGTCTCCCGGGCCATTGGCTGGTACTATTCAACCCATAGCTGGGAGGATAAGGGGGTTCATACCTTTCCCAAGGGTATTTGTCCTTTAATGCCAAAGCCATTCTCCTAGAAGAACAGTAGTGGTACTATTTAACCCATAGCTGGGAGGATAAGGGGGTTCATGCCTTTCCCAAGGGTATTTGCCCAAAAGTGAACGTAATAGACTATGTAAGTAGTAAGCTCAGTTGACAAAAATCTTTTCAATCATTTTATAAATTTTAGTAAAAATATTGATATCTTTAAGCACGAATGGAATTTTAATGAGTATAAAGAAGCGAGGCTAATCAACCCAACTAAGACAGAATTAGGATTAGTTACCAAAATACTAGATAATTACAAGATATATATAAGTTGTCTCCCTTTAGTCGAGGGCGACCAGAAGGCTCCCTTTTCAATAGCTACTACACCAAGGTGTAGGGGAGGGTGCTACACCTTTCCCTGGATTGCTCCACTTTACCCTCAATACGTACCTTATATTGCTGAGTATTAAGCAAGAAGGTATCAAGTACCATTTTTAAAGTCTTTGGTAAGACGCAACCTGGGATTGAACCCAGGTCTCCTGAATCATTGGCGAACACTCTACCCACTGGGCCAATGAGCCGGATATATATATATATATATATATATATGTGTGTGTGTATTTAAATTATGATTCCTTAAATACCTTAATTAAAGTGAAATGTATTCCCTGACGTTAACAGTTAAAAAGAAACTCATTTCTGTTCAAATTTCCATCTGATGATCCAGGTAACTAGTAATGGTTGGTTGGTTGGTTGGTTTTTATGGCATATCAACCTTTGTAGGTTATTTAACACCAAATCTATTTTTATGTAAATAATCAGTTCTATTTAAAACAATTCAGTTTAGCATGAGTACACAGTTTAATTGTCAAAAACATTTCTATTTCAAACTATTCAGTTTATTCAAGCAGTTATATATAAAAAATCAGTTTAGTGTAAGTACAGTTTCAATGTCAAAAACAGTTCAATTTCAAACAATTCAGTTTAGCATAAGCACGCAGTTTAAATGTAAAAAAAAATTCCATTTCAAGCTATTCAGTTTAGTCAAGCAGTAATAATTCAGCTAATTCAATTTAGTATAAGTACAGATTTCATTTACTCACAGTTACATGTCAGAACAGATCCATGTTAAACAATTCAGTTTAGTGTAAATAAAGTTTCTATCTCAAAAAACAGTTCTATTTCAAATAATTCAGTTTAGCATAAGCACACAGTTTAAATGTAAGTACAGTTTAATTGTCAAAAACATTTCTATTTCAAGCTGCTCAGTTTAATCAAACAATTCAGTTTAGCATAAGTATGCCGTTAGTTCTACCTAACCCATAGATAGAGCCCTATCAGGGGTTACCATTCCAGGCTAGAGCTGACCTGGGAACAATGGCAATGAAGGGGTGCTCCGCATTCCCCAAAGCTCAAGCATCCCTGGAACCTTGCCATCAGATCGTTTAGTGTCACATTCAGGACACTCATTGAGGGTTTTTTTTACCCCTCTGCAGAGGTGCAGTCTGTGTATTCTACAGCCCCAGCCAACGGAGCAATCCTTTTAAGTCTATTTGCAGACTTAAATCATATGATATATATATATATATATATATATATATATGTATGTGTGTGTGTGTGTGTGTGTGTGTGTGCCTCTATGTGTGGATGAAAATGAAGATATAATTCTCTTGTATTCTTCATTGTCAGATATTGAATTTCAGCAAATGCAGAATTGGAATAAATAAAAGACAGAAAACGTTTCCTATTTTTACTTACAAAATTGAAGAGATTTTCCATTTTGGTACTTTTTTTGTTGCTGCAAAGTTACATACAATCGCCAAGCACGTACTGTTTTAACTTTTAGCCAAAACCTGGAAATAAATAAATGAATAAAGTACTTATCTCTTGTTTTACTCCAGTGCTAATCGTCTTACCATGGTTAAAACCATTAATCATCCCACCTTCGTTCAAACTTGTAATCCTCAAACCTTGGTTAAAACCAATGATCATCTTACCTCGGTTAAAACCAATGATCATCTTACCTCGGTTAAAACTGCTAATCCAGCATTTGCTAAAACTAGTTATTACCCTACCACGGTTAAAACTGATAATCTCCCTGTCTCAGTTAAAACCAATAATCATCTTACCTCGGTTACAACTGTTAATCTTACATCAGCTAAAACTAATAATCATCCGACCATGGTTAAAAATGGTAATCTTCCTGTCTTGGTTAAATCCAATAATCTCCTTACTTTGGCTAAAACTGGTAATCCCAATATACCAGCTAAAACTAGATTTGGTTAATGGCATATCAAACTTTGTGGGTTATTGATGCTAAAGTCATCTTTATAGAACAGCAGTGATACTATTCAACTCATAGCTGGGCAGGCTAAAACTAGTAATTGTCCTACCTCATTAAAAACAGGTAATCTTAATCCTTTGGCTAAAACCGGAAATTACCCCTCCAAGCCTAAAGCTGGCAATCACCTTTCCTTGCCTAAAGCTAGCAACCATCCAAGTGGCAGTCATCCTTCCTTAGCTAAGAACGGCAATTATCCTTCCTTGCCTAAACCTGGCAATCATCTTTCCTTGGCTAAGACCGACAATCATCCTTCCTTGGCTAAGAAGGGCAATCATCCTTCCTTGCCTAAAGCTGGTAATCATTTTTCCGTGGCTAAGACTGGCAGTCATCCTTCCTTGGCTAAAAACAGCAATCATCCTTCCTTGCCTAAAGCTGGCAACCATCCTTCCTTGTTTATAAGTGGCAATCATCCTTCCTTGGCTAAGAACAGCAATTATCCTTACTTGGCTAAGAACGGCAATCATCCTTCCTTGCTTAAAGCTGACAATCATCCTTCCTCGGCTAAGAATGGCAATCATCCTGTCTTGGTTAAATAGGAATCATCATATATCCGGGGACCAAAATTTGCAACATTATCAGAATCTGAAGTTGAAAGAACTCACCTATAATGACAATCAGCTCGGACAAGTAGTCGCCATTCTCTATTTGCATACCATGAAATTGTGTACCAATATGTAAAATATTTAGTCAGAGTCTTGTGCCTCCAGTGTGCTCTGTAGAAAAAAAAGTAGTAAAATATTATAATGGGAATATGCAAAATCTTTTGAATAATAACTTTGCAAAAAAATAAAACGTTATAAAAGTTATGCTGTTCTTAACAGAGATTAGCTTTCAAAATACTGGTATGTAGTAAAAATAAAACTAGCAAAGAAAAGCATACACAAGACAGTTTAATAAATTTGTACAAAAGGCAATACACACCCAAAATGGTGAGTATATGAATGTTAATTTAGTAATTACATGAACAATTTGTTTGTTTTGGTTTTATGGCATATCAATCTTTGGAGGTTATCCAATGCCAAATCCATTTTTATAGAAATAAACAGTACTATTTCAAACAATTCAGTTTAGTATAAGTATAGCTTTTGTTTGCACACAGTTAAATGTTTAAACAGTTCTATATCAAACAATTCAGTTTAGCATAAGTACATGGTTTAAATGTCAAAACAGTTCTATTTCAAGCAATTCAGTTTAGCATTGGTACATATTTTAGTTCTATTTGACCCATAGATAGTACCCTATCAGGTGCTACCACTCTAGGGTAGAGTGGGCCAAGGATTGATAGCAATGAAGAGGTACTCCACATTCTCCAAAGCTTCAGCATTACTGGAGCCTCACCATAAGATTATTTAGTGTCATATTCAGGACACTCATTGGGGAAGTCTTACTACGCTGCAGAGATGCAGTCGGTGTATTCTACATCCCCAGTCAACTGGGCAATCCCAGAGCAAGACAATCTTATATACACAAGAGAATGTAATGGACACACAACACATTACAAGGGATGAACGTGCGATTGAATTTTTGGTTTAAAATTTTTGACGGTTGTAGGAAATGTTTGCAGATTCATTTTCAAGAATTTATGATATCATGAACGGATTTCCTGTAAACTGTCAGGAGTCAAAAAACTCAAATTTATTCGTGAGGCAACCAGCCAACACCATCAAAATTATTTGTTCATTCCATACACTTGAAGTGTGTGTAGTTTTGGGGTGGATGATCTCCCTGGGATTGAACCAGGGATCTTTAGATTTCAGTCTGAAGTGCTTGCGGGTTTCTTGCTACACCACTTCCCCTTTTGCGTTCCTCCTTCTCTTCCTCACTCTCCTTTTCTCCCTCTCTCTCTGTGCTTCTCCTTTCGTTCCTCTTCCACCTTTTTTCCTGTTTCTCCTTTTCTCTGCTTCTGCTTCTGCTTCTCGCCGAGAAACTGACGCAAAAGAAAACAAGTCGTCACTGGAGGAATTGGTTGGTTTTTATTCACGCCACTCTACCTATAATCCATTTCCTCAGCCTATAAAAATGCCACTCGGGGGCCCCCTCTCGTTTTTCCTTTAGAATGGGCTGAAGGAGGATTATTGAAACAGTGGTGAGTATTTTTCTTTTCTTTCACATACAGACCGACTCACCGTAATGGCGGTGTTTCTTCCTTCGGATCAGATTACTGCCCTGCACGCCAGACACAAACGAACCCTCTTTTGACGAGAGCTACCATTAGTCTCACTTTCATGTCTACAGTGGGATCTAACCAACAGGTAAGTTTAATGCCAAATTCTCTTCATGATTTGGTTGGGTTTGGTTTCATAGCATATCAACCATTGTAGGTTATTTAATGCCAAATCCTCTTTATACATATATAGTAAATATATATGATTTGGTTTGGTTGGGTTTTATGGCATATCAACTATTGTAGGTTATTTAATGCCAAATCCTCTTTATACATAGATATTAAATATATATGATTTGGTTGGGTTGGGTTTTATGGCATATAAACCATTGTAGGTTATTTAATGCCAAATCTTCTTTATATATATACATTAAATATATAGGATTTGGTTTGGTTGGCTTTTATGGCATATCAACCATTGTAGGTTATTTAATGCCAAATCCTCTTTATACATATATAGTAAATATATATGATTTGGTTTGGTTAGGTTTTATGGCATATCAACAATTGTAGGTTATTTAATGCCAAATCCTCTTTATACATATATAGTAAATATATATGATTTGGTTTGGTTAGGTTTTATGGCATATCAACCATTGTAGGTTATTTAATGCCAAATCCTCTTTATACATAGATATTAAATATATATGATCTGGTTGGGTTGGGTTTTATGGCATATAAACCATTGTAGGTTATTTAATGCCAAATCCTCTTTATACATATATATAGTAAATATATATGATTTGGTTTGGTTGGGTTTTATGGCATATCAACCATTGTAGGTTATTTAATGCCAAATCCTCTTTATACATAGATATTAAATATATATGATTTGGTTGGGTTGGGTTTTATGGCATATAAACCATTGTAGGTTATTTAATGCCAAATCTTCTTTATACATATACATTAAATATATAGGATTTGGTTTGGTTGTCTTTTATGGCATATCAACCATTGTAGGTTATTTAATGCCAAATCCTCTTTATACATATATAGTAAATATATAAGATTTGGTTTGGTTAGGTTTTATGGCATATCAACCATTGTAGGTTATTTAATGCCAAATCCTCTTTATACATAGATATTAAATATATATGATTTGGTTGGGTTGGGTTTTATGGCATATCAACCATTGTAGGTTATTTAATGCCAAATCTTCTTTATACATATATATCAAATATATATGATTTGTCAACACATTTTGTTGATAACATTTTTAAACAAGGCTTAGCCAACTTTTTTTGCCCACTGTTAAATGGTTTCAAGTATTTCTATTTACTACCAATCTTTTGCCTGCACAAAGCTAAATAGCCTCAAGTATTGCTATATAACAGCCACAATTAAACATCAGTTATTTGTTTGCACACAGTTTGAATGTAATTTCATTTTTAAATGAGTTAAAACAAATTTGTTTGCACACTAATATTGCTATTGTTTCTCCACAATTTAATCATTTCAATTATTGCCATGTAACACTTACAATTCTATTCAATATTAATCATTCGTTTACAGACAATGAAATGGTTACAAATATTGCTATTCAACACTCTTTATTCATTTACACACAGTCAAACAGTTCCAAGTATTGCTATGTATCACAAACATTTCAATTAAACATCAGTTATTTGTTTACACAGTTAAATGATCAAACAGTTTTATTTCTAAAAATGCAATTAAGCAAAAGTCATTTGTTTTGTGACATGGTATGCTACGGAGAGAGGGGAAGGGAGATCAATTCCCTTACCCTTCTGTGTTTGAATTAATAGTCACTAAGACTGACCGCTAAAACGGGGGAGATTGAAGGTCAATTCCTCGCACTCCATGATCGGCAGCCTGTTGAACTAAGTGACGAATCCAGGTCAGAATGACGGTCAAAGCTACCCGCACTCCATGACCTGTAATCTGTTTGACAAAGAAAAGAATCCAGGTCACTCTAGTAGCATGACAGGAGGAAATAGTGGGAGAAGGAAAAAGTTAAATGATTGGTTATAGACCCTTTAGTGCTAAAATGATATCTTTTTGTCAGAGGAAATTTGGAAAAGAATCTTTAGTTTTGAGGGCAGAAGTCGGTGTGGAAAGATATGCTGACGTATAGCCAAACCCCGAGAGGTCCCCTCGCCCGCAAAAAGAACCTTTAGTTTGAGGACAGAGGTCGGCGTGGAAAGATATGCTGACTTATAGCCAAATTCCGGGAGGTCCCCTCACCCGCAAGAAGAATCTTTAGTTCTGGACAGACATTGGCAAGAGATAGACGCCAATCCAGCCAAGCTCTGAGGAAGTCCTGCATGAAAAGAATAGAACAGAATCTTTGGACAGAAGACAGAAGAAAGGCACATTCAGCCAGATTCTGGGGATGCCACTTGCCCAAAAAGCAGTCTGAAGTATTCCATACGTTTCTCTGGCATTTTTTCCAACTTTAAAACACAATTTTATTGCATATCGTTCTTCTAAAGTGTCCTCATGTCCAGATTGCATTTTTGAAATTCACCAGCTGTGACAATCAGACTTTAATAGGGTGTATTCCAATTCCTGCAGTAGGTGTTAATTTGAACGTGAAATCATAAAAATTGGTCAATTATCTCATAAGATGTATAACAATAACATAGTGAATTTTCAATAGTCTACGACAATTTTAAATGCCTGTACAAAAAAGTCTGGAAACTTATTGAATGCACCACGTAAATCATCTATTATTCAGGATTTGAGGCTCAAAAAACACAATTGTTCAATCAACATGTACCAAAAAGGCAAAAGGGTGGGTCTGAAAAAATGGACACATACCTGATAAGAGCTGGGCTTAGACGGCCAAATACCTTTCTCCTCCAGATGAAAGAGAATTTACGAGCAAGATAACTGAAATACAAAAAAAAATACATATATATATACATATATGTACAGACTACATGATTAATAGCAGGGAATGCGTGGCAGACTTTAATCTCAATCGATTCAGTATTCTGAGTCGGTCACATTCGTTGTATCATCTTAAAGTGTTGGAGACTCTTTACGTTCGATCCCTTCAACCTTCCCTCTGTAAACAGAGGGATTGTTTGTTGGAGTTGAGTGTAATCGGTCTCTAACCTTCTGCTCATCTCTCCTACTTCCCCCCTCTTTTTCCCCCCCTCTAATTTTCCTCCATTACATTCCCCCTTTTAATTTTACTGGTAGTAACAACTTGAGAAGTACCAGTTGAAACCAGTCGTTTCCCCCTTTTTTTAACAATAAACATGGTGACAGATTCCCTGAACCTCTATGTCTTCTCGGCCATCAACAAGTTTTTAACCATCAACAATTTGTTCAAATATATATATATATATATATACACACACATAAACACCTTCTTTCACACTTCGATCCATACACATAACCCACCAAACACCTCAAGTATATATATAAAAAAAACCTCGAAGCACCATAAGTACCATTTTCATCCTCCAACCATCACACCCACCACACAATATATGTACCATCTTTTTCTATTAACCCCCATACTCTTATCCACACACCTCTACTATCTGTTAATTTTACCTTTTTTTGCGAGAATTAAGAATCGGCCTCAACACTCTACATTCAACTTATTTACCACGTACACTCTACCTTTTCTACAATAGGGTATATATTACACAACATTAACACAAAGCATATAACTATTAAAAATAACCATCCCAACCCCCCAACTATTACCCATACCACTCAAACCCGCCATCTATTTCCTTAATTTTACAATGACAACACCTTACTCACGGAATCAGAACAGGCAACCCCCATGGATTCAATAAATGACGTAGTTCGAAGTTCCATGAAGTTTACCAAGTTCGACAAACACCTGAAAAAGGCCGGAGGACATATCGGCCAAAACGTTATGGAAATAACAATAAAGATGAAGACAATAGTCCAAAAACCCTTAATGATAAAAATCACCAAGCTTCGTCTCAGAAATTTAGACAATTAACACCATACTCTTCAGTTATAATCACCATACATAAACATTGTAACCCCTTTATTATTTTATTACACATGTACCACCAAAGAGATCTACAGTATATATATAATATTTACGCAACATTTCACCAATTTATTATCATTATACCCAAGCCCAATTCCCTCCACTAAATATTACACCAACATTGTACAATATTACATCATAATACAATATACCCTTCTTTATACCCATTGTGATTCTGGTCTACCATAATACAACTGTTCAAATATGCTTACAAATCAGATCTTTATTCATTCCCCTTGACATGCAGTGCTGATGTTTTGTTCCCTAGCTATAGTCACCTACACATACAGAAATAAAATGATGTAGTGATGTAGCACTATATGGGTGGCCCGAGCAGACGATTCCTTTGTCTGTTTTGGCATGAAACCAGACAAAGGATTTTTGGACCTGAAATCTCGCCGTATCCGGAAGTGGTAAGGGGACGCGAAAGAGAGTTGGCTGGACAAAGGAGCTGACAGGCAGTTGGCGACGGGACAGCAGAGAGGCGAGTCAGCAGAGAGTTGGCGTGGAACCACGGACAGATGCGGTCGACTCCGGAGACAGTAGCAGAGAAAATAGGGTCCAGCGAAGAAGATCGAGTCAAGAGATGCCGGCATTCCAGTTGCTTTGTGGAATTTTCGCTAGTAACCCATGCTAGCGTTAGTCCGCACATGCATGTAGTGTTGCATATCCTCCTTCTGCTTTGAGTTAACCCCAAGCATTGTTCGTGTTTGTTCGTCTGTTTTATTTTCTCCTGTCCCCCCGATCGTATTCTTGTAGTACCAAGAAATGTGCGTTACCCCCCCCGGACCACTAGTTGATCACTGGCCGGCTAAGAAGTGGAATGGTTAGAAGACTGATCTAATGTGGTGGGGGGGAGGGCGTAACGTTACAGTGAAATATTAATATACAACCACGAATTCACATCCACTTACACAAAGTGCTGCGTTTGTAGCTTGGCTTAAACTCATAAAAACACACGTTCTTACATAACTATAACACATACACACACCCGGACACACCCACACACTCACACATTCACAACCAGACATAAACATTCATACAAAATCCCAACGGTTTTTGTCTGTATTTTTTCGTATTTTTTTGAGTTTCGATTCATTTCATTTTTTTAACTGCCTGATTGTTGTTTTGCAAAAAACTTCGTGAAACCCAGGGTCGCAGTCTAAATTCTGCGGCATTAAATATATATATCTAATATATATTTATTTATTACATAGATATAAATGGAAAATTAAATACGCGAATCATAAATTTTCTTTCTCCCATGAACATCTGAAACACCAAACAGCCCTATCTAAGCATTTTTGGAGTTCGAAAAATAAAAGCTTAACCCCTAAGATTCAATAGTCCATATTGAAAAAGTCAAATACTCCAAAATGTTTTGATAGTCGATGTAATCTATGCTTAGAGGAAAAAATACAAATAATGATATACTCAGACCCTGAAAAATTATTAAATCAGCAATGTGAATTAATAGCTAGATGTAGACATAGGAATAAATTTAAACTATAGACAAATTATCATAGATAATGCTTAAATAAAAAAAACATAGGATAAAATTGAGATTTAAGGTGAAATGAATACAAATAAAATAAAATTAAAAAAATGAGAAGAAACCATGTGATGTGTACGTACTCTTCAATGGAAGAGTAACTGAATTAATAGGCATGAAAATAAAATTTGAAATTAAAAAATTTAAATTTTAAATTTTGAATTTAATTTAATAAAAGTATTACTGTATCCTTACGTAAAGTTATTAAAGAAAATTGTATTTCTCTAAATTAGTATTAAATCTGGAGTTTTAAGTTGAAATGTATTTAGAATTAAAAAAAACAAATTAATTAATTTACTATAATTCCAACCGGTAATAAAAACAAAAACCCGGAAGTGGGCTAAATGAGGAGAAAACTCTTCACCCCTCTTCTATCCCCTCCCACCCTTCTTTTCTAAGCCTATTCTGAATTATTTTAGATCTGAAGAAGTTCTGGTAGTTTTTTTTTTGGTGTTTTTGATTTATATCAAAACCCATAACAGGATGGAAATAAATTTATAATCCTAATGTGACCGGTTTTTGTTTTTTCTTATATATATATATATATATATATATATATATATATATATACACAAAACTTAAATCGCGAATTGGGACTACCCTACTACAGTTTTGCCTAAAACAGTTCCTCAGGGTACCAAGCACCGACTAGGTCAGTGCTAGGTACCCTGAGGAGCTGTTTTATGCGAAACTGTAGTGGGACAGTCCCGACTCGTGATTTAATTGTTGTAATTGGCTCTATTTAGTATTGAGCACTTTTTGTAATTGTAGCATTGCTGCATTTTGCGGTGGGTTTTTGTTCTTTTGACCAACTAATTGCATATCTCTTGATTTTTTTCAACTGGTGTGACGAAGTTAGCCTTTTCTTTTTTTTACTCCAGATAATGTTTTTCTTTTTTCCCTAGGCAGTGATTCGAGATTTGTTATCTCTGAATTCTGGCAGGGTTTTTTTCTTTTTCTTTGTCAACATGAATGCTGGTAGATAGTAAATTAGTAAATAAATATATATATATATATATATATACAAATTCAAAATATCAATGAACATAATTATAATTGATAATTTTGACTCATATTACCCTTCCTCTTCCTAATTCTTTTTATCAAAACTCACTAGCAGTATTGTTATATTTTGACCTTCGACCCAACCCAAAAAAATGCTATTCCAAGGTGATGCACTGGAAGGAAGTGACACATTCCAATGGCCAGTAATCGAAAGAGATCGCGTGGGCAGATTAAGGCTTATAATATGGGACAAGGTGAAGGTCCCATGGTGCCACTACAGTGATGCACCGGAAGAGAGTGACCTCTGAACTGCATGAAAGTTATTTCCGCTTGATGACGATTAAACATTCGATTTCAAAGATCCGGTGGGCGATCGTGTGGGCGTTGAATTATTATTTAACTCAGTTGAGTTCGAGTCCAAGAAGCAGTTGCCAGGAGGGTTCCAGACAGCTAGAGACGAGATGTGGTAGGGAAAGCCACACCCGACCGAGGGGGCTCTCGGATACCCCGATGGAGTGGACCCCAGCATCAGGAGAACAAGAAGGACACAACGTGACGGTCATAACAGTGGGGTCAAGAAATTACAGTTTATGTTCGGTCTCCAGATCCCTCTCACATGCAACCCTTGAACAACCATTTCGAACCCTTGCAATAAAATGAGAGGTAAAATATATTTGTAAAGAAGTCTTCTTGCGTCTTCCTTCCTTCATGCGTCTTAATTATGGTGTCGTTGTGATGCTGATAAACATGTATATGTGTATATAAGGATATTTATTATGTGAGTATATAACAGTATCACTTCTACAACAGGAAGGAACGAACAGAACTGGAAGCAAGAATAAGCTCCCAGTGAGATACAAACACAAGAAAAACCTGATTCTATAAGAACATGGATGCTATTGTAGCAAACAAAAATGTAAACGACTAAATAAAACACCAATCTACACATTAATAAATTTTTATTTCTTTTAATTGAGGGAAAAGTTGGTTAAAAAACAAAAGTTATAAAATCTTTCCTTTGCCCAGTTGGCTGGGGGGGGGGGGTGCTGTAGAAAACACCGACTGCACCTCTGCAGAAGGGTAAGACTCCCTCCCGAATGAGTGTCCTGGATATAATACTAAACAATCTGATGGTGAGGTTCTAGTAACACTGGAACTTTGGGGAATGCGGAGTACCCCTTCATAGCCATCACACCCAGGTCCACTGTGGCCCAGAGTGGAAGAACCTGATAGGGTCCTATCTATAGGTTATTTAATGCCAAATCCTCTTTATACATATGTATTAAATATATATGATTTGATTGTTTTTATGGCATATCAACCATTGTAGGTTATTTAATGCCAAATCCTCTTTATACATATATATTAAATACATAGGATTTGGTTTGGTTGGGTTTTATGGCATATCAACCATTGTAGGTTATTTAATGCCAAATCCTCTTTATACATATATATTAGATATATATGATTTGATTGTTTTTATGGCATATCAACCATTGTAGGTTATTTAATGCCAAATCCTCTTTATACATATATATTAAATATATAGGATTTGGTTTGGTTGGGTTTTATGGCATATCAACCATTGTAGGTTATTTAATGCCAAATCCTCTTTATACATATATATTAAATATATAGGATTTGGTTTGGTTGGGTTTTATGGCATATCAACCATTGTAGGTTATTTAATGCCAAATTCTCTTAATACATATATTAAATATATGGTTTTTAAATGCATAGTTTGTAGATATTATTTTTAATTGAGCCAGACCTTATTTGTTTGCACACAGTGAAATGGTTGCAAGTATTTTCATGTAACACAAACAATTTAACGTCAGTCCTTTGTTTGCACAGAGTTCAATTGATTTACATGAATGATTTGCAAGTGAATAGTTTGTAGGTAATTTTATTTGAAAAAATAAATTAGAGGTAATTTGTTCACACCCAATTAAGTATTGGTATTGTTTGTACATAATTAAATAGTTGCAAGTATTGCTATGTAACACTAATAATTCTAGCTAACAAAAATCATTTGTTTTGTACGCATCAAATGGTTTCAAGTATTGCTATTTAATGCCAATAATTCAATTTTTGCATACAGTTAAACGGTTAAAAAGATTTATTTGACCAATAGATGAAATACTTACAGGAACCTAAATCAGAGTGGAAATGGGAGTAATGGCAAAGATTGGGTACTCTACATTGTCCAGAACTCCACAACTGAAGCTACGCCATCAGATAATCTAAAGTCATATCTCAGACACTCATTGTATCAAGGGGAACCTAACCGTCTGAAGAAATTTAGTTGGCATATTTTTAAACCTTTGAAATTTGTGTTAGAATATTAACTTACCGAATTCGAATTTCCTTCAGTCGACCTCCTCGGTTCCACGTATAGTCTGGTCGGTAGTTGGCAATACGTACATTGGATATTCGTGGCCGAGGCTGTGAAGGTATTTTGGGCTGCTTCTTTTGAGTCTGGGAACCATAAGATGGTAGGCTTGGCACCAACTTGCTATAGAACAATGTAAATAAAAAGAATTTTATTAGGAAAAAAAAAATTTATATATATATATATATATACCTTTATTACTGTAATCTTTACGTAAGGTTAATAATCGTTGTAATTCCCTGAATTATCATTAAATCTGGACATTTACGTTGAAATGTATTTAAAATTTAAAAAATTTAATTTACTGTAGAAAGTAAGTTTTGACTATAAGTCCAGTTACATTATTGTGATTCCAATTGGTAATGAAAAGAAAAACCTGAAGTGGGCGAAAAGGGGAGGAAACTCTTCACCCTTCTTCTACCCTCTTCCCACCCTTTCTTCCTGTGTCTAATCTGACTGTAATTATTTTATCAATTGGATCTGAAGAAGTCCTGTTATTTTTGGTGTTACTGATTCATATCAATACCCAGAACAGGATGGAAATAAATTCATAATCCTAATAAGACTGGTTTTTGTTTTTCTTAAAGGAATTATTGCTCTGTGATGTCAGTTACATTGAACTCTTTACCAGGAAAAATTAAATGTTCATAGTTGAATGATTTTATGGTCCCGAGAGAATTATTCCCGACTCTAGGTTTAAGTGGACTGAATAATACATACATATATTCATATATATATATATATGGAACTAAATAATGGAAGATAATCCAACATTATTGAGAAAATAGAAACGCAAGATAATCCTAAAGGTTCAGTTTTAGTAAACCTGTATCAGAACTTTAAAATATCCATTGTTGTTCTATAAACACTTTTTTCACCATCTTAAAGGTGAAAAGATGAAGGTCTACTAAAACCGAAACGTTTTAATGTTGACTCTCCTTCGTAATAAATTCATCAGTTTTGGATTACTTTGTTTTTTCATATATATATATAGTCATCCACAGACTGTTTTGTTGTATCACAACTCTTCAGTGTGGCTAGACATGCTAGATTCTCGAAGCTGAGATCGAAACCCAGTTGACTCAAACACCAATCCAAGATTCTACCACACAGCCACAAGGAAACTAACGTAAACAAAGGAATTTTAAATGCTTATGTATCACATTTGTTTAGTTTACGTATATCCGCTTAACAGCTACCAAAAGCTCAATTCGTTCAAAGAGCTTTGCCTTACATGATATATATCATATATATATATAATTGATAAGATAATCCAAGTAGAAGGAAAGATTTATTGGGGAAAAAAGTCAACACTATAGTGTTTCGGTTCTACTGAACCATCTTCAGGACTATGAGGGGTTATATTAGTGATGTTAAATTAACGATGGACATGTAAAAAGTGTAAAAATATATAAAAACTTTGTAAAATTTGTACAACAAGAAAATGTTGGGTGTTTATGAGAAGAAAAAGTTGTCCATTTGACCAATGAATCAGCGTTTGTTGCTTTAAACGACGTCACCTGACCTATGAGAAAACAAGGAATGATTCAAAATCTTTCTCGATGAGCAAAAGGAACGTAGATTCTGAACAATGTTTCTAATTAGTCAGGTGACGTAGTTTAAAGCAACAAACGCTGATTCATTGATCAAATGGCCAATTTTCTTGTTGTAAACAGCAAACTTTTTCTTGTTATACAAATTTTCCAAAGTTTTGATATATTTTTACACTTTTTATACATCCATCGTTAACTTAACATCACTAATATAACCCCTCATAAACCTGATGATGGTTCAGTAGAACTGAAACGCTAGTGTCAACTTTGTTTCTCAATAAATCTCTCCTTCTACTTGGATTACCTTGTTATCAATTATTCTTTACAAACAGTTGGATTTATATACACTTCGCCAATGGCCCGGGAGACCTGGGTTCAATCCCAGGTCAAGTCATACCAAAGACTTTAAAAATGGTACTTGATACCACCTTGCTTAACACTCAGCATTATAAGGTACGGTTCAAGGGTAAAGTGGAGCAATCCTGGGAATGGAGTAGCGCCCTCCCCTACACCTTGGTGTAGTAGCTATCGAAAAGGGAGCCTTCGGGTCACCCTCGACTATGGTCGCTAACTTTACTTTACTTATATATATATATATAGTTTGCAATATGTATGAATTAAGAATGCTAAAAATTAGGGAGAGAGCATATATATCTACGTTAGGATAGCCTAAACAGAGGTTACCAATCACTGTTGAGTGAATAAATGGACACGGCTAATACTCTTGGAAGACTTATGCATCTGACTATTCTTCCTCTGGCTATGGATAAATAGTAGGGTAGACTGGCTCTTTAACCTCAGTATGGCAACCAGTCTAAGAGAAGGAAAACACTGTTAAACTCTGCTTAAAATTAACTTTATGTCAAATCCTGCTTGTTCAGAGGAGTTGGTAAATATATATATATATATATATATATATATATATATACTTTAAGAAAAACAACGAAACCGGTCACATAGGATTATAAATTTATTTCCATCCTGTTACGCATTTTTGAAATTTCCAAAAACACGAAAAAAAATTAACAGGACTTCTTCAGATCTTTTTGATAAAAAAACTAGAATAGACACAGAAGAGTGGGAGGGGATAGTAGAGGGGTGAAGAGTTACCTCTTCATTAAGCCCACTTCCGTTTTAAAATTTAAATTTCGGTTCGCAATGTAGTAAATTTATTTATAAAAAAATTTCTTTAATTAATAATTTTTTAATTACATTTAGACCAAAATTACAAATTTTTTATTGAATTAGATTTAAACTTTAATTAATAACCTCACGTAAAGATACAGTAATAGATATATTAAACTAAAAACAAAAACAAATATTTAATTTATTTATTTTAAAATTTCAAAACTATTTAGAAAGCATTAATCAGTTACACTTTTTATGCGTAGTACGTATGTATTATATGCTTTTTCACAATTTTCTATCTAACAATTTATTTTATTTATTTTCAAAATTAACTCTAATTCTCAAAATTAACTCTATGCTTTTTAAAAAAATTTTGGTTAATTATTTATAGTTTAAATTTATGAATAATTTCTTGTCCTGATGGAATTACTCCCAACTCCGGTTTAACTGGACCAAGAATACTATATATATATATATATATATATATGAGGCACATATGATAAGTTTCCAGACGTTTTTTTGTACAGGTATTTAAAATTGTCGTAGACCCTTGAAAATTCACTATGTTATCGCTATACAGCTTATGAGATGACTGACCAATTTTTATGATTTCAGCTTCAAATCAACAGCTACAGCAGGAATTGGAATACACCCTACTAAAGCCTGACTGTCACAGCTGGGAAATTTCAAAAATGCAATCTGGACATGAGGACACTTTAGAAGAACGATATGAAATAAAATTCTGTTTTAAATTTGGAAAAAGTGCCACAGAAACATATGGAATGCATCAGACTGCTTTTCGACCATCTTGCATGAATTGAGCATCAGTTTTTGAGTGGCATAAGAGATTCAAGGAAGGCAGGGAGTCTGTGAGGGATGATGAGAGGTGTGGGAGGAGTAAGGAAGTCAATACACCACAGTTGATTGGCCAAAGGGTTAGGGTTAGGGTTACTATTTTTAAGTTTTAAGGGAGTTCAGGAAGAGATTCCGTCAGAAGAGGCTAGCACTCTTCAAATTGGGTCAGTGGCATTTCCACAAGGATAACACACCAGTCCACAACTCCATCCTTGTCACAGGCTATTTGACCAAGATGAGCATCAAGACAGTTCCTCAGCCTCCATATAGTCGAGACCTTGCTCCCTGTGACTTTTGCTTATTCCCTAAGGTCAGAGGATGTCGTTATGAGACAATTGAGGAGATGAAAGAGGCTGTGACAAATGTCATTGACACGCTCACACAAAAGGACTTCCATGGAGCCTTCCAGAAGTTGTTGGAACGGTACAAGTGCATTGCAGCCGGGGGAGATTACTTCGAAGGGGACTAGAGTTTCTTGTGTGTACTATCAATAAAAGTGCCTATACAAAAAAAGTCTGGAAACTTATTGTATGCACCTGGTATATATATATATAAGGCTTAAGACACACACACACACTCACAGAAGAAGAAATAATTGCAAGAGAAATCCAAAAACTACTCACACACACACACATAATTACCTAGACTAAGGTAGACACACTCAGAGAAAAGAAAAGAAAGGAGTGACCTCTATATAAATCCATAACCAACTGAAAATCATTCAAACTTCAAATACGAGTAAGTTCAAGTCTCATTGAGAAACCCATTCACAAGACCTTGAGCCATATATGTTCTATGATGAAAGCAACAAGCTGGAAACATACACGTATGTAAGAATGAAATAAATAAATCTTTAAAAATTCAAATCTCTTGGAGGACCTATTCATTTAAAAATATTTCTTTCTCTCTTTGGACCTACAACAAAATTATATATATATATATATATATAGTGTAATTAGGCAACAAGTTGTTATCTAGACATGTTCAGTTGAAGACTGCAGTGTTTTCTCTTTAAGATCTTTGTTATTTTTAAGTCTGAGTGCAGGTGGTGAAGAAATTGACCCATATTAGCACAAGCGAATTCGACCATTTCTCTGGTTGTCTTCAGGGGTTGAATTTGGTTGTGAGCTGGAGAAAGGTTTTATATCTATTTAAAGTAGTTTTAATGGTAGGCTTAGTGTTGATACCTGTGTTGAATGCTATTTTATTTATAGTAAACACATTCAAACATCTAAGCTCTAGGTCACCAATGCAACTAGATACACAAACATCAAATGCTTCCAAAGCCTTTAGCAGGTGAAGGAAGCTCAACAAATACTACTCCATAAAAACTAAATGTACCATGCCAAATCCTCTCAACCCTCCTGTATGGCGCAGAAACTTGGACGGTTAACAAAGCATATGCTGAAAGACTTCATGTCTAAATTATGGGTCATACAAAATACTAAATGTCAAATGATTGTAGCATATCCCGAATAAATTCATCCTGGAGAAATCTAAACTCTCTGGCATGTATGATAAACTTGCCAAACGCAAGCTAAGATGGGTGTGCCACTTGAAGAAACTTGAGGACAAGCAGACTGCCAAAATAAATCCTCAACCTTCAATTTAAAAAAGGATCATGATAGAAACTCATGCATAAGGTGATTATCAAAAGAAGCCAGGAGAGATGGGGCCATAAACATCCCCTTAGACAATTGGCAATACCCGTCCGAAAAAAAAAAAAAAAAACTGGAGGAAAAAATCACCATTATCAGGTACGATGAACAGTTTTATTAACATTTTTTCTTTCAGTTCTTTGGTTATGTTTTATTGCATATCAACCATTGTAGGTTATTTAATGCCAAATCCTCTTTATACATATATATTAAATATATATGATTTGGTTGGGTTGGGTTTTATGGCATATCAACCATTGTAGGTTATTTAATGCCAAATCCTCTTTATACATATATATTAAATATATATGATTTGGTTTGGTTGGATTTTATAGCATATCAACCATTGTAGGTTATTTAATGCCAAATCCTCTTTATACATATATATTAAATATATATGATTTGGTTTGGTTGGGTTTTATGGCATATCAACCATTGTTGGTTATTTAATGCCAAATACCTTTTATACATATATATTAAATATGAGGTTTCTAAACACATTTTGTAGATAACATTTTTAAACAAACCAAAGCTCATTTTTTTCACACAATTAAATGGTTTCACTTATTTCTAATACGAATAATTCTATTTACTATAAATCATTTTTTTTTTGCACACAGTTAAATGTTTTCAAGTAATGCTATGTATCACTAACAATTCAACTGAACATTAGTCATTGGTTTACACATAAATGCTCAAACTGTTCTACTTCAAGCAATTCAGTTTAACATAAGTGCACAATTTAAATGGCAAACAGTTGTATTTGATCCTTTGATAGGACCCTATCAGATGCTGCCACTGTAGGTCAGAGTGGACCTGGGAGTGATGGCAATGAAAGGGTACTTCGCAGTTCTCAAAGCTCCAGCATTAAAGCCTGAACATCTGATGGTTTAATGCCATATCCAGAACACTTGTAGTGGGAGGTGGTTCAGAGATGCAGTCAGTGTATTATGTAGCCCCACCCGACTGTAATTTACGAAGCTCTTTGCTTCGATGTGGCACAAGGCCGATTGAATGGGGCACCCAATGAGACTCGAACTCACTCTTGCAGGTTTGCTAGTCAAGCTTGCTAACCATTACACTACCCGAGGTGCCCTCAGCCCCACCCGACTAGGCCACTTTTAAGTTGTTTATTAAGCTATCTTTTAAAATCTATGTTAATTAAATTTGAAACTAAACGTTCAAAATTTACATTTTGAACTAAATTAACTAAATGTTTAAAATTAAGATTTTGTTGTAAACATACAAAAAAACTTTACTTAATTCTCCCTTATTAGTAAACAATAAATTTCAAAGCAGCGTTTTAAACATTAAAAAAAGTTCCCCATTCCTGGTGGTATTTACCGCGTGATTAAAGTAGGAGTTTAATTTTATCATTAGTATCACTTACTTGTTGATAATCCTACCACTTCGTTGTCTGGGCAGTGATCTCTCGTCCCTCAGTGGATTATGCCCTGTAATCTTTAAATTAGGGTCTTGGGTCAACTTTCTAGAATCGATACTTTTTAAATTACCCGTATCTGCTGTATCTTGCATAGTTTTGGCAATAACATTTTTTCCTGCAAACTGGACTTTCATTTGACTGCCACAAAAAGAAGGTAAATATCCATTTTGTCTGTTATTAAAAGAGGTGCAATTAGGGGTTGCGCTTTCGGGGTAAAATGTTGTGGGGATAGATGAAGGACCTCGAAGGTAGTCGAAGTTTCCTAATTCTAAATTTGCATGTTTGTCTTGTCTATATAAGGCCCCAATATCTTTTACAGTTCTTACACCCCTGTTTTTCAGGGGGGGTTTCTCTTCCTGGTCTACCTCGACACTCGAAGCAAAAAAAGAAGTTTGATTATTTTCGACATTTTCATATAATTCAACTCCTTCAAAATCCTTTTCAAGTTTAGACAAGTTTAACTTTGGAAAATTATTGTTTTCGGTCCCAGCCATAAAAGAAACGAAGTGGAAATTTTTTAAAAAAATCAACAAATTCTTCTTTCAATTTCGAAAATTATTTACTAGATGTTACAACTATTTAAAAAGTCTAAATGAAGGGTGTTTTTTTTTAGGTACTATTGATTTTGTTTTGAGAAAACGTAACTCCGCTGGTTGGCGCCATTTTGAAAACTCCCTTCGAACACAAAAGAACGAATAAGACAAGGGAGGTAACTATCATTGTTTAAAGTATGTTGTCATGACAACACTTACCTGGTCGTTTTAATTTGTTTATTAGGTTGGGATTTTTTAGTTCGTTATATTAAATGAAACTAAATTACGAGCTTTAAAATTTTCTGCTTTGGTTGGTAGGTTGGTTGGGTTTTATGGTATATCAACCTTTGTAGGTTATTTAACGCCCAATCCATTTTTTGTAAATAATCATTTCTATTTAAAACAATTCAGTTTAGCATGAGTACACAGATTAATTGTCAAAAACATTTGTATTTCAAACTATTCAATTTATTCAAGCAGTTATATATAACAATTCAGTTTAGAGTAAGTACAGTTTCAATGTCAAAAACAGTTCAATTTCAAACAACTCAGTTTAAATGCAAGTACAGTTTAATTGTGAAAAACATTTCTATTTCTAGCAATTCAGTTTAGTCAAGCTGTTCTAATTCAAACAATTCAGTTTCGTATAAGTACAGATTTTGTTTACACACAGTTATACCTCAAAACAGTTCAGTGTTAAACAATTCAGTTTAGTGTAAATACAGTTTCAATCTCAAAAAACAGTTCTATTTCAAATAATTCTGTTTAGCATAAGCACACAGTTTAAATGTAAGTACGGTTTAATTGTCAAAAGCATTTCTATTTCAAGCTATTCAGTTTAATCAAACAATTCAGTTTAGCATAAGTATGCAGTTAGTTTTATTTAACCCATAGATAGGGCCCTATCAGGTCCTACCATTCCGTGCCAGAGTGGACCTGGAACAATGGCAATGAAGGTGTGCTCTGCATTCCCTAAAGCTCCAGCATCACTGGAACCTCACCATCCGATTGTTTAGTGTTATAGGACTTTACACTCCTATGAATTATTTTGGGCGGTATGCCACTTGTTCCCACAACAAAGATGGCGGACGCTCACATATTCAGTCTCGGGAAACCACTGGCCAGGAAAACCACGTGACATGCTTAAAACTAGGTCCGCGCGTAAATTTTCGTCTTGCGTTTGGAGCCACTTACAAGACGCATATTTCTTTAAATACGTCGTCTTCAAACACCCTTTCTCTCTTTTACCCATTTTCTTCGCAGCGGCAACATACTCCCTCCAGTGTGAATCAACAGGAGTGAAAAGCAACAACATGGATGGGCCTCGCAGACATTCAAAATATACAATGACTATGAGACTTGTTCCAGTCTCAGAGAAACTGCCTGTTTCTAATCATAAAAAGAAAGACAATTTAAAAATGTAATCCTTTTGTAGTTTAGTCGTGTTAGACACACACACACACACTCACACATAGACACACACTATTATTTTGTTAGTAGAATTAGCAATATTTTTTATGTATCAATGTAAGTTTTATTGTGATAATATATAAATTTGTTTTGTTCGTCGCCTTGTTTTAAATGTTCCCTTTTTCCGCGCCGTTTCATATCTTTTACTCATTTGTTGCATATCTTTACCCATTGGCTTCTTCATTTACTACTTTTTCCATGTGCCTATATTAGACCTATCTAAACCTTATTCGAAACATACACTCCTACAATGTCCTAACCAGGACACTTGTTGGGGGGGGGGTCTTACTCTTCTGCAGAGGTGCAGTCCCAGCCGACCGGGCAATTTTCTGCTTTAATTCTATCAAACAACAGATACATCATAGTAACAACATCTTTGTTGTTTTTCAGGTAATTTAAGATCGATTTGATTATTTGATTGATTGAATTTAACCAGTCAACTTGTCTAGTTATGTTTTATAGAGAGAGGTTAGGGAATCGCGTTTATTGCAGATTTATTCTTACATCTTCAGGGTATTTTCTTAGGAGATTTTTTTTGCACGCAATCCTATCAGATACGAATAATTTTTAAACAGATCTTTAGTGTTTAATGGTTAATTTCCATAACACTATAAATTAATTGACAACACAAATAAATAACGAAACTTCTTTGAAAACACAACAATGAAAGGTTTTGTAGTGAAGGGAAATTTCGTATTTTGGTTTAGCGCGCAATTTAATTCGACATTTAATTTCACCCAATCAGGATTACCTATCTTATTCATCCCGGACCTTCATTTCCGGCAAGAAAATTGGGTAAGCTGCCAAACCAAGTCTCTTTGGCTGGAGATGCCACCCAGTGCAGACTTGTCACCAGGAGCTCTTCTAGCAGCAGCATGGACACACGAGGGGACCTATCTAATTTATGGATTCCTTGCAAGGAATCCCAGTTGAATATAAATTAGATGCATTCAACATGCCTCGCACAGGCACAACTTTATGTCACCCCAAAATTGGCTATGTCGATCCGACGCGTAATCCCGCTCTCGACACCTAGCTCCCATTTTACCTCTGGGCCACTTTAATGGAGAAAGCGCAAACTCTCCACCAGAAACACGAAACTACACGGTGACTCTAAAGTTCAATCCCCTCACACGTCCGACGACACACGCTGCCATCTCAACCTTCTCAACATCTCATAACTCAATTTCGTCTCAATACTCACAACCTTTCAGGAGTCTTGCAGCACCAAAAGCAAACCCGATATTCCATGCTGCAAAATAAAACTTATTTCTAAAAACACCTTTCGACTATCGACATCTTACTTCTTCATCCTTCCTTTAATACCTAACTACAATTAGCGAAAGACCTTAGACTCTTAGCGAGGAAACAACTCAACGTAAACACGCATGCACGTTACAACCATTCCTCGCTAACAACAACAAAAACTCCGGCTAAAACATTTCGCTAAAGTTTATTATAGTAGCAGAAGTAAACGAGTTAGAGTGAGAAAAGGTTCTTTTTGGTGTCACCGGTTAGTATGTTGGTCCTTGAGTTTGTTGGAAGTGTGTCCGAAGCAGGTAGTTCGTGTGACTGGCCGTAAGGCTGGTTCTTCTGTGTGTGAAGCTAGTAGCAGCGTGTTCTTAAGCGAAGGTTTTTCATATAGCATGTCCGTAGCAGAGGACGCGAGAGAGCTCTGTCCTGGCTGCTGACTATGTGCTCTCTGACTTGTCGTAACTTCCAACAAGGGCAAGAAAAAATACTTCTAGAGAGGAAGAAGGAATCAATGCGCTCTGCCCCTGATTGGTCAGTGTGTGGCCGAATCGCTTGGCGGGGCCATTGATTCGCGAGAGGAAATAGATCTTTGTTTGCTACAGATCTATTTGAACAATAGATGGATCCTTGATACATACTACATCTCCGGGTCGAAATGGTCGAGGAATTAATGCCAGTGAAGGAGTACTCCACACTCACCAGAGCTCCAGAACAAGAGCCTCACCACCAGGTCCAGTTTAGTGTCATACCCAGGGCACCGCTTTTTAAGGGTCTTACTCCTCAGCAAAGTATACAATCAGTGCATTTTAAGTTACTTCAACCTATTTGAAGGGAGACATTTTCAGTTTCTTGAGAGCGGAAAGATTTTTAGCGAAGTAATTTATTCTTGCGCGATTAATAAAATTTTAAAGGTAAATAAATGAGAGAGATGAAGAAGCAAGAAGGAGATGCCGTAAGGTTTTTACGAAGATTTTTAATGACAGCATGGAATAAAGAGTTTACGTTTATGCTGCAAATCTCGCAAGAAGGAAAGAAGTAAGGAAACGAAATGAAGTTGTTATAGAGTTGAGAAAGCATTTTAGCAGCTAAATGCCTGAGCGAAGATGTGCATCGTTAGGTTAAGACATTGTTGAATGTGTGAGTGAGATATGTCGCCATAAGTGTAGCAAAAGTCGTGTTTGCTGGTTGAGGACAGGAATGATGTAGTCACTCATGAGTTTGTGGTTCTGGTTGTTTCGGGAAGAAGCGTGAATGTTGCCCAGAGATGAAGTAGCTGGATGTCGGAGCGTGATTTTGCATCGCAGTCGACATAGCCAATACTGGAGGCGACTAAGAGTTGTTCCTGTGTGTGGCGTATTGAATTCATCTAATTCATATTCAACTGAGAACCCTTGGTCTAAGAGAATAGACGTAAGGGGTTCATACATTAGATGGCTTTCCTCATGTTGGTGCTGCTGTTGCTATTGAAGAGAACGGTCATTACGTCTGTCCTGAACGAAGACGTTCTGGGGAAGAGAGTGTGTTTGGCGGCTTTTCCCAATTTGGTGCTTCCCGGAAAGATGGTTCGGGTTGAATAGGATGAGTCATCCTGATTGGGTGAAAATATGCGTTGACCCTAACGATCAAATTAATTAACGCGCCAAACAAAAATACGAAATTCTTTCTGCTACAGATTAAATTATCAATAAAACTGAGAATTAAAAAAAAAAACAGAAAAAAATTAAATAAAAAAGAAATAATATTCTCCCAGCCTCTCCAAGCCTCTGATAAGAAGAACAATTGGAGCATGCCCGGAAAAAAGAGGCTTCTTGGCACCAAAAAAAAGGTGTAGATATGGCTGACAGTTGTCGAAGGAAGGATAAGCTTCGGCTAAGCATGCGTGGGGTGGAATGGAAGAGGTTACAACGGAGAGTAGGTTACCTTCTAGCTGTAAGGACGGCGCTGACAAGCATTATTTCTTTGTCCTGCTGCTGATAGGAACTGAATAGTTCCAGAAGATGGCTGTTTTCTTTCTAGCTACATGGATGTTGCTGACTAGTATTCTTTTCTTGGGCCCGCTGCAGATAGAATCTGCTACGGGATGACCACCGACACAAGGCCAATTTTTTAAGCGGAGTTTAACTCAGAGTTTTCCTTCTCCTAGACTTGTTGCCTCACCAAGGCGGAAGAACCTAGTCTGCCCTACTATTTACCCATAGCTGGAGGGAGAATAATTGGATTCATACCTTTCCCAAGGGTATTATGTGAAATGCAATCAGTCAGGTCCAGGATTTGAACTCGTGTCGCCGTATCTATATCCCGCGACGATAACCATTACACCACGGGCACCTCCACCACCGATTATGAGGATTAAAACTGTAAAAGGATTAATTTTCGCTTGTGGGGGAAATTACCGCAATTTTCAAGTTCGGACACTGAATGAAAAGACAAGACAAATTTAATATGAAAAAAAAAAAAAAAACAAGAAAAAGGGAAAGACAGATAAAGAGATAGTTTTTGCAAATTTAGGTGTGATTTGCGGAGACTTAACTCAGAGTCCGGTTAACAAGTTGAACAATTTCGGAGGGATGTCGGAGATTTCTTCAGTCGTAGATTAATTCATTCATGGTTTTCTTTGTGACAATAAGGTGCTGTGCCATAAAATTCCTAATTGCTATAAAATTCCTAATTGTTGAGGGGGGAATTTGTTGATGGATAATTTCGTGGATTACTTTTCAAGACAATAAGGTAGCTGTGCTACAAAATTCCTTATTGTCGAAGGGTGTTTCGTTGATGTATAATTTCGAGGATTGTCTTGGAGTCGAAATAGTTTATTTTCAAGGTTTGCTCTTGGAAGCGAGCGGCGACTTATTTTTTCATTAGTCCGAGGGAGTTGAATCTTTCAGGTCCTTTCACTTTGAAGCCGAACTGTCCACTGGCTGTTTTCCCATTAACAGTGGGAATCAATCACGAGGCAAATTTGGCGGGAATCCGGCGCCTCAAAGTCGAGGGGAAGATTTCGAGTCTACACGTGTTCCAATTTCAAGACTACGTGGTGTTTTTTTAAGGAAATTTTCACACGTGAAGTCGATATACGGCGTTGGAGTGGTTGATAACGTCCCAAAGTTTCTTGTGCTGTACCTATTTTGATGGGTAAAGTGAAGATGATGGTTTGGAGATCCTGCAATAAGGGTTTCTTTGCTGCATCTATTTACAGTCGATATGACGCCAATGGAGTTACTGTTTTCTTGTTTGTGCAGTCAGGACTTATGTAAACCTCCATCTGAGAACAAGTCTCGAAGTTGATAATGGCCATGGAAGCTAGCTGCTTCCATAAGTTTTTGTTGGTCAATGGGTACGCTCAAATGAACACTGATAAGAAGAAACGTACACCAGGTTGCTGGGCCAATGAACCAGCGTGTGTGTTGCGACCAGGGCACAGAAACTGGCGTGCTAGCTGTCTGGCAAGGACCCAGAGGGCGAACAATGGATGCCAGTGTATAAATATATGCCTCAGGGTCCCGCTTGTGTTACTTTCCTATGAGACGGTGTTCAGTGTGGATGTGTACTGTCCTATTTTTTGACCCTGGAGAAGAATAAGGAATCATGATACTGTTTGCCATGTTTTAATACACGTGTTAATGTGTATTAAATGTTTTTATACGAGGATCATTAAATAAGTTCCCAGACTTTTTTCGTATGGGCACTTTTATTGATAGTACACACATGAAACTCTAGTCCCCTTCCAAGTACTCTTCTCTGACTGCAATACACTTGTTGTACTGTTCCAACAACTTCTGGAAGGCCCCATGGAAGTTCTCTTGTGTGATCGTGTCAATGACCTTCGTCACAGCCTCTTTTATCTCCTTAATTTTCTCATAACGACAGCCTCTAAGCTTAGGGAGTAATCAAAAGTCACAGAGAGCAAGGTCTCGACTCTAGGGAGAATGAGGAACTGTCTTGATGCCCATCTTGATCAAATAGTCTATGACAAGGATGGAGTTGTGGACTGGTGCATTGTCCTGCTGGAAATGCTACTGACCCGATTTGAAGAGTGCTGGCCTCTTCCAACGGAATCTCTTCCTGAACTCCCTTAAAATCTCAACATAGTAGCCCTAACCCTAACCCTAGCCGTTTGGCCAATCAACTGTTGTGTATTGACTTTTTTACTCCTCCCACACCTCTCATCATCCCTCACAGTCTCCCTGCCTTCCTTGAATTTCTTATGCCGCTCAAAAACTGATGCTCGATTCATGCAAGATGCTCCAAAAACAGTCTGAAGTATTCCATAAGTTTCTCTGGAATTTTTTCCAAGTTTAAAACAGAATTTTATTGCATATCGTTCTTCTAAAGTGTTCTCACGTCCAGATTGCATTTTTGAACTTCACCAGCTGTGACAATCAGGCTTTAGTAGGGTGTATTCCAATTGCTGCTGTAGCTGTTCATTTAAAGCTGAAATAATAAGAATTGGTCAGTCATCTCATAAGAAGTATAGCAATAACGTAATGAATTTTCAAGAGTCTACGACGATTTTAAATGCTTTTACAAAAATAGTCTGGAAACTTATTGAAGGTACCACGTATGTGTAAATGAACTTGTCATTCCTTCTGTTTATTCAGTATTAGTATATCAATGTATATATATACTCATCCTCATCATGTCCTGCTATCAGCATGGATATTCCTGACCCTCTCTCGCCACCCCTCCCTATCGTCCATTGCTTTCGCTAGTTCCTCAGGGCTACATCCCGTATCGGCACAGAGCTGCTGTATGTACGTTCGAGCTGGACGTCATGCCTTTGCTCGTCCATGTGAAGGGGTCCACAGGAGTACATCACTTATGAGCTCGTCCCTACTTCTCCAGTAGTGTCCCGCGTGTCTGGTTCGTCTAATTTTGATAGTTTTCGTGATAGGTGGTAGCGGCTTCGTTGGGTGCTACCCCCAGGACTTGTTCAATATTGCTCGCAGCATTCTTGTGTAATTGTCGTCAAGCTTTTTCTCCATCCGTTTAGTAAGCGTCCATGTGGTGCATCCATATAGCAGTATCGACACGGTTGCTGCTTGGAAGGAACTGTGCTTCATTTTATCGGTCAGGTCTGACTTCCATATGACCGAAAGGTTATCGATAGCTGACCATGCCTTTATTAGTCGCGTGTTGGTGTCTGTCTCGGTTGATGAGATACTGCTCCCTAGGTAGGTGAACTTATCAACTAGTTTCAGAGAGCTACCGTTTAGTGTGGAGATGTCGCCTGTTTGATTAAAGCACATATATACCGTATTATGTGCATTGACATATACTAATGCAGCTGATATTGCACCTTGATGAGTGGGGACAAAACTAATCATCGTGACTAACTTCAATTCTACCAATACAGTAGTAATTTACGAAGGTCTTTACTTCGATTTAGCACAAGGCCAAATGAATGGAGCACCCAATGAGACTTCTACCAATACAGTAACCTGAAAATGTATAAAGAGGATTTGGCATTAAATAACCTACAATGGTTGATATGCCATAAAACCCAACCAAACCAAATCATATATATAATATATATGTATAAAGAGGATTTGGCATTAAATAACCTACAATGGTTGATATGCCATAAAACCCAACCAAACCAAATCATATATATTTAATATATATGTATAAAGAGGATTTGGCATTAAATAACCCACAATGGTTGATATGCCATAAGACCCAACCAAACCAAATCATATATATAATATATATGTATAAAGAGGATTTGGCATTAAATAACCTACAATGGTTGATATGCCATAAAACCCAACCAAACCAAATCATATATATTTAATATATATGTATAAAGAGGATTTGGCATTAAATAACCTACAATGGTTGATATGCCATAAAGCCCAACCAAACCAAATCATATATATTTAATATATATCTATAAAGAGGATTTGGCATTAAATAACCCACAATGGTTGATATGCCATAAAACCCAACAAAATTAAACTAAATAGCTCGCTTCTTTTGTTGTGTCAGTGTCGCACTTTTACTATTTTTGATATAAAAAAGAGAAATATCTCTTATTTTATTTCGTATTAAATGTTTTGATAAACACAGTTTAAAGAAATAATAATAATTCATTTGTTGATCAGTGTGCTATTCAATCGTTTATACATTATATATATATATATATATATATATATATATCACGGTAGACATGGATTGGTGTAGATCTATACATATCCATATAGAGGCTAAGGTGTGTGTGTGTGGGGGGTAATGCTGGTCAAAACTTCGAGATAAGAGAGATTCCTTTTTATCTCATTTTTTGGACAGGGATTTTGGCGCTGACCGATAGATGGAAGGGACTAGCCATTTTTAGTGCCTAAATTTTAGTGGTCAGTGATTGGAAACGTGAAGAGTTCCAACTACATATACACAAGTCAGTAGTGTGGAGGGCGCACAGAACTTTTTCTTTACCAGAGAGTCAGTGTGTCTCTACTTCATGGGCTGTTTTTTTTCAACTCAAGCTCGTAGTAACAAACCCATGATTATCTAAGTACATATTTTTATTTTTTTAAGTTGAGGAATTAATATTGTGAACGGAATTACCACGACCAGAAAATCCGCCGAACACCTACGCACGACATACAGGAACACTGGACAGCTGTTTTGACCTTATTATGTCTCATCAGCATTGTATACCGTAATCTCCAGCACTGGAAATTGAACCAGCGACCACAGATTGCAGTGCCGAAACTCTACAACTGAGCCATCAGTTCATATCGCACACAAGTGACGTCAAATGTACATTTATTCCCTTGCCCCTGAGGTATAATAATTACGCGGATGCGTATTTCTAAGCTTCTTGGGAAGATGTGGCCCTGGGGGTGACCGTGTCCTCTGGAAAGAGTACGGATGTAACTTGCGTAGGTGTCCGGCGGATTTTCTGGTCGTGGTAATTCAATTCACCATGTTTATCCTATTTGTAAACATTTTTTTAATTCTCCGTACCCATCACAGATTTGTCCGTAAAGTTCCAATAGTTTGCATCAATGTCATATTTGAAGCCGAATGGCCTCCAGCTTCGGCAGGGCCACTTTCGGGTAGGCGAAGTTAATTGATAACACAGCATAGCACTAAATTAGCTGGTCCAGTTTAAGTAATGAACGGGCATATTTACCGGACTCACGTTAAATCAAGTAAGTCTAAATCCAGCTGGGTTATCTGGCTGACATTGCACCTTGTAAACCTATGACCAGCACAGTCCAGCAGGGTACAAGTCTTGGCTCCTGCTCAACCTCCCCTTATTGAATATTCATAATGAGGAAAAATCATTAATGATGGAATCATAACACATCGTTATATAAATATAACTCGCACTCTTTATTCTCGAAAGAGGTTAAATTTTATATGGTGTGAGAGGGACAGACAGAGACAAGGAGGGGAAGACAGACTTCTATACTGCCCCATAACTTCTTCTTAACCGCTTCCTGTAATCTTCAAGGTCTCACGTCGTACTCAACCGGTCCTCTTCAGGGTTGAACTTGGCCCCTTGCAGCCACGGTTCTCAGCCGACTCGACTAACCGCTGCAAGCTGAAACTGACACACTAAGACTCTCTCCAGACTGACTGTATTTCACGAGGGCATCTGCATATATCTTTTAATAACACCCACGCATTTCCGTTCAACCACGTGACTGCTTCCTCGTATTTTCACAGGTGTGTCCTGTGCAGAGAATCTCTGATTGACGGCTTGGTCAAGGGTCAATATGCAACTCTTCTTCCTTAAAAAGACCCCACTATAAAAAGACCTTGTGTCAAGTCCTGTCTGGTACAAGGCAGAAACAAATATATTGCACTCCTCAGCCTCGAAATATTTGATGACAGACCTCTGTTCATGCATGGATCAGTCTGTTTGATTTGCTGCCATGTTGAATAGCCTTAAAACCAATTCCAAACAATGTATATTTATATGTATGGAAAAAAATTTGAAAATTAAATTTAAAAAAAAAGTTCCCCTTATTTATTGAATGACCCACGTCTATGTGTTCAAATAAATGATTATTATTAAATAGAACTATTAATGTTTGGAAGACTCGATACCTCAGAATTATTATCATTTACTTAAAATCATGTAACCATGTGTGAATTATTTGTATTAGATTGGAATACTTGAAACCATAGAACTGTCTGCAAATTATTTTCATTTGATAGCAATACTAAAAACCATAAAACTATGTGCAAGAAAAACAACTCTTATGAAAAACGTACGTATAAACGTACTATGACTGCGATTTCAAAACATCTAGGCATAAAATAACCCAATACAAGTCGGTATGCTGTTAAAATCAATCAATTAAAAAAAAATGATATATGTAATTACTCAACACAAGAACAGTTTTTAAGCGGTATACAGCAGGTTTAAATTCAAATTTTTACTTCTCCTAGACTGGCTGCCCAACCAAGGCATTCAGCTCTACGATTTACTAACAGGGTAGACACGATGGATTCATGCCTATCCTAAGGGAAATAAAAACTAGCTCGTCCAAGATTTGAACTCGAATCGCCCGATATCTATTACGCAAAGCACGAGTGAACAAAATAATGACGTAACATAATCTTACTTTCATTCATGTAAATCTTCATTTTAAGGTGTGCCAGACGAATCTAAATTTATCAATTTATTTGTTTATTTCAAGAGATTTAATGTACCTTGAATACAAGGACGAATATATATGCACCAGATTTGCAGACCCCAGCCCGGCTGAACAGTAGACCTGTTGTGTTAACACAGTAGCCACCTCCTACCTCACTGTTCTGTCTCCATAGCAACGGATGCTGACGCACAACGAGTCCAACATACGAACCACACCCTGATTCCATCTTCTTCTTTATATCTTATGTAAAAGTTCGAAGGGATGTTACAGAGGAATAAGACTCTTTTAAAACGAACTCACAGATTCACATAGGACACATACAATCAAAACAGTGAGATTGACCTTTTTTTTTTTTCTTTTCTTTTCTTTTTTTTTTTTAAGTAAAGAGACATACACAGGATTTTTAAAAAATGTCTTTGAATCTTTTCATAAAAAAAAACAACACATGGAATTTATTTTGTGTCTAAAATACGTTAAGTCTTCTTCATGTGACTTGAAAGTTTTAAAACAAAATCATACCAAAATACAGCTATATTTAAATATCAATTAATTCAGGTGATTTTTTAAAAATAATTGACGAAATTGTTGGATACTTTTGAAAAGAAATAACAAAACAAAAAGAAATTTAAAAAAAACAGCCCCCCCCCGTATTGATAAATAATTTGGTACACTTGTTTAGTTGAGAGACCTATTTCGTTTTTGATTTTGAGTTATTTATTGAAAAGTTTTGCGAAATATTTATTATTTGAATATCCAAGAAGATGAAGACCTTTTAGTTATTCACTGTAAAAAAGAAAGATACCTTAATCGAGCAATTGAAACTTAAAACATTGTCTTTATATAAATTTACACTCACACACACACACACACACACACACACACACACACACACACATATATATATATATATATATATATATATATATATATATATATATATATATTTCCTTCTATCTTTCTTTTTTAAAGCTATATAAATTCGCATCTTATATCAGCAATTCACTCAGTATGTCCTTGTTTATCATTCATTTTTTCCCACTCATAATAAAAAAATCTTTTAGCAAAAAGATATTTTTAACTAATTTTTGTCAAACTCGAAACCAAGAATACCTGTCTGTGGCAGCTAATAATATTCCCTGACTTTTAAAATTCCTGCCGAGGTAAAATTAAAATTAATTTGAGAAATGTTTTTATTCCGTCAAATCATTTGCGATTATTTTATTTCCGTGTTGGTTTTTAATAAATATTTTTGTTTAACTCAATAATTATTTCTTTCACTACATCAAATCAAGGATAGTTGATTTTAAAATGTATGTATGTATGTATATATATATATACATATATATACATATATGATGGCTACGCGCATGCGCAAATGTAAATAGACGTTAACATATTTTCACTTTGAGTCTGATTACAGACCTCCATATTTTAAGTCTATTCTGGGTTCCGCGTCAGTCAGTTTCGTTGCTACAAATGAAGTGTCTTGTAAAATCTAAAATAAATTTCGTAAGCCGATAAAAAAATCCTCTCTTTCTCTTGTATACACACACATTCACACCACACTCAAAACAGACATTTTTTTTGGATATAATTACATAACACACACACACATACACACACACAAACGACACATTCTACCTGAAGATAATTCCATAACACACACACACACACACACACACACACACACACACACACACACACATATATATATATATATATATATATATATATATATATATATATATATATATATATATTGTAATGCCAAGTGACAGGTGTGTCGGGCAGTTTGTCTCCATCCAAAGTGATAAATGAACAATTTCTTTCAAGACTTTTATTTTCCTCTCCAAAGCTCCGGGAATTGTACGAGCGTTCTCATATGTATTCATATTTTTTCAAAGAACGATTATTTTATCATTTTGGATTATCTTGAGTTACTGAAAAGATTAAAGAGTCTTGTATGGCCCTAGTGACAGGAATCTCAGACCAGACTGACGAAGTAACTGCTGGCAATCCCATTCAGCTTCAACAAGAAGTTAGGGCCCCAAAAGTGGAAGTGGCCAAAACGGGAGAAGATAGACCCGAGCAACAATTCGAGGGTCAGAAATCTGAAAAGTCTGAAAATAGAGACGCCAGACCAAAAAGAAAACAACGTCCCATTGCAAAGAGAGTATCAAAAGCAAGACTTGAAATTTCGCCAAGAGGAACGCTGTCAGATGAATTCAAAGAAAACAAATCTGGTAGCGAGGGAAGCACCCCGCCGAGAATCGAATATCCGAAACATGAGGAAGGCCATTATCTCGTATCTGGAAATTTACAGGGGACGAATGACTTAGTCACAGAACAGGTAAGAAATGTTATTTTCTATAAAATAAAATGTTTATAGAGTGAATCTCTTTATTTACACCTAATATTTGTAATTTGCGAATGATTATGTTACTTCAGTCTATTGACGTTTGAGGGCACAGTATTATATATATATATATATATATATATATATATATATATATATATATATATATATTGCCCAGTCAGCTGGGGCTGTAGAATACACTGACTGCACCTCTGCAGAGGGTTAAGACCCCCCCAAGGTGTGTCCAGGATATGACACGAAACAATCTGATGGTGAGGTTCCAGCTGTGCTGGAGCTTTGGGGAATGCGGAGTACCCCTTCATTGCCATTGCTCCCAGGTCCACTCTGGCCCGGAGTGGTAGCACCTGATAAGGGTCCTATCTATGGGTTAAATAGAATTAACAACATACTTATGCTAAAATGAATTGTTTGAGTAAAACTGAATAGTTTGAAATAGAAATGACTTTTACAATTAAACCGTACTTACATTTAAACTGTGCGCTTAGGTTTAACTGAATTATTTGAAATAGAACTGTTTTTCGACATTAAAACTGTATTTACACTTAACCAAATTGTTACATACAACTGCTTGAATAGTTAGAAGTGGAAATGTTTTTGACAATTAAACAGTGTACTTATACTAAACTGAACTGTTTTCAATAGAACAGATTATTTACATAAAAATGGATTTGGCGTTAAATAACCTACAAATGTTGATATGCCATAAAACCCAATAAACCAACCAACATATATATATATATCATGTCGTGCCGTAGCTGCGACTTTTTCTCGCTAGTCGTTTCTATCGTCCATCGCATTCAGCAGGTTTTCTTGACTACATCCGGTGTCCCTACAGAGCTGTTGTAGATAAGTTCTGGCTGGCCCTTTAGCACTCACTCGTCCGTGTGATGGGGTCCACAGGAGTTCGTCCTTACTCTTCCCACATGTCTTGTTCATCTGATTTGAATGGTTTCAGAGATGGGATATATATATATATATATATATATATATATAAGTAAAGTTGGCGACTGTAGTCAAGGGCGACCCAAAGAGTCCCTTTTCAATGGCTACTACATCGAGGTGTAGGGAAGGGCGCTACTCCTTTCCCTGGATTACTCCACTTTACCCTTGATACGTACCTTATAATGCTGAGTGTTAAGCAAGGAGGTATTATGTTCCATTTTCTTAAGTCGACCTGGGATTGAACCCCGGTCTCCCGGACCATTGGCGAACACTCTACCTTCTGTGTCATATATATATATATATATATATATATATATATATATATAATCCAGTCAGTGTCCAAAGACAGTAGGTGTGGATTATTCTTTACATAGAATATATGAGGGTAATCATATAAATCTATGAGAGTGCTCAATGTATGGCTATTGTTAGTTCCCTATTTATTCTCTAGGGTATAACAAAATTCACATTCAGAGCGTATATATATAATCCCGTCATCTCGGTAAAGCCCCACTTGTTGCGAGTTGACAATACGAACCAGCGTATCTAGGATATAGATCCCCACTAAGTCTGCTACCTGAGTCGAATCATAGGCCCCCATGGGGACGTCGAAATTGTCTACGTGACTTTTTACCCAGGATCTGCGGTTATCGGAGAGGACGGTTCAACGGTAGATGTAACCTATGCTTAGACGAAAAAATTAGCATAATTAATTAAAATAGAAAACTTTTGTTGAACGAGAGAAATGAGCTTGTCTTTAAGTGCAGAGATAGAGGAAAATTTAAATTATCTCAATTGGGAGTCACAGTAAATAAATAATCGCAAGGCCTATGATAAAGAAATATTAGTAAATAATAGAGATCAACCCAACAGCAGATATCACCTAGACAGGAAAAGATAAAGATAGATAAGGGCCAGATGAACACGGAATATTAATCCAAAAATAGGGCCTGTGATTCTGAAGTGGTTAATTCCCCTTGACCATTTTTAGGGTAATTTTTAAAAAAACACTTGACGACTATCATAAATGTCCCCACCTTATCCGGTTTAACTATCTCGATCCTAATTGAAACAAAAGGAATATCTAGGATGGCAACAGCTGCGTTAATTAACAGACATATTAGAAATAAATGTAAATCATATATGAGATAGCCATTAGTTAAACGATCTTAGTCTATTTAGAAAAGCACACCTGCCAAGTAGAAGAAACCACAAACAGAACACAAAATTAGAAGGGACTGACCAGTAGATTAATTCCACTCCTGTTTCTTAATCGTTCGAACATATAACATGTTAACCCCCTCTGCTCACTCCTACGAACGAAAGAATTTGTAACTTTGTAATTTGATTTCCACTTTATGTTTTTTATTTTTATTTTTATTTTTATTTTCTGATTTTAATTTATTTTTTTAATTTCCTTATTTTATCTTCTGAATACAAACTGTAACTCCTCATTCGCATCTCTGTGACGAGACAGAGCATGTAAAAGAGTCATCTGACGAGACGGAGAATATACCAACAATATTCTCCGCCGAAATAAATTTATTATGACGGCTTAACCGAGTTCGAGTCTCCATTTAATTGTACTATATATATATATATATATATATATATATATACATATATATATATATATATATATAAAGAGGAATTGGCATTTAATAACCTACAATAGTTGATATACCATAAAACCCAACCAAGCCAATAAATATTTTGCTTTTGTGAAACCTCCAGGAAACTATACTCGGATATTTCAAAGTCTAAAATGCTTTGTTCTGATTCGATCATAGGTTATTTAATGCCAAATCCTCTTTATACATATATATTAAAAATATATATGATTTGGTTTGGTTAGGTTTTATGGCATATCAACCATTGTAGGTTATTTAATGCCAAATCCTCTTTATACATATATATTAAAAATATATGTGATTTGGTTTGGTTGGGTTTTATGGCATATCAACCATTGTAGGTTATTTAATGCCAAATCCTCTTTATACATATATATTAAATATATATGATTTGGTTTGGTTGTGTTTTATGGCATATCAACCATTGTACGTTATTTAATGCCAAATCCTCTTTATACATATATATTAAAAATATATGATTTGGTTTGGTTGGGTTTTATGGCATATCAACCATTGTAGGTTATTTAATGCCAAATCCTCTTTATACATATATATTAAAAATATACATGATTTGGTTTGGTTAGGTTTTATGGCATATCAACCATTGTAGGTTATTTAATGCCAAATCCTCTTTATACATATATATTAAAAATATATATGATTTGGTTTGGTTGGGTTTTATGGCATATCAACCATTGTAGGTTATTTAATGCCAAATCCTCTTTATACATATATATTAAATATATATGATTTGGTTTGGTTGTGTTTTATGGCATATCAACCATTGTACGTTATTTAATGCCAAATCCTCTTTATACATATATATTAAAAATATATGATTTGGTTTGGTTGGGTTTTATGGCATATCAACCATTGTAGGTTATTTAATGCCAAATCCTCTTTATACATATATATTAAAAATATATGATTTGGTTTGGTTGGGTTTTATGGCATATCAACCATTGTAGGTTATTTAATGCCAAATCCTCTTTATACATATATATTAAAAATATATGATTTGGTTTGGTTGGGTTTTATGGCATATCAACCATTGTAGGTTATTTAATGCCAAATCCTCTTTATACATATATATTAAATATATAGGATTTGGTTTGGTTGTGTTTTATGGCATATCAACCATTGTACGTTATTTAATGCCAAATCCTCTTTATACATATATATTAAAAATATATGATTTGGTTTGGTTGGGTTTTATGGCATATCAACCATTGTAGGTTATTTAATGCCAAATCCTCTTTATACATATATATTAAAAATATATGATTTGGTTTGGTTGGGTTTTATGGCATATCAACCATTGTAGGTTATTTAATGCCAAATCCTCTTTATACATATATATTAAATATATAGGATTTGGTTTGGTTGGGTTTTATGGCATATCATCCATTGTAGGTTATTTAATGCCAAATCCTCTTTATACATATATATTAAATATATATGATTTGGATTGGTTGGGTTTTATGGCATATAATCCATTGTAGGTTATTTAATGCCAAATCCTCTTTATACATATATACTAAATATATAGGATTTGGTTTGGTTGGGTTTTATGGCATATCAACCATTAAAGGTTATTTAATGCCAAATCCTACTTATACATAAATACTAAATATATATGATTCGGAAACACATTTTGTAGATAAAATTTAAAACGAACCAAAGCTGATTTATTTGCATACAGTTAAATGGTTCCTAGTATTGCTATATAACAGTCACAATTTAACAGTCATCTGTTTGTACACAGTTTTTTTCTATTTCACACACTCATAGGACTTTATTGAGTGCTACCACTTCAGGTCAGAGTGGACCAAGTTTTATATAATTTAGGTAATTATTTATTATATCAATCATTTTTCGTTAATTATATTTTATTATTTTGTTTGGTAAGGATTTGAACTACTCGGTGTCCCCTTATTTCAGATGCATAGTCAGAGGGTGCAGTCTTACGCCCGCGCGGAAATGATATGACAATCATCATCAGTCATAATAAACCCCAGGCAGAAAATGAGGGATGGAGTGTGTATGACGTCATGTCCAGAAGAGATGGTCCTGAGAATTTGAGGACAGTAGTTGAGCATTCGACCGTTGGGGCGTGCGGTTGAGTTTTTCGGATCTCGACCTGCAGAGATGAATTGAGATCTTAAACATCACAAGATGTGCCGCGCGTTGAGGTGGGGTCAGCATAGTATGGTTAACATAGGCTTTTAAGAATTATGTCTCTCTCCTCGTGTCGCCATAGACCGAAGCCAGAAATTAATAAACTCGTTCTTATCAGAAACGTGTTACTGTTGTGATTGATTATGGATATACAACACTAGGAGCAATGGCAGTGAAGGGGTACTGTACATTCTCCAAATCCCCAAGGCTGGAGCCTCACTATCAGATTGTTTAATGTCATATCTTAACTTTCTGTAGAGATATAGTTGACGTATTGTACAGCCCCAGCTGACTGGGCTCAGATTATACCGCTCTTTTTAAAATGGGATGGTTTTACCATGGGATTTTTAGAGGAAAACAATTCTTTTAGGCAGTAAGCCTAAAAGAAATTGACAGACAGCAAGTCTGTCAATTTCTTACATTGATTGATTGAAATGTTTTCCCACTCATTGTTAATTGCTTCCCACATCGTATCTTCATTAAAAACATCTTAGCAGACAAGTTTAGTTTTATTATATTCTAAATATTTCCCACGCTTTATTCTGACCATAACATCCCTTTTCATGACGATGAAGAAAGCGACTTTTTGTCAGTTTAACAGAGTGAAAAAATGTGTTATCATGTTAAAAATATCTGTTCGATTTAGAGAAGAGAACAGCCAATCCAAAGTTGGCTTCATGGCACATCAACCATTGGAGGTTATTTAATGCCAAATCCATTTTTATACATATCAACAGTTTATTTCAAACAATTCAATTTAGCATCAGTAGAAAGTTTCAAGGTAAAAAAATAGTTCAATTTCGAACTATTCAGTTTTGCATAAGTACACAGACTCAATGTCAAAAACAGTTCTACTTCAAATAATTCAGTTTAGCCTAAGTACATAACTTAAATGTCAAAAACAGTTCTATTTCAATTCAATTTAGCATAAATGCAATCCATTTCAAACAATTCAGTTTGGCGTAAGTAAGCAGTTTCAATGTTAAAAATAGTTCTATTTCAAACAATTCAGTTTAGCATAAGTACACAATTTAGTTCTATTTGACCCGTAGATAAGACCCTATTAGGTGCTACCACTCCGGGCCACAGTGGAACTGGGAGCGATGGCAATAAAGGGGTACACCACATTCCTCAAAGCTCCAGTATTACTGGAACTTCGCCATCAGATTGTTTAGTGTCATATCCAGGACACTCGTTGGGTGGGGTATTCACCTCTCTGCAGAGAAACAGTCGGTGTATTCTACAGCCCTTACTGACTTGGCAATTAACAGTTGGTTAAAGTCCCTTCACGAGAATATTAAGGCGTTATTTAGCATTAAGATGCTTGTCTCATCGAATCAGTCCAACAATTGAAGAAGACATGAAAGCTCTTCTCACCATCATTCAACCATTTTTATGTTAAACTATTGTTTTCAGACATTTTCGCAATACTTGTTCATCTGATCTTCTAAGAAAATGTTCCAGACAATCACTATATAGGTAAAATCTGAACTAATCTGACCCTTGTAGGCTCTAAAACTATATTGTAACCCACTCGGCTGGGGCTGTAGAATACACCGACTGCATTCCTGTAGAGAGGTAAGACCCCACCCTCAACGTGTATCCTGGAAAAGACACTAAACTATCTGACGATGAGGGTTTAATCCATAAGTTTTGGTTAATGTAGAGTACGTCTTCATCGCCATCACTCCCAGGTTCACTCTGACGTGGATTGGTAGCACTCGATAGGGTTCTGTCAGTGTGTTAAATAAAACTGTTAGGACATTTAACTGTGTAAATAAATAACTGATGTTTAATTGAATTATTAGTGATACATAGCAATACTTGAAACCATTTAGCTGTGTACAAACGAGTGAGTGATATAGAACAGAAACATTAGCGTTAAATAGCACTATTTGAAATTGTGTACGAGAATTGGAGTATTGGTATTTCATAGAAATACTCGAAACCATTTGACTGTGTGCAAACAAATGAATAATATTGAATAGAATTATAATTCTTATTGGATTTACACTCCTATATTTTAAGATAGTCGTTATGCCACTTGTTCCCGTAACAAAGATAGTGGACGTCGGTAAACTAATCAGTCTCGGGGACCTATTGACCAGGAGAACCACATAGTTAGTGCTCACGACTACGCCCGCAACTTTAATTTTGTCCCACGTTTTTGGAGCCTACTGCATGACAAGGATTGTCTATAAATATATCTCATCTTCCAACACTCATTCTCTTTCCATTGTGACTTCCAGAGAGAACACTCTCACTCTCTCCATTTCGACTAACAAAGTCAACTCACTCTTCCTCCTTTTTACATTTGACTTCGAGCAGTCCACCGCCACAAAAATGTATACTCTCTGCAACGATTCTCTCCCTTGTTATACTCTTTCGGTGAGACTTTTTCCAGCTTCGAACACAAAAATTTCGTCACATCACAGAAAGAAACAAACGACCAACATGGGAGAAGACACATTCCTCCTAACATACATCATCAAAATTCTGTAAAAATACTTAATCAACACCCATTTTAATCTACAGGACACTTTTATCATTTAGTATTTTTTCTTAGTATTCGTGTCACACACACACACACACACACACACACACAGGAATATTTAACGGACAGTAGCAGAACACTCGTAATGTTTTGAAATATTTCATTTAATGTACTTGATATATAAATTTAATTTTGTTTGTACTGTTTTGTTTTGAATGTCCTTTTCTCCGCGTTGTTTCACATCTTTACTTCATTTGCCTTTTCAAATAACAACCAACGACATAAATTGTGGGGGACCAAACATAAAACCAAACACACCACCACAAAATGGAAATTAAATACAAAAACAATTAAACAGTCACCCTACAGTCTTAGATAGCAATAATTGAAACGATTTAACTGAGTAGAAACAATAGCAAACAAATTAGTTCTACCTCATTTAAAAATGTGTAGGGTCTGTGTAGTTGTTTGTTTGGTGGATATTTTTGGTCTCACATTTTGTGGGTGACATGTGGTTGTTTATTCCCCCACCATTTATTTTGTTGGTTGTTGTTTGAAAAGACAAGCGGAGTAAAGATGTGAAACGACGTGGACAAAAGAACATTCAAAACAAAGCAGTACAAACAAAATTAAATTTATATATCAACAAAATACATGAAAAAGGAAACATTACAAATATTCTAATATAGTCTGTTGAATATTCCCCCCCTCTCTCTCTCTCTCTCTCTCTGTGCATGTATCTAACACGAGTCTGTTGAATATTCCTCTGTGTGCATGCGTATGTGTGTATAGCTAACACGAGTCTATTGTGGAAAAAGACAGAATATTGAAAGTGTCCTGTCGACTATAAAATGTACGTGGACTAAGTATTTCATGTAAGGTAAAGATATATAGAAATATAGCAACATGTCCTAGGAGGAATGTGTCTTCTCCCATGTTGGTTGTTTGTCTCTTTCGGGGTTTGTCGAAATTTCTGAGGCTGTGTTTGAGGCTAGAGCAAGTCTAACCGAAAAGGCAGAACAAGAAAGAAAAAGATTGCAGAATGTATACATTTTCGAGAGGTTGACTGCTGGAAGTCAAAATGTAAGAAGGAGAGTATGTGTTGTCTCTGGAAGTCACGACGTAAGAGAGTGAGTGCTTGGAAGATGAGAGTATATATAGGCAATCCTTGTCATGCAGTCGGCTCCAAATGCACGGGATGAAGTCAAAGTTGCAGACGTAGTTGTGAGCACTAACCACGTGACTTTTCTAACCAATAAGTTCCTGAGACTGATTAGTTTACCGACGTATGCTATCTTTGTTTCGGGAACAAGTGGCATGACGGCCATTTTGAATTATAGGAATGTAAATCCTATAAATGAAATTACTTACAAACTGTGTGCAAATAAAACTATTAGTGTTGAATACACGAAAGTGTTAATCTGTATGCAAAATAGAATTATTGTTATTACATAGCAATACTTGAAACCACTTCACTGTGAGCTAACAAATGATTGATACTGAATAGAAATATTAATGTTAAGTCACAATAATTGAAATTACTTGTGTAGAAGCAATAAAAATATTTGTGTACAAACAAATTAGTTCTAACTCAATCAAAAATAAAAAAAATTATAAACTATTCACTTACAAATGATATGTGTATAACCATTTAACTGTGTGCAAACAAATAACTGATTTTCAATTAAATTATCAGTGTTACATAGCAATACCTGAAACCCTTTAAATGTGTTCAAACAAATGATCGAAGTCAAGCAGGATACATAGCGTAACGGTTATAGGCGTTGGTTCCCTAAGCTTCTAAGGAGACAATCATCTGGAGGTTGCAGGTTCAATCCTGACTGCAGGTGAATAACAATACAGGAATACTTAACACTTGTACCCGGTTATGGCTAACGGAATCAGAACAGGCGACCCTCGAGGATTCAATAAAGGATGTAGTTCGAAGTTCCGTGAAGGTTCCGAGTTCGACAAACACCTGAAGAAGGCCGGAGGACATATCGGCCGAAACGTTGTGGAAATAACAATAAAGATGAAGACCATAGCCCGAAAACCCTTAATGTTAGAAATACTTGAAATACTTTAACTTTGGACAAAATATGAACTCAGGGTCATTTTAAAATTTCATCAACAAAATATGTTTACAAATCATATATATTTTATATGTATGTATGCATAAAGAGGATTTAGCATTAAATAACCTACAAGGGTTGATATGCCATAAAATCCAAACAAATTATTTGATAAAGCAATTTGTATCAAGATGACAATATTCTACTGCAAAAAAATGTCAGTGAGATTCTTTTTTTGGTAAGAAATGTTTCTTCGCACACACTTTTGACAATATTCAATTTTCTTTGAGCTTTCTTGTGATAGTTCTTTGAGATACTGTTTCCATCTCTTTACCTAATTTTGTCAGCGTATTCTTTCTGTCTCTGAGAGCAACCATTTGTTTTCATCAGTCAACTCTTTTAATGGTAGCTTTTTGATGAACAGAACCCATTTTTCTTGTTGTAGAACCGTTTTTTTTTTGTTGCAAAATCTTGGCTAATTCTCGTCATAGTAGACGAGGATGTCTGTAGGTCTTCATTATTCAATAGATGGAAAATCTGTTTATATTACAACCCATTCTGTTTCATTCCAGTAATTCTGGGCTTTTTGATTTATAATATACTTCATTGCTGCTAGATTTTGAAAATTTCTAAAAATTCCATAAGAAATCTTAAATTTTACTGACATTTTTAAAAAGTGGCAAAAAAAAAACAAAAACAAAACAATCCTGGTTGATTTTCCCTCTACCTGTGTATATATTGTCAGTGTCGTAGACTGGCTAATTGGCAAGAAGCTAATCCCATTCCGAATCATCACCAACAGTACAGATTCCTTTAATTCTCTCTCACCATCCGTCCCTGGCGATCATTGCTCTTGGCAAGACTTCTATCCGTACACAAGTGATGAATGTGTTTATTGGTCGGCTAGCATGTACCATAGCCATGACATGGCTATGTGTGAAACGTACATCGAATGTCCATAAAGATAGAACATAGGATCTCGAAACACGAAAAACACTTGACGACTTCTTTGTTCAGGTACGAAACTTTTTATTACCTTTGAGTTTAAAGGTTTTTCGAAATAAGGGGAGAGAGGCACAATCTTTCTATTCTGGCTTTTTCATCTGCCCCCCAACACGTGTGGCACCCGCCACAAAGGTCTCCGCGAGCAAGCGAAAACCAACCGTCTTCTCCCGAGGCAGGTCTCATCTCAACTCACCGACTTTTTCAAAATCTCCCAAAATCCTCCGCGCGCTTCCGGTGCGTGACGTCATTCGCACTCGCTAGCCTCCGTTTCCCATCTCGGGCTATTGTGACATCTCTGAGTGACACGTTCGCTCAGAGCACGCACGCGCGTGAACACATGTGTTAATGTTGCACCTAAGTAACCCATGCGCTGAGCCGAAAGGTTCTCAGCCTAACTAAACCCTAAGGCATAAACCGAAATCCCTGGGCCATTATATTACAAGCATACCAAAGATTCAAAAAATAGTACTTGATACCTCCTTGCTTAACACTCAGCATTATAAAGTAAGGATCAAGGGTAAAATCCAAGGAATGGAGTTGGGCCCTTCACTACACCTCGGTGTAGTAGCTATTGAAAAGGAAGCCTTCAGGTCACCCTCGACTAAGGTCTACTACTAATATATATATATATATATATATATATATATATATATATCCCAACAAAAAAAGGAGGTACCCGTGGTGTAATGGTTATCGTCGTAGGAAATGGACATGGCGACACGAGTTCAAACCCTGGACGAGACGAGACTAATACCCTTGGGAAAGGTATGAATCAAATTATTCTCCCTCCATCTATGGGTAAATAGTAGGGCAGACTAGGTTTTTCTGCCTTGGTGAGGCAACTAGTCTAGGAGAAGGAAAACTCTGAATTCAAACCTATTAAACTCCGCTTAAAAATTGACCTTGTATCATATCCTGCCCGAGCAGTGGGGTTGGTAAATATGTATATAGCCCAACACATTCACATTCGTTTTTATACACATGTATTCTGAAAATCACACACCACCCATATTCCTGTGGAGGAATGGGAAGAAAGAAACCTCTATATATTTTTTCTTAGAATTATTTTTTTTCTAAAATTCCTTCATATGTGTAAGATGATAGTAAAGCTTTCTCGAAGAGCTTGCAGGTATCTTTCTTGTAAAGTCATGGGCTTACCCAAAAGTTCCGAAATAAAAATCGTGTGATTACCTTTTTCGTTTGAATTTCGATATTCAAAAGAATTGACCACACAATACAATGTTTGATCTGAAGAAACAACATCTATGTTTAAGAATATCCCAACAGACTGAGCGGGAGGATGTAAAAATACCCCACTTAGCTGCTGTGATGAACGTAACGTGAAAACGATCGGACAGACAGACGGAACACTAGCTGAACGGATAGATTAAATCTAAAAAATAATTACCTGTTTTCTGCAAGTGTTTCGAAATTGAAGTTTTGCCTGATTTTTTAGGATTGTTTATTTTTCAATTAATACGACGTTTCACCTTGTTTAATATGATTAAGGATGATAATTAATTATATTAGTTAATAATTTTATTTGTATTAATAAATTGTAAGTAAGCTAAAAACTTTGAATGGAAGGGTAGGTCGAAAAGGTCATAGGCGTACACGTGTCGCAGGATATGGGACGACAGACAGCCAGTCATAACAGGGGTTCTGATTTGAAATCGTGGTTGTAGGCCTGATGTTTACAATAAACACATTTTGAATTCAATGACAGCTGATTTACTTATAGAGTACGGAAAGTAATTTAATGACACGAGTTCTTATTTCATTAGAGGATGTGGTAATTAATATATTATATGTCTTTTGGTATCACAAATCAAAACCGGTATTAAAGATATTTAAAAAAAATTTTTTTCTTTTTTCTACATGGAAATGTTTTCAGAAACATTTTCAAATAAGACTTTTAAAAGGATTTGGACCCCATATAGGTCTGACTTATAAATTTCTCTTTCATCTTGATCTACACTTCTTCCCTGTCTATAGTTTAGACTTTATCCTTATGTCGTATTGTTATTTTTTTCCCTTTTTCCAGAAGTAAAGGAAAAAACAATACAGGGTCATTTTTTTTTACCTACCAGTGCACGATTGGACCTTGTACCTTGTTCCTCAGATTTAGTAGCGTTTTGTAATTTGGTGAGCGAGAGGAATTGACTTAAATCACTTTATTGATTTTAATCTCCTTCCTCACAGTCAGACAATTGATTACTTTCCTCGTCGTTGTAATTGATCACTTGTCACACCAGATAGATTAACTTATATCGATCACCTGTACAAACTTTGGACATATGATTCATCGATCTCCTCAACAATTAATTTCAGCTATTTACCAGCTTGAATGGAAAAAACGTGGATCCGATGATAGAGTTCTTCTGAAATAACTGGGACCGTTAACCATAACAAAAAAACTTCCGACATTGTCCGTTAAGGTGTGGATCCATAAAAGCGGTATTTAGATCAGTCTTGATATGAACGTGGTTGGTCAAGTCTTTCACAAACGTTGACTGTATCCTCTGATGAAGGGTGAGTAGCCCCTCCAAAAAAGAGTGTTATGGGTATGACACTAAACTGTCTATGATGGTGAGGCTCCACTTCTGAATATCAGAGGAGTAAATTATTCCCAAGCCCATGATGACTGCACAAGGCCTTTCATACAAAAGATGACTGAAATTGACTATATGTGTCAAGAAAAGAAGGAGGAAGAGTTCCCGCCTGAATTGAGGATTGCACTGATGCCTCAATACAAGAATATGGGAAATGCACAAAAAAAAAAAACCCAAAAAAACAACAAACAAATATAAACAGCAGCATAGAGCCACAAAAAAAAAACAACAACAAAAACAAAAAAAAACCCAGGGATTTGAAAATCAAAGAACAACTGTACGGATACTTCAAGCGACAAACTGCCAAGATTGCACAGGAGAAGACGTGGACATGGCAAAGAAAAAAACCACAAGAAAGAAACTGAATCTCTTTTACTAGCAGCACAAAACAACGCCATAAGGACCAACTGTGTTAAAACGAAAATAGATAGGACACAACAGCATAACAAGTACAGGTTATGTGATGAAAGAGATGAGACAGTTAATCACATTTTAAGTGAATCCAGTAAACGTGCATTCAAAGGGTAGGTGACAGTGCGGGAAAGGTGATCCACTGGGAATTGTGCAAAAGATCAAAATTTGAGCATACTACCAAATGTTATAAGCATAATCCAGAATCCGTCCTACAAAATGAGACGCATAAAATTGTCTGGGATTTTGGGATACAAACGGATCACCTAATATCGGCCAGTCAACCAGACTTAGTGATAATTAACGAGAAAAAAAAAGAACTTGCCATCTTGTAGATTTTGATTTTCCAACGGACCACAGAAGGAAAATAAAAGAATGCGAAAAGAGAGACAAATGCTTGGATTTTGCTAGAGAAGTAAAAATACTATGGAACATGATGGTGACGGTCGTACTAATTGTAGCTGGTGCACTTGGAACAGTTCCCAAAGGCTTGAAAAAAAAAAAGACTGGAACATTGAAAATTAGAGGAAGAATCGAGACCATCCAGACCACAGCAGTGTTAAGATCGGCTAGGATACTGAGAAGTGGGGCTTAAGAAGGGTTTGTTTGGGTATTATTCATTGATTTGGTTCGTGGGTGTAGTATCTGTGGTCGTTGTTGGTCTATGGTATCTGACTCTTTTGTTGTTCTTCTTACCTCATTTAACTCGTCGGCTTCTTTGTCTGTGGAAGGCTGCAAGAGAATTTAAGGAAGGGAGGAAGGAAAGAGACGAAGATACCTTTTTGTTGTATCGAGGTAAGGAAGAGATACACAGTGAAATAGAGTGACCTATTTATTAACTGAAGTGGTACAATCCAACAAACATTATAAGTCTCGCGCTGTTGGTGTTATGTCTGAAGTTGGTCTTACTACTGACCGAGATCTTACAGAACCCTTGTACTTAAGAAACACGACGACTTTTATACCTCCGCGATACCGGAAGTCACGTGGCACGAGTCACTATACAACACTTTTAAATTCAAACTTTATTTTAGGGTTCTAATGACTATTTTGTTTGTTTTGTTGTTTAATGGCATATCAACTTTCTTGGGTAATTTAATACCAAATCAATCCTTCCAGAAGAACAGTAGTGGTACTATTTAACCCATAGCTGGGAGGATAAGGGGGTTCATACCTTTTCCAAGGGTATTTGTCCAAAAGAGAATGTCATAGCGTAACTGGAGTACAAACTCGCGTACTACGCTCCCGCAGTCCAACGCTTTAATCATCACACCACGAGGACACTCCTCCCTGACTATTCTGTGGTGGAAAAGTTTTCCTGAACCGGTCGAAATATGTCAATTTTCCCAGACAAGGTGTTAAAATATATTTGTCATTTACGGTGGTGGTGAGTTTAAGATCGGTGGTTATGTCCAGTGGGTGTTTTTCAATAGAGGCCGTGGCTACAGGAGACACAACCTGGCCCAAGTCCGAGACTGGGTGAACATGTGCGCTACCTGCTAGCAACCGGATGAAAGAGTGTCCTTTCAGTACTACGGTGAAGGGTGAAGCGAGAACAGGTTTCTCTTTGGTGCCAGTAAGTCTGTCTTTCAGACATGCGCGGATTTCGCTTCCTGTCACTTTTTGAATTTATTTCATTTTTATTTATCTCTTCAGAAGAGTTATGGAGATCTGAGGAGATTTACTGTCACTTAGACTCCAGTGAAAGACCTCCAGCTAAACATGGTGGGAAAAACTGGCCGGGAGAAAATAATGATTAAGCCCGATAGATTAAGATCGATTAATTAAGATCGATTAAGTGATTAATTGATTTGTCAAGAAATTATATCAAAGCAAAAAGTGATAATACACAGACATGCAACAGTTATCACATGATGAACAAATGCAGCAAAATGAATACAAGACTGGGCACGACTGGGTGGAAAAGGTGATCGACTAGGAATTGTGCAAAAGAAACAAATTTGACCATTCTAACAAATGATATATTCACAAACCAGAATCTGTCTAAGAAAATGAGACGCATAAAATTCTCTGGGACTTTGAGATACAAACGGATCACCTAATCTCAGCCAGAAGACCAGACCTAGTGATAATTAACAAAAAAACAAACTTATCTTATTGATTTTGCTGTTTCAGCGAAAATAAAAGTAAATGAAGGCGAAAAGGTCGATAAATACTTAGATCCTGCTAGAGAGTAGAAAAGGCAAAAAAATTACTGATTTCACTTGTAGTTGATAAAAAACCTTTAACTGCAATAGTAGATGTCCACATAGGTATGGTAGGTGGGTATCTTTGCTTAATGGTATGTCAACCTTCGTGGGTTATTTAAAGCCAAAGCCATCCTTTTAGGGGAACGGTGATACTATAAACCAATAGCTGCGGGAATAAGGGGGTTCATGCCTTTTCCATGAACATGAGTCCTAAATTGAATATACTGGTCGACATAGGTATAAAATATAGAATCTCATAAATAGATTCCGATTTATTGCTTTTCACACATTACCAATTATCCATCTCAATCTATCTATCTATCTATCTATCACAGTTCATAACTACCCCCTTAGCGCCAGTTCTTCTCCTAGACTGGTAGCCCTGTCTGGTGGGAGGCAGTGACAAATAAATTCTTAAAACCATTTAACTATGTGTAAAAAAAAGAGTTCAGACTTATCTAAGAATTTAATCTACAAAATGTTTTTACGTCATAAATATTTAATATATATGTATAAAGAGGATTTGGTATTAGATAACCTACAATGGTTGATATGCCATAAAACTCAACCAAACCAAATCCTATATATTTAATATATATGTATAAAGGGGGTTTGGCATTAAATAACCTACAATGGTTGACATGTCATAAAACCCAACCAAACCAAATCATATATATTTAATATACATGTATAAAGAGGATTTGGCATTAAAAACCTACAATGGTTGATATGTCATAAAACCCAACCGGGGCAGGACAAAACGTTGTACGTGGTGCATTCAGTATGTTTTCAGACTTTTTTGTACAGGCATTTAATATTGTTGTAGACTCTTGAAAATTCAGTATGTTATTGCCATACATCTTATGAGATGACTGACCAATTTTCATTATTACACGTTCAAATGAACAGCTACAGCAGCAATTGGAATGCACCCTACTAAAGCCTGATTGTCACAGCTGGTGAATTTCAAAAATGCAAATCTGGACGTGAGGACGCTTTAAAAGAACGACATGCAATAAAATTCTGTGTTAAACTTGGAAAGAATGATGCCACAGAAAGGCATGGAATGCTTCAGACTACTTTTGGAGCATCTTGCATGAATCGAGCATCAGTTTTTGAGTGGCATAAGAGATTCAAGGAAGGCAAGGAGTGTGTGAGGGATGATAATAGGTGTGGAAGGCGTAAGGAAGTCAATACACCACAGTTGATTGGCTAAAGGGTTAGGGTTAGGGTTACTATGTTGAGGTTTTAAGGGAGTTCAGGAAGAGATTCCGTCAGAAGAGGCCAGCACTCTTTAAATCAGGTCAGTGACATGCCCCAGTCCACAACTCCATCCTTGTCACAGACTATTTGACCAAGATGGGCATCAAGACAATTCCTCAGCCTCCCTATAGTCCAGACCTTGCTGTTCCCTGTGACTTTTGGTTATTCCCTAAGCTCAGAGTCTGTCGTTATGAGACAATTGAGGAGATGAAAGAGGCTGTGACGAAAGTCATTGACATGCTCACACAAGAGGACTTCCATGGGGCTTTGCATAAGTTGTTGGATCGGTACAACAAGTGCATTGCAGCTGGAGGAGAATACTTCGAAAGGAACTAGAGTTTCATGTGTGAGCTATCAATAAAAGTGCCCATACGAAAAAAGTCTGGAGACTTATTTAATGATCCTCGTATTTCTGCTGAGGGATTGGACTACCCCACCAATGAGTGTCCTATGAATGACGCTAAACTATCTTATGGTGATGTTCTAGTCTTGTAGATTTAGGAAAATGGAGTACTGCTTCAATACCATTATTCCCAGAGCAGAAGCACCTGTTAGGGGGTCTATGAAAACTATATAATCATTTGCTGTACTTAAAACCATTTAACTATATTCAAATAAAAAATTAGATCATTAGTATTTGATAGCAATGCTTAAACCATTTAAGTGTGTACAAATAAATGACTGATTTTAAATTGTTAGTGTTACTTGAAATCATTTAAGTGTGAAAATGAATGAATAGTGTTGAATAGAATTATTAGTGTTGAATAGCAATACTTGAAACCACCTCATTGTGAGCAAATAAATTATTAATAGTAAATAGAATTACTCGTGTTAGAAATTATTGAAACAATTTAACAGTATGCAAACAAATGAGCTCTGGCTTGTTAAAAATGTTACGTATAACCAATCATATAAACCAACCAAACTAAATTACATATATTTGATATATATGTATAAAAAGGCGTTGGTATTAAATAGCCTACAAGGGTTGATATGCCATAAAACCCAACCAAACCTAATCATATATATCTAATATATATGTATAAAGAAGATTTGGCACTAAATAACCTCCAATGGTTGATATGCCATAAAACCAAACCAAATCCTATATATTTAATATTGATGTATAAAGAGGATTTGGTATTAAATAACATACAAGGGTTGATATTCCATAAAACCCAACCCAACCAAATCCTATATATTTAATATATATGTATAAAGAGGATTTGGCATTAAATCACCTACAATGGTTGATATGCCATAAAACCCAACCCAACCAAATCACATATATTTAATATAGATGTATAAAGAGGATTTGGTATTAAATAACATACAAGGGTTGATTTTCCATAAAACCCAACCAAACCAAATTACATATATTTAATATATATTTATAAATAAGCTTTGTTATTAAATAGCCCACAAGGGTTGATATGCCATAAAACCCAGCCAAACCAAATCATGTACCTATATTTAATATATATGTATAACGAGGATTTGGCACTAATACCCTTGGGAAAGGTATGAATCCAATTATTCCCCCTCCAGCTATGGGTAAATAGTAGGACAGACTAGGTTCTTCAGCCTTGGTTAGGCAACTAGTCTAGGAGAAGGAAAACTCTGAATTCAAACCTGTTAAACTCCGCTTAAAAATTGACCTTGTGTAATATCCTGCCCGAGCGGAGGGGTTGGTAAATAGGATAACGAGGATTTGGCATTAAATAACCTACAAGGGTTGATATGCCATAAAACCCAAGTAACTAACCAAACCATGTTAAATTGCTAAATTTTAACGCTGATTTTCCAGGCAGGCATTTATTTCCCAGTTAGAAACGAAACTGTACTGCTATCTAAATCCTCTATTTGGCCTTGTGACGGGTGAAATTAAGCTTTGTAAATATCTAGATGTTGTCTGCTTAAGTACAAAAGACAATCTATTTTTAATATAATGCCTAGCCATTTTGACATCCCACCGTTTTGAAACCGGCTGTGCTGACATTTTGTCAATAAAAACAACATGGCGGCGTTAGTCACTTGTGTTTTTTGTGTTAATTACAACCTTTGTCCAGTCAACCGATTCCACAACGAGGCTGCTGCTTTAACTCTTTTTAATCACGTTCAAAACAGACAACCTTGAACATCTTGTTAGTCTATCAATACTTAGCAGACTAATAATAATAATAGTAATAATAATAAGCGAAATTTTACATCAGAAGACTTGGACATGGCTAAGAAAGGAAAACCTTTCGAAAGAAACTGGATCTCTTCAAACAGCAGCCTAAAATAACGCCATAAGGACCAACTATGTTAAAACAAAATAGATTCGAGGATCACCGTTCCAACAACTTCTGGAAGGCCCCATGGAAGTCCTCTTGCGTGAGTGTGTCAATGACCTTCGTCACAGCCCCTTTTATCTCCTCAATTGTCTCATAACGACAGCTTCTGAGCTTAGGGAATAACCAAAAGTCACAGGGATCAAGGTCTGGACTCAAGGCTGGGTGACGAACTGTCTTGATGCCCATCTTGGTCTTCAAATAGTCTGTGACAAGGATGGAGTTGTGGACTGGTGCATTGTCCTGCTGGAAATGCCACTGACTCGATTTGAAGAGTGCTGGCCTCTTCCGACGGAATCTCTTCCTGAACACCCTTAAAACCTCAACATAGTAACCCTAACCCTAACCCTTTAGCCAATCAACTGTGGTGTATTGACTTCCTTACTCCTCCCACACCTTTCATCATCCGTCACAGACTCCCTGCCTTCCTTGAATCTCTTATGCCACTCAAAAACTGATGCTTGATTCATGCAAGATGGTCGAAAAGCAGTCTGAAGCATTCCATACGTTTCTGTGGCATTTTTTCCAAGTTTAAAACAGAATTTTATTGCATATCGTTCTTCTAAAGTGTCCTCATGTCCAAATTGGATTTTTGAAATTCACCAACTGTGACAATCAGGCTTTAGTAGGGTGTATTGCAATTGCTGCTGTAGCTGTTCATTTGAAGCTGAAATCATATAGTCCAGACCTTGCTCCCTGTGACTTTTGATTCTTCCCTAAGCTCAGAGTCTGTCGTTATGAGACAATTGAGGAGATGAAAGAGGCTGTGACAAAGGGCATTGACACGCTAACACAAGAGGACTTCGATGGGGCCTTCCAGAAGTTGTTGGAACGGTGCAACAAGTGCATTGCAGCCGGAGGAGAATACTTCGAAGGGGACAAGAGTTTCATGTGTGTACTATCAATAAAAGTGCCCATACGAAAAAAAAGTCTGGAAACTTATCGTATGCACCTCGTACCAGGAACTGTGCAAGAAATTAAAACTAGAATATGAACAAACCAGAATCTGTCCTTGAAAATGAAACGCATAACATTCTCTACGACTGCATGTTACAAACGAATTATCCAATTCTACCCTCAAGACAAGACCTAATTATAAGGAAAAACAACTGTCAATTAGAAGATTTTACTGTATCAGCGGACAACAAAGCGAAAATGAAAGAAGGCGAAAAAATAAACAAATGCAAAAGTCCTGCTAGAGAGCTGAAAAAAGTGTAGAATATGACAGTGATACCAATAATTATTAGAGAACTTGGAACGATCGCCAAGAAGGCTTGGAAAAGAGATTCGAGAAAGAATTGAAACTTTCAAGACCACAGCATTGCTAAAATCGGCTATGGTAATCCCTGGAGAGCTGAAGAGACTTGTTGTCACTCTGACTTCAATGAAAAACCAATCACTGAACAGCTAGAGTTCAAAACTCACAAGGATTAAACTAATAATAATAATAATAATAATAATAAGTAGAACTAAAAAAGCCTTTAAACAAACTAAAAAAAGCTATCGAACTCGAAGGTTACGGTGATACCAATTGTAATTGGAGAACTTGGAACGATGCCTAAAGGCTTAGTAAAAGGACTAGAGGAGTTGAAAACACGGAGAAAAGTTCTGGAGACCTAAGGCGTCTTACTGTCACCCAGACTCCAGTGAAAATCCATCAGTAAACGCTGGTGTGAAAAACTCGGAAGGACTACTACTACTACTACTACTACTACTACTACTACTAATAATAATAATAATAATAATAATAGAATGACAATAACTAAGAAAGAAAAATGGGAAGGAAAATAACTCTATGGGCAGTTTAAACGACAAATAAACAATATCTCACACAAAACTTGGACATGGCTAAGAAAAGGAAACTTTAAGAGAGAAACAGAATTTCTTCTAATAGCAGCACAAGACAGCGCCATAAGAACCAATCATATCAAAGCGAGAATAGATAAGACTCAACAAAATAGCAAATGCAGGCTATGTGGTGACAGAGATGAAACCATCAATCATATAATAAGCGAATGCAGCAAATTAGCGCAGAGGCGGTATAAGCCGAGACACGATTGGGTCGGCAAAGTGATTCACTGGGAAATGTGCCAAAAATTTTAATTTGACCATACTAACAAATGGTATATGCACAAGCCAGCGCCTGTCCTAGAAAATGACACGCATTAACTCCTATGGGACTTTAACATACAAACCGATCACGTAATCCTAGCCAGAAGACCAGACTTAATAATAATCAACAAAAAAAAAAAAAAAAAAGAGAACTTGCAAAATAGTCGACTTTGCTGTCCCGGCTGACCACAGAATAAAACTGAAAGAATTTGAAAAGAAGAATAAGTACCTCGACCTTGCAGGGAATTGAAAAACTGTGGAACATGCAGGTGACAATTACACCAATTGTAATTGGTGCGTTTGGAACAGTCACTAAGGGATTACTAAAGGGACTGGAGGACTTGGAAGTTGGCGGACGAGTGGAGACCATCCAAACGACAGCATTATTGAGAACGGCCAGAATACTGAGAAGAGTACTGGAGATTTGAGGAAACTTGCTGTCACTCAGACTCCTGTGAAAAACCATCGGCTAACGCTGATGTGAAAAGCTCTAATGAGTGAATAATAATAATAATAATAATAATAATAATAATAATAATAATAATAATTAGAATTAAAAAAGCCATGAAACAAACTAAAAAAAGCTATCGAACTCGAAGGTGACGGTGATACCAGTTGTAATTGGAGCACTTGGAACGATGCCTAAAGGCTTAGTAAAAGGACTTGAGGAGTTGAAAATTGGAGGAGAAGCAGAGACCACTATTAAAATTACAGCACTGTTAAAATCGGCCAGAACACGGAGAAAAGTCCTGAAGACCTAAGGCGTCTTGCTGTCACTTAAACTCCAGTGAAAATCCATCAGTAAACGCTGGTGTGAAAAACTCGTAAGAAGGAATTATAATAATAGTTGTTTGTTGTAGTTGTAGTTGTATAACATAATATGCAAAGTTTTCAAATTGATCTTAGGGTCAGCTATAAATTTAAAAGGAAAAAATAACTACGACATAAGGATGAAGTCTAAACTATAGACAGGGAAGAAGTGTAGATCAAGATGTAAGAGAAATTTATAAGTCAGACCTATACGGGGTTCAAATCCTTTTGAAAGTCTTATTTGAAAATATTTCTGAAAACATTTCCATGCAAAAAAAGCAAAAAAAAAAAAAATAAAAGAATCTCTTTGATACCGGTTTTGATTTGGAATACCAAAAGACGTTGCCTCACTGACCTCACAATTATCCCCAGAAAAATCGTTGTCCAAGATAAACCACTTCATGTATATGGATAATATCGGTTGGTTGGTTTTTTTTATGGCATATCAACCTTTGTAGGCTATTTAACGCCAATTACATTTTTATGCAAATTGTCAGTTCTATTTCAAACAATTCAGTTTAGCATGAGTACACAGTTTAATTATCAAAAACATATCTACTTCAAGCTATTCAGTTTATTCAAACAGTTCTAATTCAGCTAATTCAGTTTAGTCTAAGTTGAGATTTTGTTTACACACAGTTAAATATCAAAACAGTTCTATATTAAACAATTCATTTGAGTGTAAGTAGAGTTTCAATGTCAAAAACAGTTCCATTTTAAGCAATTCAGTTTATCATAAGCACGCAGTTTAAGTGTAAGTACAGTTTAATTGTGAAAAAAATTTCTATTTCAAGCTATTCAGTTTAGACAAACAGTTCTAATTCAAGCAATTCAGTTTAGCATAAGTATGCAGTTAGTTCTATTTAACCCATAGATAGGGCCTTATTAGGTCCTACCATTCCGAGCTAGAGTGGACCTGGGAGCAATGGCAATGAAGGGGTACTTTGCATTCCCCAAAGCTCCAGCGTTACTGGAGCCTCACCATCAGATTGTTAAGTGTCACACCCAGGACACTTGCTGGGGGGATCTTACTCCTCTGCAGAGTTGCAGTCGGTGTATTCTACAACCTCAGCTAACTGGGCAATACACAGAGTTAATGTCAAAACAGTTTAATTTCAGATAATTCAGTTTAGTATAAGTACACTCTTTGTTGTTGGGACTATTAAATGGACTACCTTTCCAGATCAGAGTGGACCTGGGAGTAATGGCAATGAAGAGGCACATCATTTTCCCCCAGAGATCTAGAACAGGAAACTTACCCTCTTTCTATGAGACCCTGACGAGACTCAAAGCAAGAATCTGACGAGTGAGACCTAACGTGCTAATCGATATCCTCTTTCTACATGACAATACTCGATCACAGACAAGCATCAGGACAAGGGAGACAATCGCCTTATTTAGGTGGCTAACTTTACTGTATCCTCCATATGTGGCGCCTTTAGACGATCATTTCTTCGGCCCCACGAAAGAGAGCTTAGGAGGCAAACATCTCAGAAGATTTAGTCAGTTATTATTTGGTTTATAGTTTTGGTTTCGTAGGTTGTGGTGAATTGGGTTTAAGTGTATCTGACTCCACCTGTTTCTTTTCTACCCTATTTAATTCTTTGGCGTCTCCTTCTCTGTCTGTAGAAGATTGCAAAAGAATTACTGCAGGGAAGAAGAAAAGGAAGGAGACGAATATAGGGGATACCTTTTAAATTTCAACCTTATTTTTGGGTTTTAATTCTTTGGCGTCTCCTTCTCTGTCTGTAGAAGACTGCAAAAGAATTACTGCAGGGAAGAAGAAAAGGAAGGAGACGAATATAGGGGATACCTTTTAAATTTCAACCTTATTTTTGGGTTTTAATTCTTTGGCGTCTCCTTATCTGTCTGTAGAAGACTGCAAAAGAATTACTACAGGGAAGAAGAAAAGGAAGGAGACGAATATAGGGGATACCTTTTAAATTTCAACCTTATTTTTGGGTTTTAATTCTTTGGCGTCTCCTCTGTCTGTAGAAGATTGCAAAAGAATTACTGCAGGGAAGAAGAAAAGGAAGGAGACGAATATAGGGGATACCTTTTAAATTTGAACCTTATTTTTGGGTTTTAATTCTTTGGCGTCTCCTTCTCTGTCTGTAGAAGACTGCAAAAGAATTACTGCAGGAAAGAAGAAAAGGAAGGAGAAGAATATAGGGGATACCTTTTAAATTTCAACCTTATTTTTGGGTTTTAATTCTTTGGCGTAAAAGAATTACTGCAGGGAAGAAGAAAAGGAAGGAGACGAATATAGGGGATACCTTTTAAATTTCAACCTTATTTTTGGGTTTTAATTCTTTGGCGTCTCCTTCTCTGTCTGTAGAAGACTGCAAAAGAATTACTGCAGGAAAGAAGAAAAGGAAGGAGACGAATATAGGGGATACCTTTTAAATTTCAACCTTATTTTTGGGTTTTAATTCTTTGGCGTCTCCTTCTCTGTCTGTAGAAGACTGCAAAAGAATTACTGCAGGAAAGAAGAAAAGGAAGGAGACGAATATAGGGGATACCTTTTAAATTTCAACCTTATTTTTGGGTTTTAATTCTTTGGCGTCTCCTTCTCTGTCTGTAGAAGACTGCAAAAGAATTACTGCAGGAAAGAAGAAAAGGAAGGAGACGAATATAGGGGATACCTTTTAAATTTCAACCTTATTTTTGGGTTTTAATTCTTTGGCGTCTCCTTCTCTGTCTGTAGAAGACTGCAAAAGAATTACTGCAGGAAAGAAGAAAAGGAAGGAGACGAATATAGGGGATACCTTTTAAATTTCAACCTTATTTTTGGGTTTTAATTCTTTGGCGTCTCCTCTGTCTGTAGAAGATTGCAAAAGAATTACTGCAGGAAAGAAGAAAAGGAAGGAGACGAATATAGGGGATACCTTTTAAATTTCAACCTTATTTTTGGGTTTCATACTTCAACTCTTTTTTCTTTCTTTCTCTCTCTCTCTGTCCTTCTCTCACTCTCTCTCTCTTTTTATTTCTATCTGTCTCTGTTTCTTTCAGACTCTTGCCCAGTTGGCTGGGGCTTTAGAATACCCCGACTGCACCTCTCCAGAGTGGTAAGACCCCCACCCCAATGAGTGTTCTGGATATGACACTAAACAATCTGATGGTGCTGTTCCAGTAATGCTGGGGCTTTGGGGAATGCGTAGTACCCCTTCATTGCCATTGCTCCCAGGTCAATTCTGGCTCGGAATGGTAGGACCTATCTATGGGTTAAATAGAACTAACGGCATACTTATGTTAAACTGAATTGCTTAAATTAGAACTGTTTGTTCTACATTTAAACTGGCCCAGCGTGGTAGCACCTGATAGGACCCTATCTATGGGTTAAATAGAACTAACGGCATACTTATGCAAAACTGAAATGTTTGACTAAACTGAATCGCTTGAAATAGAAATACTTTTGACAATCAAACCATACTTACATTTAAACTGCGTGCTTATGTTAAACTGAATTATTTGAAATAGAATTGTTTTTGACATTGACACTGTACTTAGACAATACTGATTTGTTTGATAAAGAAATGGTTTGACATTTAACTGTAGAACTGATTGACTAAATTGAATAACTTTAAATAGAAATGTTTTTCGTATTTAAACTTCGTACTTATGTTAAACTGAATTTTTTAAAATAGAACTGTTTTAATAAAAATGGATTTGGAGTTAAATAACCTACAAAGGTTGATATGTCATAATACCCAACAAACAAACCAACCAACATCTCTCACAGACTGTCTCTTTGTCTCTCTTTCTTTCTCTCTCTATCTCTCTCTATCTCTTCGTCTCTGTCTGTCTGTGTCTCTCTCTGTCTCTCAGACACACACACACCCTTTTTTATTTGGCTATATTTTTTCTTTGTTTGTATGATTGACTAAAAAAAATTTACTCCTCTTTTGCAGTGTCAACGCGGACCTCTCGACATGCTGTCTAGTCTTCTGCGCCAAGCACTTCCGCCCCGTCTTCACACTCGCCGTTCCACGGCCTCGGCCACCACTCCTACGTCATCTTCTGCATCTACTCCACAACCACCGAAACAGCTGCCCCAACCAACGACGCCCCCACCGTCCATTCCCCACCGACGCCGACGTCGACGACACCGGAATACGGAACTTCCGCCTATAGCACCGGATGCAACGAAAACGGAAGCATTGACTGTGCATGTACCACGTTTAGAGCAGACGAATGAGAAAAGCACGGCAAATCAGGCAGGTGCTCGCCAAAGACAAAGTATGCATTTAATCAAAGCTAGGCAATTGAAATATCTTTCGGAAATCACACCTGAATCCCTGAGGTAAGATATATTCAAGTAAGCTATATATACTAAGGTTATATATATATGTGTGTGTGTGTGTGTGCAGAAAAGATAAACCTGGCCTGGTGAGAGTTTGTATGTGGAGAGGCATTAATTTGATCGCCTGGAACCAGGGGCCCTCGATTATTCTACATCAAATTTGACTTAAGGTCATACGAGTGGTACAAACGTGTAACATTATAAACCATGGGATGCAGCATAGGGAATGGGAAGCAAGGTAGATGAATTCATAAGCATCTTAATGTTGCGTTTCACCTGACGCTGACCGGAGGAGCTAAATAGATCAACGGCAAGGATCAAAGAGTTCAGTCAGGAAACAAATACTTCTCCAATATAACGTCTACGTGTAGCCATTTGTACCACCACGTGTTCGAACGTATTAATGGCCGTGTTGCTACGTCGGACTCTATTGTAACCTCGCTGTGTGGAAAGTTGGAGAACACTGTTTTAGTTCACTAACACGAAAGCTTATTCGCAACTACAATTTTAAGTAATCGCCGTGAGAAAGAAAGAGAGTATGAAAGTTGAGTCGACTGCGTTAGCTGGACAAAGAGAAACAACAAGTTATGAGGAGAAAGAGAATGCAAACACAGACTCTGAATTTTCTTCCTGGTTTTCTGTTGTAGTTCGAGCATGCTTGTTCCCTGGTTTCGTCTTCACTGGTTCGCGTCCAGTGGGAGACCCTTTTCAGAGCTCATCCCAAAATGGGAGCCGTAATTTTCGTTTGTCTTTAAATCTTCCTAAGAGGTGTTCAACTGACTGTCTTCTAGCCGACTGACTTTCAAACCGATTCGTCCCCTCACCCCCGCCTGGTGTCGAAGGGAGGACTATATTCGTTTCTGGTCACACCTGCTAAGAAGATTTGGGACCTCCGGTTTTTTCTGGACATTTTTGATTCACGTAGTAATTCACTTGTGACTGGCTGTCCTAAAAAAATTCTTTAGCCTCACTCACTCAGAGGTCAGCCAGCTGCTTCCATCGACTCACTGTCCGCTTTTTCATCATTATTTTTCTTCTCTCTCCCACTCCCTCCCAAAAAATTTACCTCTCGTTCTCTTTGGACCTACCATATCACATCACACTATTCATTTATAAGGTTGGCGTCAATTGATGAGACAAATGGACATCGAAATGTAACCATGACAACTGGAACATTTCTATAAAACAGGATATATATATATATACATGGAGCATGCAATAAGTTTCCAGACTTTTTTTGTCAGGCATTTAATATTGTCGTAGACTCTTGAAAATTCACTATGTTATTGTTATACATCTTATCAGATGACTGACCAATTTTTATGATTTCAGCTTCAAATGAACAGCTACAGCAGCAATTGGAATACACCCTATTAAAGCCTGATTGTCACAGCTGGTGAATTTCAAAAATCCAATCTGGACGTCAGGACACTTTAGAAGAAAGATATGCAATAAAATTCTGTGTTAAACTTGGAAAGAATGATGCCACAGAAAGGTATGGAATGCTTCAAACTTCTTTTGGAGCATCTTGTATGAGTCGAGCATCAGTTTTTGAGTGGCATAAGAGATTCAAGGAAGGCAAGGAGTCTCTGAGGGATGATGAGAGGTGTGGGAGGAGTAAGGAAGTCACTACACAACAGTTGATTGAACAAAGGGTTAGGGTTAGGGTTACTATGTTGATGTTTTAAGGGTGTTCAGGAAGAAATGCCATCGGAAGAGGCTAGCACTCTTCAAATCGAGTCTGTGGCATTTCCACCAGGACAATACACCAGTCAACAACTCCATCCTTGTCACAGAACATTTGACCAAAATGGGCATCAAGGCAGTTCCTCATCGTCCCTATAGTCCAGACCTTGGTCCCTGTGACTTTTGGTATTTCCCTAAGATCAGAAGCTGTAGTTATGAGACAATTGAGGAGATGAAAGAGGCTGTGATGAAGGTCATTGACATGCGTACATAAGAGGACTTCGATGGAGCCTTCCAGAAGTTGTTGGAAGGGAACAACAAGTGCATTGCAGACGGAGGAGATTACCTCGAAGGGGACTAGAGTTTCATGTGTGTACTCTCAGTAAAAGTGCCTATAAGAAAAAAGTCTGGAAACTTATTTAATGCTCCTCATATATATATATATATATATATGTATTCTGGAAACTAATCGTATGCCCCTTGTAACTGATGTTTGATTGTTATTCTTACATAGCAATACTTGGAACTATGTAACTGTGTGCAAACAAATGTTTAATATTAAATAGAATTATTTATATCAGATAGCAATACTTGAAACCATTCAAGTGTGTTTAAAAATGATACGTCATTAATATCAAAATAACCAAACCAATTGATATATCGTTTTTTTTTTCTTTCTTTTGTTCCAGAGAAATGTTTTATGTCTGTAAAAGTAATTCACAATGGAAAGAAATGAAAGAATATTTTTTAACTCTTTTCGAATCTTTTAACAACATGGTGGCAATATATAAGGTGAGCAAATGACTTAATATGATTTCTATCTCTCTCTGTCTCTGTCTCTTTCTCTCTGTGTCTTTGTGTCTCTCTCTCTGTCTCTCTTTCTGTGTCTCTCTGTCTCTGTCTGTCTGTCTCTCTCTGTCTCTGTCTCTGTCTGTCTCTCGGTCTGTCTCTCTGTCTCTGTCTCCCTATGTCTCTGTCTCTCTGTGTGTTTCTCTCTCTCTCTCTCTCTCTGTCTTTCTCTCTCTGTGTCTCTGTCTCTCTCTGTCTCTGTGTGTCTGTCTCTCTATGTGTTTCTCAGTCTGTCTGTCTCTCTCTCTCAAACAAACACAAGTGCGTACATTTCCCCAACAATCTTCTTGTCGCACCACGCACGGTACAATGCTTTTACACCAAAAATTTTCCCGATAACGTAATAGTATTTCAATATCATCTTGAATATTAAAATCAAAAAATAATAGGCAAATCATGTTCGGATACGAATCTTCGGAGGTGCCCATGGTGTAATGGTTATCGTCGTAGGAAATGGACACGGCGACACGAGTTCAAATCCTGGACGAGACTGATTGCACTTCCCCCAGCACTAATACCCTTGGGAAAGGTATGAATCCAATTATTCTCCCTCCAGCTATGGGTAAATAGTAAGGCAGACTAGGTTCTTCAGCCTTGGTGAGGCAACTAGTCTAGGAGAAGGAAAACTCCGAGTTCAAACCTGTTAAACTCCTCTTAAAAATTGACCTTGTGTCATATCCTGCCCGCGCGGAGAGGTTGTCTACGTTTATAGCAGTCCAATGCAAACACGAAGAAGAAACGCACATGTCAAAGGGTCTATGAGCCAATCTCGCTTCCAGCTACCCTGCCCTCACAGAACACCCCTTCATTACCATTGCTCCCAGGTCCACTCTGACCCAGAATGGTAGCACCAGATAGAAACCTATCTATGGGTTAAATAGAACTAACGGCATACTTATGCTAAACTGAATTGTTTGATTAAACGGAATAGCTTGAAATAGAAATGTTTTTGACAATTAAAACGTACTTTCATTTAAACTGCGAGCTTCTGCTGAACTAAATTTTTTTAAATATAACTGTTTTAACAGTGGAACTGTATTTAAATTAAAGGGAATTGTTTAACATAGAAATGTTTTGACATGTAAGTGCTTGTAAACAGAATCTGTACTTATAATAAACTGAATTAGCTGAATTAGAACTGCTTGACTAAACTGAATAGCTAGAAATAGAAATGTTTTTCACTATTAAACTGTACTTACATTTAAACTGCGTGCTTGTGCTAGACTGTATTATTTGAAATTGATCTGTTTTCAACATTGAAACTGTACTTACTCTAAACTGAATTATTTAATATAGAACTGTTTGAATAGTTTGCAATAGAACAGTTTTTGACAATTAAACTGTGTACTTATGCTAAACTGAATTGTTTAAAATAGAACTGATTATTTACATAAAAATGGATTCAGCGTTAAATAACCTACAAAGGTTGATATATCATAAAACCCAACAAACTAAATCCGATATATTTAATATATATGTATAAAGAGGATTTGGCATTTAATAACCCACAATGGTTGATATGCCATAAAACCCAACCCAACCAAATCATATATATCTAATATATATGTATAAAGAGGATTTGGCATTAAATAACGTACAATGGTTGATATGCCATAAAACCCAACCAAACCAAATCATATATATTTAGTATATATGTATAAAGAGGATCTGGCATTAAATAACCTACAATGGTTGATATGCCAAAAAACACAACCAAACCAAATCATATATATTTGATATATATGTATAAAGAGGATTTGGCATTAAATAACCTACAATGGTTGATATGCCATAAAACCAAACCAAACCAAATCCTATATATTTAATATATATGTATAAAGAGGATTTGGCATTAAATAACCTACAATGGTTGATATGCCATAAAACCCAACCAAACCAAATCATATGTATTTAATATATATGTATAAAGAGGATTTGGCATCAAATAACCTACAATGGTTGATATGCCATAAAACCCAACCAAACCAAATCCTATATATTTAATATAAATGTATAAAGAGGATTTGGCATTAAATAACCTACAATGGCTGATATGCCATAAAACCCAACCAAACCAAATCCTATTTATTTAATATATATGTATAAAGAGGATTTGGCATTAAATAACCTACAATGGCTGATATGCCATAAAACCCAACCAAACCAAATCCTATATATTTAATATAAATGTATAAAGAGGATTTGGCATTGAATAACCTACAATGGTTGATATGCCATAAAACCCAACCAAACCAAATCCTATATATTTAATATAAATGTATAAAGAGGATTTGGCATTAAATAACCTACAATGGTGGATATGCCATAAAACCCAAACCAAACCAAACCTGATTATTTTACACGTATCCTTTCTATTAAGGTAATAAATGTTTTATTCTGAATTTATCATGAATTGTTTTATGTTGTTTAGTACGAGGAAAAGTTAACTCTTAATCCATTTCCTCTGCTACCAGAGTCCAAATTGTGTTCCTCATTCTTTAATAATTGTGACAGCGTTTTTTGGTACTCAGATACGACAAATATACCAAGACCAACCTTCAGGTCGTCCATACGAAAACTCAGTGGATCCAAACCAGCAACCTTAATGTTAGAAATAAATATTCCTTCAATATAATTTGCAATACAAAACAAAACTAATTATAAAATTTTGGTAAATAAATAATAATAAATAATAAATAAATAAAATAAATATAACTTCTCACAAGTATTAGTTTTTATGAATAATTAAAAGGACGTTTTTTATTGGTGGAGAATAAGAAGCTGTCTTTGTGTATATATCAATTTTATAAATATAAATAAGCAAATGTTGTTTAAAAGACACAGTCAACAAAAACCTTTCAACATGGAAAGACAGCGCTTTTAAAGACATCGTTTCAATTAACCAATGATTAACACAAAAAATTGAATAAAACTTCGGAATCAACTATTCTTCGAAAAGAGAACAAAAAACCCAAGCTAAGTATTAATTCAATTGTGCTTTTATTTGGGTTTATATATGTATATATGTGTATAAGTACTTGAATATGTGCAATTGAAAATTGACTTAGCTACGTGTTCACTTTTCTAATAAAACTTTACATAAAAGTAAGTATCAGGTTGGATATTATCTAATTTACTAACATTAATTACTGAATGACACACGTGTATTAATATTGAATAAAAGAAAACGATATCTCATTTTAAATATTTGTCACTTTTTTAAACACTGGATTTTTCTGTTACGTATGCCCTGATATACACGAAATATATTTTGTTTTTCTATATATATATATATATATATATATATATATGTTATATTTCTTCAGGAGAAAGATCTCGATTCGAACCCCCAGTCAACTGATTGTCTTCTGAGAAAAGAAGTGTTGGATGTGACCTATGACCTAATAACAGAACTGGTTAGTTTCATGATTTTCTATTTACTTGGTTGTTGCCTAAAATATAACAGTATTTTAATTCTGAGAATATGTTTGCAGTAGTTGGATTTGTCATTATTGGTCTTCCATACTCTAGCTCTTCCACCAAACTCTCGATAACTTAAGCCAAAGGGACAGTTGCGGCTCGTGAGACAAAAACTATCGAGTTGATTGTTCCAGATTCAGCGATTTTTTTTGTTTTTGTTACAAGGAATGAAAAGTTGAATATTGAGATTAACTTTAAGGATAATTGATAATAGTATTATAATGGAAGGTGGAACGGGTTACCTTCACGTTATATTTAAGGAAATGTGTGGGGTTTAGGCTTATGTTACGTTGGTATTACTTTGGTTGCGTTGGTATTACGTTTGTTGCATTGGTATTTCGTTGGTTGTGTTGGTATTTCGTTGGTAGCGTTGATATTACGTTGGTTATGTTGGCGTTCGATATCTGACTCCATATTTTAGTTATATTATATTTTACCCCCGCGTTGTTTAGTTGGTGTAATGCCTTGCCCAAGGAAGTCCCAAAAAGAATTATACAAAAAGAAAAGACAGGACAGATAAGAGACGAAGACGTTTCTTTTATACTTTCCTTTATTTACTGGGTTCAACAACCATTCCGTGGATGAGGGAGTTTTTCCTGAATACATTGAAATGGTTGAATCCCCCAGTTAAGGTGTCAAAAATACGTTAATTCGTTTCATGTATGTAGATGTCCGCATTTGGTATTTCGGGCTTCCATAAGGGTTAGTTTTCTTTTTAGAAGTTTTGTCAAAGTCCGGTAAGGGTTAGTTTATAGTTCATTTGTGGGTTTTGTATATTTCAGCATAATGCTGACCGACAGAGAGCTGCTACTGGGTGAAAGGGGCTAACCAACGCTACGTCCAAAGACATATGCGTGATGCCCAGACACCAGAAAGCAACGAAGTTGTCAGAACGCTGATCACTGCCTGAAAGAGAAAGAATGCTTGTTCCCCTTTGTCAAGAGGAATGCCTTTTTTCTTTTACGCATGCGTCATCTCCTTTTCCTGTTAGAGACCTCTGGGAGTTTCTGCAAATTTAATAGTTTTCTTTTTATTTATTTATTTATTTATACATTTATTTTAAAATCTAATTTTCAATTTATTTATTTATTTATTTATTCGTTCCCTACAAATGTAAACAAATTGGAATGAGATATCGAAAGGTTTTCAAGAAGGTTTAATAGCAGCCAGAATAAAGAGTACCTTTATGCTGAAAGTCTCGTAGGAAGGAAGGAAGGAAGGAAATAGTTATTGAGTTGGGAAAGAAATATAGCAGCTAAATGCCTGAGCGGAATATGCATCGCTACAGTCAAGGCAATGCTGAATGTCTAAGCAGAGTATGCGTCGCTATAGACAGCAAATATTGAGTTGCTGCTTTTAGAACAGGAGTGAATGTTCAGCCCTATGTTGCGTGGTCCTGTTTGCTGTTGGAGAGAAGTAGGAAGATCTCCAGAAAAGGTTGTCCAGTAATGAAGTAGCTGAATTGTTAGAGGCGGAATTGATACGTCTAGTCATTTGCGACTGGGAACCTTTGGGTCTCGAAGTGTAGACCCAAAGGTCCATGAATTCGACAGGTCTCCTCATGGTGATGAGATGTTGCTGATAAAGGAGCGAACAGAAATACGTCTGTCCTGTCTGAAGGATTTTGAGGAAGAGATAGATTGGCGTTCTTTCACCGTCTTTGAATTGGCCGGAAAAGTCCGGGCAGAATGGCATAAGTCATCCTCATTGGGTGAAAATATCAGATGAGTTAATTTACACGCCAAACAAAAATTCGAAGTTCTTTCTGCTAAAGTATCAAATAACTTTTACCAATGTAAATATCATTTTTTCAGTATACATATATCGAGAGAGTCCTGGACGAGGATGATTGCATTTCACATTGCGTTAATAACCGTGGGAGAGGTATGAATCCAATTTTTCTCCCTTCAGCTATGGGTAGGGCAGACTGAGTTCTTTAGCCTTGGTTAGGCAACCAATCTTGGAGAAAAAAAACTTGTTAAACTCCACTTAAAACTGACCTTGTGTCACGCTCAGCCCATGTGGAGGGGTTGGCAAATACGTAAATATATTGGGAGAAAATAGGGGTTTCAACCGTGTCCATCAACGAGTCACCACTGCAAAGGTATAAAGAAAGCCAAGAATATAGCGTGGTATGCTTTTTAAAAATTTATATTCATCCTTACTTTAGCTGTCTCATAAGACACTCACAAATTTAAGCAAGATTTCAACTCAGAGTAAGGAAAAACTAAAACCGTAGCATGATAATATGCATTACAAAGCAATGATCCTTGGATATATATATATATATATATATATATTCAGAGAATGTATTAGTTATGTGTGTGTGTACAAATATATATATATATATATATATATATATATATATATATTAAAATTAATAGGTAGGTCAGCAAATATATATATATATATTAAAATTGATTCTGAATTTGGTGTTAAGGTTTGTACTTATGTAGCAGTTAGGAGATTGTTTTGATAAGGAGGTGATCCTTTTTAATCCCAGGTTTGGTGTCTGTTAATGCCCAATTGGAGTTGATAGTCCGTGAAAACCTCTCGTCTCTGCATATGTACATATCCATGGTTGAGGTTTGGTTTGGTTTGGCTTTTTGGCATATCAACACTTTTGTAGCTTATGTAATGCTAAATCTTCTTTATACATACGATGATCATTAAATATGTTTCCAGACTTTTTTCGTATGGGCACTTTTCTTGATAGTACACACATGAAACTCTAGTCTCCTTCAAAGTAATCTCCTCTGGCTGCAATGCGTTTGTTGTACCGTTCCAACAACTTCTGCAAGGCCCCATGGAAGTCCTTTTGTGTGAGCATGTCAATGACCTTCGTCACAGCCTCTTTCATCTCCTCAATTGTCTCATAACAACAGACTCTGAATTTAGGGAATAAGCAAAAGTCACAGGGAGTAGCAAGGTCTTGACTATAGGGAGGGGAAGGAACTGTCTTGATGCCCATCTTGGTCAAATAGTTTGTGAAAAGGATGGAGTTGTGGACTGGTGCATTGTCCTGCTGGAAATACCACTGACCCAATTTGAACAGTGCTGGCCTCTTCTGATGGAATCTCTTCCTGAACTCCCTTAAAACCTCAACATAGTAACCCTAACCCTAACCCTTTGGCCAATCAACTCTGGTCTATTGACTTCCTTACTCCTCCCACACCTCTCATCATCCCTCACAGACTCCCTGCCTTCCTTGAATCTCTTATGCCACTCAAAAACTGATGCTCGATTCATGCAAGATGCTCCAAAAGCAGTCTGAAGCATTCCATACGTTTCTGTGGCATTTTTTCCAAGTTTAAAATATAATTTTATGGCATATCTTTCTTCTAAAGTGTCCTGACGTCCAGATTGGATTTTTGAAATTCACCAGCTGTGACAATCAGGCTTTTATAGGGTTTATTCCAATTGCTGCTGTAGCTTTTGATTTGAAACTGAAATCATAAAAATTGGTCAGTCATCTCATAAGATGTATAGCAATAACAGTGAATTTTCAAGAGTCTACGACAATTTTAAATGCCCATACGAAAAAAATCTGGAAACTTATTGAATGCACCATGTATTTTAAATTTTATGATTTTCTTTTTTTTGCTTTTGTAGCCATCTGAAATTCAAAGACTTATTCTAAAATCAATAGTCAACTGCTTATTAACAGATCGAAGGTAAGTATATGCTTATGCGTGTGTGTGTATGTGTGTTTGCAAACACTTGCGTGTGTACCTGAGAATCATTATTCTTTTTGTTATCATATCATATTTACCAACCCCTCTGCTCGGGCAGGATATGACATAAGGTCAATTTTTAAGCGGAGTTTAACAGGTTTGAATTCAGAGTTTTCCTTCTCCTAGAATAGTTGCCTCACCAAGGCTGAAGAAACCACTCTGCCCTACTATTTACCCATAGCTGGAGGGAGAGTAATTGGATTCATATCTTTCCCAAGGGTATTAGTGCTATATGAAATGCAATCAGTCTCATCCAGGATTTGAACTCGTGTCGCTGTGTCCATTTCCTACCGCAATAACCATTACACCACGGGTACCTCATTATTCTTTTTGTTATGTTAATTTGATTAATTGTAAAGTAAAGTTGGCTCCTTTTGTCGAGGGTGATGCGAAGGCTCCCTTTTCAATAGTTACTACACCAAGGTGTAGGGGAGGGCGCTACTCTATTCCCTGGATTGTTTTACTTTACCTTTGATCCTTACCTTATAATGCTGAGTGTTAAGCAAGGAGGTATCAAGTACCATTTTTTGAGTCTTTGGTATGACTCAACCGGGGATTGAACCCAGGTCACCTGGACCATTGGCAAGCACTCTATTCAGTAAGCCAATGGACCAGGTTCATTGGCCTAGTGAGTAGAGTGTTCGTCAATGGCCCGGGAGACCAGGGTTCAGTCCTAGGTCGCGTCATTCCAAAGACTTAAAAAATGGTACTTGATATCTCCTTGCTTAACACTCAGCATGAAAAAGTATGTATTAAGGGTAAAGTGGAGCAATCCGAGCGAAGGAGTAGCACCCTCCCCTACACCTTAGTGTAGCAGCTATTGAAAAGGGAGCCTTCGGATCACCCTCGACTATGGTCATCAACTTTACTTTATATTTACTTGAGATAGATAGATAGATTGGTTAAGCTTTCTTTATTTAATGGTGTATCAACTTTCATGGGTTATCTAATGCCAAAGCATTAGAAGAACAGTAGTGGAACTATTTAACCCATAGCTGGGCGGGGAAGGGGTTTGATTTTGATTCAGAAAGAAAACATAATACGGTGACTGGAGTTCGAGCACGCTTCCTACGACGTAGCACTCCAGCACGTTAGCTACTTCGCAATTCGCTCACCTCCTAGAGCCTCTGGTGTAATGGTTATCGTCATAGGAAACGGACATGGCGACACTAGTTCAAATCCAGGACGAGACTGATTTCGTTTCACATAGCACTAATACCCTTGGGAAAGGTATGAATCCAATTAATCTCTCTCCATCTATGGGTAAATAGTGGGGCAGACTGATTCTTCAGCCTTGGTGAGGAAACTAGAAAAGGAAAACTCTGACTTCAAACTTGTTAAACTCCACTTAAAAATTGACCTTGTGTTATATCCTGTCCGAGCGGAGGGGTTGGTAAATATGGATAAAACTGGAAAAAAAAATTTTTGCTTTTTTTACTATGATCAACACCAAGAGCGGAGTAATTTATACATTTTAAAATCTTTTATATATATATATATATATATGTGTGTGTGTGTGTGTGTGTGTGTAACACTATAGACACTGGTGTGATTGTATATAGACTTTGCTACATGTATGTGCATATGTATTGATATATAAATTGGTATAAGTGTGTATGTATATACGTGCGGGTGTATACATGTGTATTGTTTTGAATTGCCCATAGGTATATGTTGTATAGTGGCTTGTACCACGTGACTTCCAGTATCGCTGAAACCTTAAAGATGCCATGTCTTTTAAGCACGGAGAAGCAGAAGCTGAAAGAGAAGCAGCGAGATAGCTCTGAAAGATCTTGGTCAGTAGTGAGACCAACTTTGGTTGTAACACCAACAGCGTGAGACTTATAATACAAGTCGAACTGTACCACTTGAGTTAATAAATAATTAACTCTATTTCACTGTGTATCTTTTCCTTACCACGATACAACAGAATGATTATACGTGTGTGTGAATGTTAATACAGAGGCTGAGGCATATTTGATTGGGTATGTTGAGTGTACGTGTGGCTATATGTCGTTTGTACGGGAGCCACAAATTTAATCTTGGAGAGGAGATGATCCGATAAAGTGGAACCGCGACTTAAAAAAGCTTCAATTCTATCATGCCTATTAGGGTGCCCTGGAGACTTACAGTCTGGCAATATATTTATGTCCAGTCTATGGCCTAAAATCCGTAAGTAGGAAATGTTCATATCAGCAATGAGTTATCAGGGGTGCTCCTCACTGAAATAATTGTATTTGTTTCCGAGACGGTATTTTGAAAAAAAATGATCCCTTTTTTATTTCCGTCTTGGGAAAGACAGCTTCAGTTCGAATATGTCGTGGGCACACTTCATATCGACATCATTCCTATTAATTACCTCCCTTTATCCTCTTGGTGAGAATCACACTAAAAAGAAAGGCTAATCAAAGGGAGAATACCCCCCACACACTTTATGTACTTATGCTTTCACAACAGTCATTTCTATTTAGTTTAATAAACAGCTAGATAGTTCTCTTTTTATTAATTTAGGTATATTTTCATGACTGGATTTATTTCTGTCATAAAATGCTGCTTTCTTTGGTAAGAGAGAGTTGTCTCATTATCATTGGAGAACAAAAAAAAAAGAGAGGAAATTTCTTTGAATTTTCCCTCCCTTGATTGGATATCCTCATTTGTGAGTCATCCTTTGCTATTGACTTTTACTATTAATAAAGGAAATAATGACTTCCTATGTGAGTCTAAGCCATTGATATTTCATTAATATTTGAGGCATAAGTAAAAAAAATGGTTATTTTTTTTTAACCCAATACTTTTATTTTCTAGAAAAAATTTAAATAACTTTGGAAAACCTGAATAAAAGTATATAACATCATATTAAAATATTTACATCTTCAGTAAATGTTAATATAATCATCATAAATCCTAGAGAACGAAAAATGAAAACATCTGTGTTGTCGTCTGATTGGGTGGTCTTTAAAAGCTCACCTTATTTTCTTATGTCTTAGAGCAAACCACATTTACAAATTAAGAGTCTGGGATATACTGTAAAGATCGCCAAATTGTAAACATCTACATTTACAAGTATGTACGTCACCGGGCCATTAGCCTAATGAGTAGAGTGTTCGCCAATGGTCCGAGAGACTGGGGTTCGATCAAAGGTCGAGTCATACCAAAGACTCAAAAAATGGTACTTGATGCCACCTCGCTTAGTACTCAGTGAGATAAGGATCAAGGATAAAGTGGAGCAATCCAACGAAAGAAGTTGCGCTCTTCCCTACACCTTGGTGTAGTAGCTATTGTAAAGGGAGCCTTCGGGTCACCCTCAACTAAGGTTGCCAACTTTACTATACCTTACGTACATGTATTCGAAAATTTAGATTACTTTTTTCTGTACTATATTAAAAGCTAAAATTTATTTAAAGGCTTAAAGTAAATTCGTATCGACCGTATATTATAAAAATTGCATTTATAAATAAAATACAGAACTAGGAATGATTACTTGTGGTTTAGCCGAGGGATAAATAAATTCGGAGACAAGTAAATTCAGGTAATTATCAAAACAAGTGTTCCTTCCAAATTCTCGCAACGATGTGCCATTTTTCTTGTCTCGTCATAATTTACAAGCATATTATGATCAGATGATAAATGGATTTTATTTTGAATATTTCGCAGGTCTCCCACGACAGATTCACTTCGAGCTTATTACATTCTTTTATTGGTAAGTAAATAGCGCTTTATTTATAAATTAGTGTTTTTTTAATAAATCACAGATTAAATATAAGTTGGTAGCAATATCTCATCGACTGAAAGCGATGTCAACATGCGCATAAGTAAAACATAGACTGCCTTCGATAAGTTAACAATTATATAGAAATCTAATCTCTCTGATAAAATAAAACGAGAGTTTCCCCACGCAATAGCCATGTCAGTACTACTGTATTGTTGCACCACTCGGAATTTAACGATAAACACTACACAAAGAAGCTGCATGCTATTTGGAGCAAATTCTAAAAGTAACACCCTACAAAATAGCAGTTGTACGAACACTCACCTCCCATCACACGAATCATCTAATTTAAACGAAAAAGACATGCAGGGTTCGGCTGGTAAATAAGAAAGAATTCATAATGATATGCAAACAAATGGCTGATGTTAAATTAAAGCAATACTTGAAACCATTTAACTGTGTTTAAGAATGTTATCTACAAAATGTGTTTACAAATCCTATATACATTTAATATATAATGTGTAATTAGCATTTGGCATTAGATAACCTTAAAAAGGTTGATATGCCACAAAATCCAACCCAACCAAATCCTATATATCTAATATGTATAAAGAGGATTTGGCATTAAATAACCTACAATGGTTGATATGCCATAAAACCCAAACCAAACAAATCATATATATTTAATATATATGTATAAAGAGGATTTGGCATTAAATAACCTACAATGGTTGATATGCCATAAAACCCAACCAAACCAAATCATATATATTTAATATATATGTATAAAGAGGATTTGGCATTAAATAACCTACAATGGTTGATATGCCATAAAACCCAAACCAAACAAATCCTATATATTTAATATATATGTATAAAGAGGATTTGGCATTAAATAACCTACAATGGTTGATATGCCATAAAACCCAACCAAACCAAATCATATATATTCAATATATATGTATAAAGAGGATTTGGCATTAAATAACCTACAATGGTTGATATGCCATAAAACCCAACCAAACCAAATCATATATATTCAATATATATGTATAAAGAGGATTTGGCATTAAATAACCTACAATGGTTGATATGCCATAAAACCCAACCAAAGCAAATCCTATATATTTAATATATATGTATAAAGAGGATTTGGCATTAAATAACCTACAATGGTTGATATGCCATAAAACCCAACCAAACCAAATCATATATATTCAATATATATGTATAAAGAGGATTTGGCATTAAATAACCTACAATGGTTGATATGCCATAAAACCCAACCAAACCAAATCATATATATTCAATATATATGTATAAAGAGGATTTGGCATTAAATAACCTACAATGCTTGATATGCCATAAAACCCAACCAAACCAAATCATATATATTTAATATATATGTATAAAGAGGATTTGGCATTAAATAACCTACAATGGTTGATATGCCATAAAACCCAACCAAACCAAATCCTATATATTTAATATATATGTATAAAGAGGATTTGGCATTAAATAACCTACAATGGTTGATATGCCACAAAACCTAAGCAAACCAAATCATATATATTAAACATATATGTATAAAGAGGATTTGGCATTAAATAACCTACAATGGTTGATATGCCATAAAACCCAACCAAACCAAATCCTATATATTTAATATATATGTATAAAGAGGATTTGGCATTAAATAACCTACAATGGTTGATATGCCATAAAACCCAACCAAACCAAATCATATATATGTATAAAGAGGATTTGGCATTAAATAACCTACAATGGTTGATATGCCATAAAACCAAACCAAACCAAAAATTCATTGACAATTTGGGAGGTATTGTCATTGGTCAGGAATTAATGCAAGCGTTATTTGGTGGTTGGACATCAGCCGAAACGTATATGCAAAAAAGAAAATCCCAAATTCCATCGAAGATATTTTATTACATGAAATTACATATTTTTTAAATGATAAAAAATTTATTTAATTAAAAGCATTAAATTAAAAATACATTTTAATTTGTAATTTTTGATTATTAATTTTTTTTCTTTTCAGAATCCACTGTTTGATTCTACACAGACATTTGGAATATTTGCACATCTTCTCCGCCAGGTGGCTTCCCTTACGGATCAAGAGCATCACTATCTTGTTCATTGGATCAAAGAGTAAATTTCTGAGCGAAACAAAATATTAGTAACAATATTTACACACCGATGATTAGAAAGCTACTATTTAAAGTATATGGAGTCACTTTTATTTAAGTTTTGGATAATTATTTGTATTTAAAGGACGTTTAATTTGTTTTTATCGTTTATCGACAATGGGTTACTTTGTTGGTTGGTTGGGGGTGTTTTTATGGCACTTCAACCATTGTAGGTTATTTAATGCCAAATCCTCTTTATACATATATATTAAATATATATGATTTGGTTTGGTTGGGTTTTATGGCATATCAACCATTGTAGGTTATTTAATGCCAAATCCTCTTTATACATATATGTTTAATATATATGATTTGGTTTGCTTAGGTTTTGTGGCATATCAACCATTGTAGGTTATTTCATGCCAAATCCTCTTTATACATATATATTAAATGTATAGGATTTGGTTTGGTTGGGTTTTATGGCATATCAACCATTGTAGGTTATTTAATGCCAAATCCTCTTTATACATATATATTAAATATATAGGATTTGGTTTGGTTGGGTTTTATGGCATATCAACCATTGTAGGTTATTTAATGCCAAATCCTCTTTATACATATATATTAAATATATATGATTTGGTTTGGTTGGGTTTTATGGCATATCAACCATTGTAGGTTATTTAATGCCAAATCCTCTTTATACATATATTAAGTATATGATTTCTAAACACATTTTGTAGATGATTTTTTTAAACAAGCCACACAGTTTTTTCAAACAGTTAAATTGTTTCAGTTATTTCTTTCTAATACAAATAATTCTATTTACTATTAATCATTTGTTCACACACAGTTTAAAGTTTTCAAATATTGCTATGTATCACTAACACTTTAATTAAACACCAATCCTTTGTTTACACTGTTAAAGGATCAAATAGTTCTATTTCAAACAATTCAATTTAGCATAAGCACACAGTTTAAATGTCAAACAGTTCTTTTTTGGCCCAGAGATAGCAATGAAGGAGTACTCTGCATTTCCCAAAGCTCCAGCTTACTGGAGCCTCAACATCAGATTGTTTAGGGTTATATACCAGGACACTTGTTGGGAGAGTTTTAACCCTTTGCAAAGATGTTGGTGGTGTATCCTGCTGCCCCAGCTGACTAGGCTATCAGAGTATAAAACTGGAAAGATGCACACAGAATCTACTGGCACCCCTAGAAGTGGGGTGATCTGCTAGGATTTGGCAGGGTAGAATTCGCGCTGAATGTATGGAGAAAGAGAGAGCCAAAGTAAGGTCTGAGGTGACTTACATTTGTGAGCGAGTCCAGTCCAGGTGCATAGCTTGATAAAAATAAAATCATTTGATCAAACTTGTTGCCCAGTTGGCAGAGGGGTAAGACCCCTCAACTAATGTCCTGGATATGACACTAAACAATCTGATGGTGAAGCTTCCGCAATGTTGGAGCTTTAGGAAATGAGAAGTCCCCTACATTCAGGCCAGGAGTAGGAGCCCCTGATAGGCACCTGTCTATAGAACTAAACTGTGTAATTACGCTAAACTGTATTATTTGAAATTAACCATTTTGATACAACTTCTCCGAATGTATGAGATGAGGTTTGATTATAATTTATAGTATTACGATTCTTCGGACTATTATCCTTATCTTTATTTATGTCTGTACAACGTTTCGGCCCATGTGCCCTCCGGCCTTCTTCAGGTATCTCTTTTCAAACTCAGGAGCCTTCTTGTTGTAATCAGGATTTGCTACGTTGTACAGAGATAAATAAAGATGTGGATAATAGTCTGAAGAATCATAATACTGCAAATTATTTTAACCGTTTTGATATTTAACTGTGCGCAAAAAAAAACTACACTTATGCTAAACTGAATTATTTGAAATAGAACTGTTTGATCATTTAACTGTGTGTAAACAAGTGACAGATGTTTAATTGAATTATTAGTGATATATAGCAATACTTGCAACCATTTAACTTTGTTTACAAACTAAACTTGTTTGAAATAGAACTGTTTGATCGTTTAATTGTGTTTGATTTGGTTTCTTTGTTTAATGTCATATCAACCTTTGTGGGTTATTTAATGCCAAAACCATCCTTCCTGAAGAACAGCAGTGATGCTATTTAATCCATAGCTGGGAGGAAAAGGGGGGTTCATTAATTAGAGTTTGTTTACGGAATATTTTATAAAGCCAAAATTTTCAGCTGTTTTGTGTCTTATCTGTTATTAGTTTATTTACTGCTAAATAAATAAAAAAAGTAAGCAAATATCCTCTTAGTGAGGCAATTCCATAATTTTTGCCAGGAGGAGTATATATCGATGAGCTGTTTCGGCTACCACTTGAAAATCTTGTAAATGTTAATCAATCAGTCTAATAAAATCTTTCTTTCTTTTTTTTTTATTATTCAGACTTCAACCAACCGAATTTAAAGCAATTATTAATCGATTGAATTCATTTATCACATGGAAAATGTTCCCAAATCGACCACAGGATCTTCCTCACCCATCCAAATGTACCTGGTGGGTACCAAGTTCTGTCAAAGTAATGGCACTATTTAGTACGTATTATTATTATTATTATTAATGGAATGTTTGGTGCTTGGGTAGATATTTAGTCACGTTCCTATTCACCAAGGTTCAATATTAGTATTTGTATATCCATGATACACTAACTCTGAATAAACGGAAGGAAAGACTAGATAAGCTCATTTATACATATAGGAATATTTTCATACATACTAGAAGTATGAATAAAAATACACAAACATGTTCTGTCTGATAAAAACATACATATATTGTTCCGTGGACAAGCAGTATATGAACGGGGTACAAAAACGGAAAAATCTTTCTTGTCTGGTATTGTAGCCATTTAGGCTTTACATTTCAAGACAAAGGCCATCACAAGGGTCGCGGACAAAAATAGCGTCTAAACACGTGGATGAAAAGGGGCGAGAAGTATTCTGGGTTTGTCACATGTCTACTGTGCACGCTCCCATTAACCAAGGGAGACAATAATTGTCCCATACAACTGTTGTTATTATTATTATTAATTCAAGCTCAATCAATGTCACTTCCTTGTTTTAGAATTTATATCTATTATTAAAAAAAAATTAAACTTAATTGCAATAGCAACCAAATATCGACAGACTCTCAAAAATTGTTGAAAACAATTGCCGTTATTATTCGTCAATAACACGCACATTTTTGCACGTATTTTAAAACCCAAAGTTATGGGTGTGTATCGGGTAAAGTGTTCGCCAATTATCCGGCAGAACAGGGTTCAATCCCAAGTGGAGTCATACCAAAGACGCAAAAAATAGTTCTTGATACCTCCTTGCTTAACACTCAGCATTTTAAGGTACGTATCAAGGGTAAAGTTGAGCAATCCAGGGAAAGGAGTTGCGCCTTCCTTACACCTCGGTGTTGTAGCTACTGAAAAAAGAACATTCGGGTCACCCAAGATCGCCAACTTTACTTACTTTATTTTGAAAGTTAATCTAAAAAAGTGCAAAACAAAGGATATGTCCAAACAAGTCGAATAATTATATATATATATATATATATATATGTGTGTGTGTGTATATATTGATAACGAGGTAATCCAAGTAGAAAGGGAGATTTATTGAGAAAAAAAGTCGACACTATAGCGTTTCGGTTCTACTGAACCATCATCAGGGCTACGAGGGGTTATATTAGTGATGTTAAGTTAACGATGGATGTGTAGAAAGTGTAAAAATATGTAGCAGCCACAGATCTATTTCCTTTCGCGAATCAATGACCCCGCCAAGCGATTTGGCTATAACCGACCAATCGACAGACAGAGCGCATTGATTCCTTCTCCCTCTCTAGAACTATTTTTTCTAGTCCTTTTGGTAGTCAGCGGACAACGACAGAAGCACCAAGCTTCACACACGGAAGCACCAGCCTTGCAGTTAGTCACGCGAGCAACCCGCTACAGTGACACACATACATGGTCAGATAGCACTGAGCTAGCGGCCATGGCAGACCTCTCTCGCCTTCACAGAAGGACATGCGGCTGCTAGCTTCACACACGGAAGAACAAGCCTTGCGGCCAGTCACATGCACACACTTCCTACAAACTCAAGGACAATCACACAAACCGGCGACACCAAAAGGGACACTTTTTCTCTCTTTCTCTTTTACACCTGCTACTATAATAAACCTTTCGTTATTGTGTTTTTCAAAAGAGGTTTTGTTATTCATTTGTGTTGTCGAATGATTTATTGTGTAACGGAAAACACTAAAAATATATAAAAACTTTGGGAAATTTGTATGACAAGAAAAAGTTGGCTGTTTATGACAAGAAAAAGTTGGTTGTTTGATAAATGAATCAGCGTTTGTTGCTTTAAACGACGTCACCTGACCTATTAGAAACATTGAGAAGAATCCACGTTCCGTTCGTTCATCGAGAAAGATTTCGAATCATTCCTTGCTTCGTCGAACTTCAAATCCTATAAGACCTTTACTTTTATGAATAAATCCTTGGGTCTATTTTTTGCTATATATACGAGTGTTATATTTTAACCTTCGACCCGGCCCAAAAATGCTATTCCAAGGTGATACACCGGAAGGAAGTGACACATTCCAATGGCCAGTAATCGAATGAGATCGCGTGGGCGGATTAAGGCTTATAATATGGGACAAGGTGAAGGTCCCACGATGCCACTACAGTGATGCACCGGAAGAGAGTGACCTGTGAACTGCATGACAGTTATTTCCGCTTGATGACGATTAAACACTCGATTTCAAAGATCCAGTGGGCGATCGTGTGGGCGTTGAATTATTATTTAACTCAGTTGAGTTCGAGTCCAAGAAGCAGTTGCCAGTAGAATTCCAGACAGCTAGAGACCAGATGTGGTAGGGAAAGCCACACCGACCGAGGGGGCCCTCGGAAACCCCCGGTGGAGTTTGGGGTCCAGAGAAGATGCTGATAAGATGCCATAAAGAAAGCCAGCATCCAGCAGAGTGAGCCCTAGGCCTCTGGTTGAACATCAAGAGAACAAGAAAGACACAACGTGACGGTCATAAGTAGTGGAGGTCAAAATATGAAGTTTATGTTCGGTCTCCAGCACCCTCTCACATACAGACCTTGAACAACCCTTTCGAACCCTTGCAATAAAGTGAGAGGTAAATATGTTGTTAAAGAAGTCTTCCTGCGTCCATCTTAATTGTTCCTGCATTTTTATCCTTCATGCGTCGTTTATTCCTGCGTGCGTCTTTATCATTGTGTCGCTGTGAATTATTCTACATATATATGTGCATGTATGTAGATGTGAATCTGCATATGGGACTATATAACACGAGGATCATTAAATAAGTTTCCAGACTTTTGTCGTATGGGCACTTTTTTTGATAGTACACACATGAAACTCTAGTCCCCTTCGAAGTAATCTCCTCCGGCTGCAATGCACATGTTGTACCGTCCGAACAACTTCTGGAAGGCCCCACGGAAGTCCTCTTGTATGAGCATGTCAATGACCTTCGTCACAGCCTCTTTCATCTCCTCAATTGTCTCATAACGACAGCTTAGGGAATAAGCAAAAGTCACAGGGAGCAGCAAGGTCTGGACTATAGGGAGGCTGAGGAACTGTCTTGATGCCCATCTTAGTCAAATAGTCTGTGACAAGGATGCAGTTGTGGACTGGCTGTTTTCTCATTAGCAGTGGGGGTCGATGACGTAGCGAAGGTCGCCTTTAGGTCAAGAAATGGGACACATATGGTCATCCCTAATCAAGTCCTTGTGGTTTTTAAAGGAAATTTTAACATTACAGAAGCTTGAATTAAGCAAAAAGGTTAATTAGAAGCAAGGGAAATAAAAGTCGAAAATAATTTCTTTTTTATTTTTGTAGATAGGACCCATCCATTTTGAGGATCTAAGAAATTGCCTTTTATCCTTTGAATGCAAAACAACAAAAATCGGGGTTTTATTTTCTTAGACGGGATCCATTTAATTCAGTCTGAAATCGGGAAAAAAATGGTGTTTTTTATTATTGTTGTTGTTGTTTTCTTTTCTTTTCGTGTCTGGTGTTTTTTTTGTTTTTTTTTTTTGTTTTGTTTTTTGTGAATACATGAAACTAAGTAATCAGGATTCCAAAGAATTGCAAAATTTATTTTATTATTTTTTCTTTTTCAAATCATAGATGCTGCAAATAACCTGGTCATACCTCATATCGTCCCTTTCGAAGATTTTTATAATAATTCTTTGGAACGTTGCGATCTACTTTCTGAATATTACAAATGGCAGAATATATCTTCTCATGGCGGGTACGTATATGAATAATTATTAATTACAAAAGTCGTTGTAGACACACAGAGATACACACATACATACATATATACATACATACTGGTAGACAGACTGATATATTAATAGACATACATACATACATAAATACTATCAATGCAAACAGATAGATATCAACAGAATTAGATAGATGTGAACAAATTGAGGTAGACAATAAGGGACAGACTGTGACAGATAAATACGTAGTGCATTTAATACGTTTCCAGACTTTTTGTGTACAGGCATTTAAAATTGTCGTAGACTCTTGAAAATTCACTATTTTATTGCTATACATCTTATGAGATGACTGACCATTTTTTATGATTTCACGTTCAAATGAACAGCTACAGCAGCAATTGGAATACACCCTACTAAAGCCTGATTGTCACAGCTGGTGAATTTCAAAAATCCAATCTGGACGTCAGGACACTTTAAAAGAACGACATGCAATAAAATTCTGTGTTAAACTTGGAAAAAATGATGCCACAGTATGGAATGCTTCAGACTGCTTTTGGAGCATCTTGCATGAATCGAGCATCAGTTTTTGAGTGGCATAAGAGATTCAAGGAAGGCACAGAGTCTGTGAAGGACGATGAGATGTGTGGGAGGAGTAAGGAAGTCAATACACCACAGTTGATTGGCCAAAGCGTTAGGGTCAGGGTTACTATGTTGAGGTTTTAAGGGAGTTCAGGAAGAGATTCCGTCAGAAGAGGCCAGCACTTTTCAAATCGGATCAGTGGCATTTCCACCAGGACAATGCACCAGTCCACAACCCCTTCCTTGTCATAGACTATTTGACCAAGATGAGCATCACCACAGTTCCTCAGCCTCCCTATAGTCGAGACCTTGCTCCCTGTGACTTTTGGTTATTCCCTAAGCTTATAGGTTGTCTTTATGAGATAATTGAGGAGATGAAAGAGGCTATGACGAAGGTCATTGACACGCTCACACAAGAAGACTTTGATGGGGCCTTCGAGAAATTGTTGGAACGGTACAAGTGCATTTCAACCGGAGGAGATTACTTCGCAGGGGACTAGAGTTTCATGTGTGTACTATCAATAAAAGTGCTCATACGAAAAAAGTCTGGAAACCTATCGTATGCACCTCGTATATATATGTATGTGTGTGTGGTTGGGCAGCAGTCTTTCATTTAAGTATGTTTTATTGAATGCTAAAGACGTATTTTGTCTATATAATTTTAATAAGGTCCTTTCAAGTTCCCTTATAAATATCTTGGTTTCAAATTGGAATTGGTGAATGAATTTACCAAAATTATTCCGATCGCTTTTTACATATCCTAGCAGCCCTACATATAATAACCAAAACACCTCGAATTGTGTTTTAAACTTGGAAAAAATGCCACAGAAACGTATGGAATGCTTCAGACTGCTTTTCGACCATCTTGCATGAATCGAGCATCAGTTTTTGTGTGGAATAAGAGATTCAAGGAAAGCAGGGAGTCTGTGAGGGATGATGAGAGGTGTGGGAGGAGTAAGGAAGTCAATACAGCAGAATTGATTGGCCAAAGGGTTAGGGTTAGGGTTACTATGTTGAGGTTTTAAGGGAGTTCAGGAAGAGATTCCTAGGGAAGAGGCCAGCACTCTTCAAATTGGCTCAGTGGTATTTCCACCAGGACAATGCACCAGTCCACAACTCCCTCCTTGTCACAGACTATTTGACCAAGATGGGCATCAAGACAGTTTCTCACCCTCCCTATAATCGAGACCTTTTTTTGTTTTTGTTTTTTAATATATTTTTCTTGATAATAGTCTATTTTCATTAATAGGGTTCTATTTTAAATTCGTTTGATGTCATCAGCCTGTCAGTTTTATCCAACTTTGCGTTTACTTTAGAAATACTCTTTACACATGCAAACAACCCCTGATGATGGCCTAGGAAAAGTCCGAAAGCGCTCGGGACAGTTTTGGTAAATTTATCCACCAATTCCAACCCGAAACTAAGACATCTATCTGGAAACTTGAAAGGATCTTTATAAAATTATATGAACAAAATTTTATAATATAATCAAACATGCATATATATATATATACATATATATATATATATATATATATATATAAAGATGGTTGTTGTAGGCCCAAAGAAAGAATAAGGATATATTTTAAAATAGGAAGGTCCACGAAGAGATTTGTATTTTTTGAATTTATTTATTTCGTTCTTACATAAGTGCTATATATGTCTATGTTTCCAGCTTGTTACTTTCGTCAGAGAATATGTATGGCACAAGGCCTTTTTAATGGGGTACTCAATGAAACGGACTCACTCTTGTTTCCAGTATAAATGACTCTTGTCTGGTCAGACAGGTTTATATAAGGGTCGTTGTTCCTTTTTCCTGGAGTGTTTTTACTTTGGCCTGCTTTACCCGTCTTTGATATTTGATATGTTTATAGTTGTGTGTGCGTATGTGTGTTGGCGTAGGAGTGATTTTGGGTTTCACTAACGGCTTTTTTGTGTGTGCATCATGGGGAGTTTTGTGGTTTTAAATTTACTAATAGTTCTTTCACCCTTTATTTTGTATATGTATACAAATATCTGTGTATGTGTGTGTGTTTGGAGTTTTTTCTTTCGTCCGAGAACAGGTTTGGCATAAGGTCTAGTTAATGGGTATTTACTGAGATTTTGATTTACTAGTGTTTGTAGTTTGAATTGTTTTTAATTACTTATGTTTTAGCGTGCATATATATATATATATATATATATATATATATATGATGATATATATGATAAGGTGAAACTTTAGTAGAAGATTTCCGACTCGCGATTTAAGTTGATTTTATAATTGGCTCCACTTGTGTTGAGCACTCTTGTAATTGTAACATTGCTGGATTCGCGGAAGGTTTTAGTTTTCTTTTGACTAACTGACTGCGTATCCCTTGATTTTTTTCAAGGGGTCTGACGAGGTTGGTCTTTTCTTTCTTTTTGACCTATAATATTTTTCTTTTTCTCCCGGGCGGTGATTCGAGATACTTTTATCTCTTGTTCCTGGCGGGTTTTTTTTTTCGTTTTTTTTTCTGGTACCGTGAATGCTGGTAGATATTAGAATAGTAAATACACACACACACACACACACACATATATACATATACACACATTTTTTTTTTTCATCATACAACGTGTGGAAGCACGTGCGATACCCTAGCCTCATCAGCTGCCATCCAGGGTGATAACACAGTTTCGGTAGCTTAAGGCTACACACACACACACACACACACACATATATACATATACACACATATATGTATGTATGTATGTTTATTTCCGTTTTTGTGTGTATAGTTCATGTTTTATTTAACTTAGGTTTGAATCTATCTATAAGTTTCTTTCCTTTATTTGAAGTAGCGTGTAGTCATTGTTTTGGTAGATTTGCATAATATTAAATTTTCCTCTGCTACATTGGTATAGGTGTTTTGAAACATTTCTGTTTTCTTCTATTTTGATATTACTCTTGTACAGTGATGTCCTTGTATTAAGTGCCTGTGTTGATCCTATGTATATTTCTTTGCATTCGTTACATTACTTGAGAAAAATGGGGAAAAATCCGACGGTATGTAATTATAAAATATGAAAAGACAAAATATTTGAATAATGCATTTTTCATGTATGATTATGAGCAGTGCAGAACTTTCGTTGTTTTCTTCTTTTTTCTTTTTGTTATGGTACCCAACCTGAGGTCGTTAATGAACTCCTCCGTGGCTATTAATACCGGGCTCTGTACTTATTCCCGGCGAACACTTGGCAGTCGGACTGACTTCTAACACTTTGTACATTTGTTGTATGTTAATATACTTTGTTAATATACTTTGTTCCCCGTAAACCCGAGTTGTGCTATTCTTCCGGACCCTTTACAGGTCCACAACACTTTTTTAGATAATCCACTTAATGGTCTTTACGATAGGCGTTAGATATTTCATTCAAAATATTTTTCAGATGAAACATGTAACATTTCTTATAAAGCTCGGAAAATTGTTTTCTAAAAAAAAACCCGGGACATTAGAATACAATAATATATAAAATTATCGTCTGAATATTTTTCCACACATATATATATATATATATATATATATATTTCTTTTCTGTTTTCGAACAGTTTTTCTTTTTGCCAGTATCCGTTTGTCTTGAGTATTGGAGCCAAGCGAAGCATTTTACAGCGAGACTCTGAACAACAAATGATTGTAATGGCAAGGGTATGTATCTTTTGTATTATATATTTTTCTCCAAACTATCATATCAAATACTGTCTTTGGACATTCCATACAGCATGACGATGGTTTTATGGTAGCATACCATTTTCATGAATCTTGTAAATTCATTTTAGATTCTGTGCCCCATTGGAAGAATCTTTGGGCAAAAATATGCCAGTTGTTAATATTTGGAATAAATACGAGGATCATTAAATACGTTTCCAGACTTTTTTGTATGGGCACTTTTATTCCTTCAAATTAACCATCTCAACCACTGTATCACGCCTCATCAAATAAGCCTTTTTGATTTTTTAACCCCCCTTCCATATACTACTTGTTCATGAAACAATATGTACATATTTCTAGTTATATTTGTTATATTTTGACCTTTTGACCCGGCTCAAAATGCCATTCAAGGTGATGCACCGGAAGGAAGTGACACATTTCAATGGCAGTTAGGAGAGGAAATCGCGTGGAAATTGGCTGATGAAATGGGACGAGCTAGAAAAATTCCCATGGTACACTCATAGACATACACGGAAGAGAGTGACCTCTGAACTGCATGACAGTTATTTCCGCTTGCTGACGATTAAACATTCGATTTCAAAGATCGAGTGGGTGTTGAACCATTATATAACTCAGTTAAGTTCGACGAGCCAGTGAAGTTCGAGTTTCAGTCGGAGTTAGACGAGATGTGGTAGGGAAAGCCACATCAGGTCGAAGGGGCCTTTTGGCCCTGATGAGTTGGGGTTCAGAGAAAATGCTGATAAGAAGCAGTAAAGAAAGCCAGCACCCAGCAGAGTGGACCCCAAGGCCTCCGGTTGAGCATCTAGGAGAACAAGAAAGACACAACGTGACGGCCATAAGGAGTGAAGGTCAAAATATTGAAGTTTATGTTCGGTCTCCAACACCCTCTCACCACGCAAACCTTGAACAACCCTTTCGAACCTTACAAATAAAGTGAGAGGTAAATATTGTTAAAGAAGACTTCCCGCGTCGTTTATTACTGCGTCTGTTATCATTGCGTCGGTATGTATCCAGTATATATATGTATATTTCTGCATGAATCGTAGAAATGCGTTTATTTTGTTACTTCCATTGTGTTTACTCAATAATGAGTACCATCCTCATTGCCAAGGCATATCGACAGCATAGATTCCATTGAGTCTCTCTCGTCATCCGTCCCAATCGACCATCAATCATGGTAAGGTTTTTAGACAGCAACCAATGTCTGCACTAGCCCAGTCGGCTGGAGCTGTAGAATACACCGACTGCTTCTCTGCAGAGGGTAAGACTCCCTCAACGAGTGTCATGGATATGACACTAAGCAATCTGATGATGAGGCTCCAGTAATGCTGGAGCTTTGGGGAATGCCATCGCTCCCAGGTTTATTCTGACCCGGAATGGTAGCACCTGATAGGGTCCTATCTATGGGTCAAATAGAACTAAACTGTGTACCTCTGCTTGACTGGGTTGCTTAAAATAGAACTGTTTTCTCATTTAAACTACGTACTTATGCTAAACTGTATTGTTTGAAATGGAACTGTTTTTTGTATGCTAAACTGGATTGTTTGAAATAGAATTGTTTTTACTGGTGAGTCAACGCATAAGAGAACATCTCATAAGGGCTTCTTCATACTTCACCTGCAATGTCCAGTTTTCTTGTTCCTCTTTCTGGGATAGTTTGTAAGATGTGAGGCAAGTGGCCGTTCAACTGCTGTTTTGTGGGGTACTGCTTCCATGATTTGTTCAAAACAGCACACAGCATCCTTGTATAGTTCCCGTCTAGATTTTTCTCCCCGCGTTTCGTAAAATAGTGCAATCGTACTGTAGTACTGACACGGCTACAGTATAGAAGAATTTTCGTTTTATTTTTACAGAGAGAACTGATTTCTTTTATGTCGTTAACCAGTCGATGACAGTCTTACCTATGATTATGTTGACATCGCTTTCAGTAGATGAGATATTCCTATCGAGGTATATGAGTTTCAGTAGTTTGCCATTTATTGAGGAGATGGTACCATCATGAAATTTGTTTTATTTGAGTTCACTTAGTGTCCAATGCCTCTGGCTCAAACAGGTGTATTTGAATGAAGCGCTAGATCATTTACGTAGTCTGGAATAGTAATGGTTTCTACTTGATATCGTCTGCTTCTTGCCTTTTCAGTATGTTTTTTTTTTCATTGTACTTAATCTAAGAGTCGCAGGCTTGGCTAAGAGGTAAGTCAGTAGCCTGACGAAAAGTTAGGCGGGTTTCTCTCCCGGCTTCGAGCGTCTCACGTGTCTAGCCACACTGAAGAGTTGTCATACAACAAAACAATCTGTCTGTGGATGGCTCTATATAAATCCCTTTGCAGTAATCCCTGTATTTTTGCACCTGCTCATTGTCCCAGTGGGTAGAGTGCTCGCCAATGGTCCGGCAGATCTGAGTTCAATCCCAGGTTGCGTCATACCAAAGACTTTAAAAATAGTACTTGATACCTCTTTGTTTAACACTGAGCAATATAAGGTACGTATCGAGGGTAAAGTGGAACAATCCAGGGAAAGGAGTAGCGCCCTCCTCTACACCGCGGTGTAGTAGCTATTGAAAAGGGAGCCTTCTGGTCGCCCTTGACTAAAGGGAGACAACTTTACTTTTAATCTAGACAGTTTACGAATAGAAATGATGTCGAAGTATCTCCTTGCAAGACTCCAGCGACAATTTCAAAAAACTTAGTGTCCCTTTAAATTAAATAAACAATATTCTTTATTCAACTAAATAAACAACAAAATAGATTTTCTCTTTTTATTTTACAGAAAAGTTTGGTTGATAATGTTCAAAAACGTCAACTTCCTGACATCGGAATGCTGTTCCTAAATTTAAAAGTTAGGCGATCACATTTGGTATCTGATTCCTTAAATGAGGTAAGACGAAACTCTTTGATACTACTAGATTTTACAAGCATATAATTCAGCTTACCCTATCTAGTTTTAAGATGGATCAAAAGATTATTCAGACAATTTAATTCTTTGTTGATTTTGTATAATATGCAAATCATGATAAAGAGACATTCTAGTCGATTCTAGGTAAATTTATCGCATGGTAGATTTATCACAGTTAAATCTATCGTCTCCGTCTCATGGGGCGCCCCATTCATCCGGCCTTGTGTCACATTGAAGCAAAGAGCTTTGTAAATTACTAATCTATCGTCTTTGATTAATTGTTCTGATAATCCTAATCTATAAAACGCTATAGCGTTGTGAGGATAACACTATATTTTTAAGGCACACAAATGAATTACGAAACTCTGCTTTAACAACACACAACAACTAAAGTTTTTATTTGCAGCTTTGAGGCGGTTTGTTCTTGGTGCTGCAAGACTCGTGGTGGTTAGGCTTGTTGGATGTTTGAGACGAAATGGTTTAGCGGGATGTTGAGATGGCAGCGTGTTGTTGGACGTGTGAGGGAAGTATTCAAGGTCACCGTGTAGTTTTGTGTGTTTTGTAATTGGGGAGAGTAGGCGTTATCTCCATTAATGTGGACCAGAGGTGAAATGGGAGCTAGTGTGTCGAGAGCGGGATTACGCTCAGATCGACTTAGCCAATTTTGGGGTGACATAAAGTTGTGCCTGTGCGAGGCATATTGAATGTATCTAATTCCTATTCAACTGGGATTCCTTGGTCTAAAATATATTAGACGCAAAGAATCTATAAATTAGATGGTTCCCTCGTTGAGTGTCCATGTTGCTGCTGTTAGGGTTAAAGCCACAGTGAGATGTCCCACTGGGTGGCTTGTTTAGCTAAAAAGCATCGCTAAGCAGGGACGACCAGAGACACGTCTGTTCTGGTCGCCGTCTCAAGCTGAAGAGAGTGTGTTTGGTCGCTCACCCGTTTTGCTAGCCGGAAATGAAGGTCCGGGCTGAATAGGATATGTCATCCTGATTGGGTGAAATTCAGTGTTGAATTAAATAGCGCGCTAAAACAAAATACGAGATTTTTCTCTTCTCTAAAACGCTTTTTATTAAATTGTTAAAAGCAGTGATTGAATTCTGAATGTAGACAAAAATAAATTATCTGCGATAAATTTGCCACAAAATGTATTAAACACGATGAATTAACAGGACATGATTCTTGTCCTGTTCGGATCTTTGATGGTTAAAAATGAATAAAGTAATCTTCACCCCTGATTTATGAGAATAGTCAGCTTTCCTAACAGCAGAAACCAACAAAGATTTTCTCTTGGTAAATGGAATGTTGCTATAGTTCTTAACTCCAATTCTGGGGTTGTGGGAGTGTAAAGTACGCCTTAATTAATATTACTCCCAGGTCGACTCTAGGGCAGCAGTTCATGTTAGAGTCCCGTCTATGGGTCAAATAAATTCCTTTGCAAATTATTTGTATTAGATAGAAATACTTGATATCATAGAACCATGTACGGAAACTCTTTGAAAAAACTACACAAGAGCCCAGTCGGCTTCCGCTGTATAACACACCTATTGCATCTCAGCAGAGGGGTAACACCCACCCCAATGAGTGTCCTGGATATAACACTAAAAAATCTGAGGTGAAGCTCTACTGATAGAGGAGCTTTTGAGAAGGATGCGGAGTATCCCTTCATAGCCGTTACTCCCAGGTTCACTCTGTCCAGGAGTGGTAGCACCTGATAGGGTCCTAACTATGGGCCAAAAAGAACCGTTTGACAATTAAAGTGTGTAAACAAATGACTGATGTTTAATTGAATTGTTTTTGATACATTGCAAAACTTGGAACCATTTAACTGTGTGCAAACGAATGAGTAATGTTGAATAGAATTATTAGTGTTAAATAGCAATACTTGTAACCACTTCACTGTGTGCAAACAAATATTGAATAGAATTATGAGCGTTAGATAGAAATACTAGAAACTATTTAACTGCATGCAAAAAAATGAACTCAGTCTCGTTTAAAAATGTTATCAACAAAATGTCTTTACAAATCATATTTATTTAATATGTATAAAGAGGATTTGGCATTAAATAACCTACAATGGTTGATATGCCATAAAATGGTTTCACTTATTTCTATCTAATACAAGTAATTCTATTTACTATTTATCATTTGTTTGCACATAGTTAAATGTTTTTCAGTTCAATTAAACATCAGTCATTTGTTTACACCCTGTTAAATGATCAATTCTATTTCAAACAATTCAGTTTAGCATAATTAGACAGTTTAAATGTCAAACAGTTCTATTTGACCCATAGATATGACCTTATCAGGTGCTACCACTCCAGGCCAGAGTAGATCTAGGAGCGATGGCAATAAAGGAGTGCTCTTCATTCCCCAAAGTTCCAGCATTACCGAAACCTCACCATCAGATTGTTTAGTGCCATATCCAGGACACTCGTTGAGGGAGTCTGCAGAGATGCAGTCGGTGTATTCTTCTGCTCCAGCTGATGGTTCTTAACTTGAGAATTTGTAAGTTGGTTGGTTTTAGGGTGCAGGGAGACAATAAATGATCATCTCCCATAGAGAATGAGCATATTCGTTTGTATAACGACAGTCTCAGAAACCCACGTCTAAACCTCTTAGGAAAAGTGTGAACCACTTACCCTCTAAGCTATGTGTTAAATAGTATCTCTGCTGTTCTTGTACAGGGATGACTTTAGCACTAAATTACCCGCGAAGGTTTATACGCCATACCAAACCAAACGCCTTTTGTCTCTTTGAACAGGTAAGGCCTCAGGGCCATTGTACTTACTTTATTAAGTAAACCTTTTTATACTTTTGTCTCCCTTCTTTATTCTGCTTGTTTATGGGCATACATGAGTGCTTTTCTAGATGTTGGGATATATTTGTCAGTTCGATTTTCTCAATACCGTTGATGTATACATTATCTATATAAAAGGTTAATTTTTTTGTGTGTATCTACTGATGGCGTATTTTACATGATGTTGTAACTACAACATAAACATTTTTATTTACAGATAGCCAATAAACAAAGTGAATTAAAGAAAAAGTTGAAGGTCACTTTTGCAGGAGAGCCGGGACTTGATATGGGAGGCCTTACCAAAGAATGGTTTCTCTTACTCATAAGACAAATATTTGATCCAGATTACGGTAATTGATACGTTTCCTTAAAAAAATTGCAATATCAGATTACGTGTTTTATTAGTAGTATAACCGGAACGTCTTCTGAGATCAGTAACTAAAAGGCACGTTCCTGTCCTCAAATACGAGGAAAAATTGTTCGTTCGTTCGCTTTTCATTTAAGTGTCCCCTTTTAAACTGCAACCATCTGTTCCGAGAACTTTTGTACCGATGAGTAACCTTCGGCCATGTGTAACGTAATTGGGAATCTAAACGTATTTTAGCTAAAAAAAAAAGTATATACAGGGTGGAACGATAGAATTGTTGTCCTAAAGAAAACACACTACAGCTTTATTTTAAAACTTTTATTGAAAAAATCAATACAGCTAACTTGATTATGTAGTAGAGCTGACATCTATTCAATGTAGCCGCCTTCAGCCTCAATCACCACCTCGATACGGATCCGGAACTGGGAGCATGCCTTTTCCACAAGCGCCAGCGAGAGCTCGGCGGATGGCGGCGATCAGGCTGGCTTTGGTGTTGTGGGAGGTTATGTTAGTGATGGAAACCTATTGAAGGCACCACATATATATTCATGTTGGTCATGTTAATCATGTTCTCAAGAGATCTCACTACAGATGTTACATCTTGCAACAGATGTCACTATCATTGTAACAGAGCCATTTTCCTGTTTTCCCTCTCCCACTTTTTCATTCACAAGCACCCAAGAGACTGTTGAGTACGTTCAACCCCTCTGAGACATTCTGAAGAATCTGCCTCATAGCAGACAGTAAAAGTTACTAAATCTGTTATATCTGTCACATCTGTTGTACATCTGTAGTAATAAGCTGTTGCGGTATATGTTATTTTACATATGCGGTATGTAGTAACATCGGTATAGAGATGCAAATATAACAGATGTAAAAAAAACAAAACACTAGTAAAATAACACCCTTAACAGATGTAAACACTAGTAACAGATGTAAAATATATATTACAGATGCAATGCTTTACTGCAACAGATGTACTACAGATGTGACAAATTTATATACTGTATAAATCTATCAACAGCAACAGATGTAACAGATGTGACAAATTATCTTTATACACTAAATCTGTTACATCTGTAGTACATCTGTTACATCTTGCGATATCTGTTTTACAACAGATGTAACAGTTGTACAACAACCCTACAGCTTTATTCTAAAACTTTTCTTGAAAAAATCAATACAGCTAACTTGATTATGTAATAGAGTTGACATCTATTCAATGTAGCCGCCTTCAGCCTCAATCACCGCCTTGATACAGATCCGGAACTGGGAGCATGCCTTTTCCACAAGCGCCTGCGAATACTCGGCGGATGGCCGCAATCAGGTTGGCTGTGATGTTCTCAACGTATGACCAAACGAAGTAGTCCAGCGGGTTCAGGTCGGAGGAGGAGGGGGCCTGTGAGGGAATGGTACAAAGTCATAGCACTCTTTCTGTTACATCTGTAGTACATGATACAAGTAGTACATCTGTAACAAGATGTTACAAGTAGTACAAGATGTTACAAGATCTGTAACAAGTAGTACATCTGTTACAAGATGTAACATCTGTTACAAGTAGTACATCTTGTACTACTTGTACTACTTTCGGGGGAGGAGAGTAATGTACTCTCCTCCCCCGAAATGGCAAACGGAATCAGAACATCTGTAGCACATCTGTTACATCTGTTATATCGCAAGATGTAACAGATGTACTACAGATGTAACAAAAGATGTACATCTGTTACATCTCCTTTTGTTACATCTGTAATATCGCAAGATATTTTGTTACATCTGTTATATCGCAAGATGTAACAGATGTACTACAGATGTAACAAAAGATGTACATCTGTTACATCTCCTTTTGTTACATCTGTAGCACATCTGTTACATCTGTTATATCGCAAGATGTAACAGATGTACTACAGATGTAACAACAGGAGATGTAACAGATGTACTACAGATGTAACTACAAAAGTCATAGCACTCCTTTTGTTACATCGATCATCGGACGCAGTATGCATGTTTGATTCAATAATAAGGACACATTTTGACATTCAATAATAAGGACACATTTTGACATTTTGGTTTCTTGGTGTCTTGGTTTTAGAACACTTGAAGGGATCTTAATAAAATTATATAGAGAAAATGTCTCTTTATTATCGAATCAAACATGTTTAAACGAATCACACATATCCTGCGATATTTGTTATACAGCAGATGTAATAGATGTACTACAGATGTAACAGATTATCTGTATACTACACTAAATCTGTTACATCTTGCGATATCTGTCGTGTAACAGTCGTTTTATGTATTGTCATCCACAAACATGTATTGTCATCCACAAACATATCGTTCTTCCAAAGTGTCCTCACGTCCAGATTGTATTTTTAAAATTCACCAGCTGTGACAATCAGGGTGTATTCCAATTCCTGCTGTAGCTGTTGATTTGAAGCTGAAATCATAAAAATTGGTCAGTTATCTCATAAGATGTATAGCAATAACAGTGAATTTTCAAGAGTCTACGACAATTTTAAATGCCTATACAAAAAAAGTCTGGAAACTTATTGAAGGCACCACATATATATTCGCCTTGCTTTTATAGATATTTTACATCTGGTAGTTTTACCACAAAAGATGCAAAAACGATGAACTTCTACATCGTCAATCATTTTAATTTTTTGGCATCTGCTGTTCCTCTATAGAAAGAAACCATGAACTGTGATAAAAGCGATGAACAACGTTAAATGGTTTTCCATCTTTTTTACATCTTTTACAATTACAATTTTTAAATCTCCATGGCTTTAATTGTAAAGCCAATAGTTACATCTGTTACTACATTTTCTGTCTTTTTACAATTACAATTTTCTATTTACATTTCCATGTGGTAAAATGTAGTTACATCTGTTAATGCTTAATTTGTAAAGCCATGGAGATGTTAATTACTTTCATCTAGCTACATATGAAAAAGATGAAAATTACTGATGTTTTTCATCAAATTATTAAATACAGGTGCAAAAGATATAAAATCAAAAATTTAAACACTGTGAATTACAAGATGAAAAAGACGTAAAAGCGGCGAACATCGCGAAAGACGCGAAAGATGCAAAGATGCAAAAATATAAATGTTTTTTTTTTTTTTTACTATTTTACAAAAAGTAAAAAGTAAGTTTTTGATCTTTCGCGTCTGTAGTTCTTTTGCATGTTGGCATAACTTTTACCGTTCTAACATCTTTTACATCTGTATTTGATCGTTTGATCGCTTGATCTTTTGTGGGTGATCTTTTCTACATCGTTTTTACATCTTTGATATCGTTTTTCTTCTTAACCTGTTTGTTTTTCTTTTCAGGAATGTTCACATTCGACAAGAAGACGGGCGCTTACTGGTTTAGCAGCGCACCTTGCAATAATTACCAAGAATTTCGTCTGGTTGGAGTTGTATCTTTTTTTATGCTTATGTTTGGAATAAAACGGAGAGATCGGTAATTTAATAAATTAAATTTTGGATCCATCCGGTCATTAGAATAGATAAATAGATCAATGGGTTGAAACAAGATCAAAATCTCAATGCCTTCACTTGAAAATTAACTTAAATATCTTGATCATCTCTCTAGGGTCAAAGTCTAGTTTTTGAGCCCTCCTCTAACTGATTAACATTTCACATAGCACTAATACCCTTGGGAAAGGTATGAATCTAATTATTCTCCCTCCAGCTATGGGTAAATAGTAGGACAGACTAGGTTCTTCAGCCTTGGTTAGGCAACTAGTCTAGAAGAAGGAAAACTCCGAATTCAAACCTGTTAAACTCCGCTTAAAAATTGACCTTGTGTCATATCCTGCCCGAGCGGAGGGGTTGGTAAATAGCATCTCTCTATTTAGGATCAGAGTGTAGTTTTGGTGTCCTCTTCCTAGAATCAAAGTATCACACTTTATCTTTCTGTCAAGGATGAAATTGTGGTATCTGTGCTCTCTCTCTCTCTCTCTCTCTCTCTCTCTAAGCAATATCTATTTCTATAGATTATCTATCTTTCGAGATAAAAAGAAATAGATAGATTGATAGATATGAGTTGTCTAAATTTCTGAGACGAAGCTTGTTGATTTTTATCATTAAGGGTTTTCGGACTATTGTCTTCATCTTTATTGTTATTTCCACAACGTTTCGGCCGATATGTCCTACATCGGGTGTTTGTCGAACTCGGGAACCTTCACGGAACTTCGAACTGCGTCCTTTATTGAATCCACGGGGGTCGCCTGTTCTGATTCCGTTTGCCATAACCGGGTACAAGTGCTAAGTATTTCGGTATTGTTACTCGCCTGTAGTGAGGATTGAACCTGCAACGTCCAGATGGTTGTCTCCTTAGAAGCTTAGGGAACCAACGCCTATAACCGTTACGTCATGTGTCCTGCTGGACACATGACAAACACGTGATAGATATGATTTGGCCGACTTGAGAGATATGAAAACACTTAGCTAGCTAGCTAAGATAGCTAGCTAGATAGATAGATAGATCGATGAACATATTTTGATAATTACGATAATGTAGATACATAGACAATAATTGCGAGGTAACTGGCATTTCTGCTGCTGTGCGATCATCGGACGCAGTATAAATATACATATATGATTCAATAATAAGGACACATTTTGTCTATATAAGATATTTTGTCTTGGTTTCTTGGTTTTAGAACACTTATCAGGACGCTTGAAGGGATCCTAATAAAATTATATAGAGAAAATGTCTCTTTATTATCGAATCAAGCATGTTTAAACGAAAGACTGCTGCCTAATCACACACACACACACATATATATATGTGTGTGTATGTATTGTCATCCACAGACAGACTGTTTCGTTGTATCACAACTCTTCACGTAGGATGCTTGAAGCTGGGATCGAAACCCGGCCAACTTTACGTTAGACTTAGCATCAGACCGCTCGGCCAACAGACGTACCAGGTTGGCTAAGGAATTATAAGGTATTATGTAGCCACAGCAGCAGCAGCGTTCGTTCGTTTACATTTTTATACATTATCTGATCCCAGAGTGCTCATATATATATATATATATATATATATATATATATATATATATATATATATATATGTGTGTGTGTGTGTGTGCTCTATCATCGATATTAGATTGATGGATAATGAACTGTCCGATTAAACAGAAAAATATAAACAGACATCGATAGATAGATAGATGGATAGATATGAAGAGATTGATATATATAGATACATATATAGAGAGAGAGAGACAGGGGAGAGACACAGATATGAACAGACTATGATATATAGGTAGATAGATAAATAGATAGAACACACATATATATATATATATAGAGAGAGAGAGAGAGAGAGAGAGTTGGGGGAGAGATAGACTGATATGAATGAACAGACTGAGATAGATAGATAGATAGATAGATATGAAGAGATTGATATATCTTGATACATATATATATGTGTGTATGTATATATATATATAGAGAGAGAGAGAGAGTGAGAGAGAGAAGGAGAGAGAGATAGAAACAGACAGACAGACAGATATGAACAAACTGAGATAGATATATACATAGATAGATAAATAGATAGAACATATATATATATAGAGAGAGAGAGAGAGAGAAAGAGAGACAGAGAGAGTAGGGGTAGAGATAGACTGATATAAACAGACTGAGATAGATAGATAGATAGATAGATAGATAGATAGATAGATGTGTATATAGATATATATAGAGAGAGAAAGAGAAAAAAAGGAGAGAGAGCGGGAGAAACAGGCAGATAGACAGACAGATATGAACAGACTGAGATAGATCTATATATAGATAGATAAATTGATAGAACATATATATATATAAAGAGAGAGAGAGAGAGTTGGGGTAGAGATAGACTGATATAAACAGACTGAGATAGATAGATAGATAGAGAGATAGATAGATAGATATGAAGAGATTGATATACATAGATACATATATATATGTGTATATATATATAGAGAGAGAGAGAAGGAGAAAGAGAGAGGGAGAAACGGTCAGACAGACAGACAGATATGAACAGACTGAGATAGATATATAGAGAGATAGATAAATAGAGAGAACATATATATATATATATAGAGAGAGAGAGAGAGAGAGGGAGAGTTGGGGGAGAGATAGACAGATATGTACAGACTGAGATATATATATATATATATATATAGAGAGAGAGAGAGTTAGGGGAGAGATAGACTGATATAAACAGACGGAGATAGATAGATAGATATGAAGAGATTGGTATACGTTGATACATATATATATAGTGAGAGAGAGAGAGAGAGAGAGAGAGAGAGAGAGATATGAACAGACTGAGATATATATATAGATAAATAGATAGAACATATATATACATATATATATATATATATATATAGAGAGAGAGAGAGAGTGAGAGAAGGTTGGGGGAGAGATAGACAGATATGTACAGACTGAGATAGATAGATAGATAGATAGATAGATCTAATTTGACTTTTAATTGTGCCTCGATTTGCCCTTAACTTTCACCAGTTGATGGGTTTGGCTGTCTATAACAGTATAATGTTGGATATTCGATTCCCAGCTTGTTGCTACAAGAAACTCCTAAGTCCTGCAGTCGTTCCCTACAACAATCCCAAAATCCCTGTCGGAGTGGCGCAACTTACTCTTCGGGATTTACAACTCGTACATCCGGTAACGCTCTTTTTTCTTCTTTCATTTTCTCTCTTTTCTTGAGAAATTCTTTTAGTTTTGAATCCAATGACGAAATTTTTCTATTTTTCAGCTCTTTATGACCGCAAAAAAGAAGACACTAAGTCTCTTTTGTTTGGATTTAGGCTTTTCCAGTTGTTTCACTGCCTAAAAATCTGGTTTAGACTCATTTGAGTTATATAAAACAGTGGTTCCCAACCTGTGGGTCATATGTGGCTCTTGATGTTCCTTTGTACATTTTAAAGGCTCTGTGGTATAATACAGGGTGGAACGATAGAAATTGTCGTCCTAAAGAAAACAACACTACAGTTTTATTTTAAAACTTTTATTGAAAAAATCAATTCAGCTAACTTGATTAAATAGTAGAGCTGACATCTATTCAATGTAGCCGCCTTCAGCCTCAATCACCACCTCGATACGGATCCGGAACTGAGAGCATGCCTTTTCCACAAGCGCCGGTGGGAGCTCGGCGGATGGCGGCGATCAGGCTGGCTTTGGTGTTATGGGAGGTCATGTTGGTGATGTTCTCGACGTATGACCAAACGAAGTAGTCCAGGGGGTTCAGGTCGGGGGAGGAGTGGGACAGTGAGAGAAAGGTACAAAGTTGTAGCACTCCTTCTGAAGCCAAGCCTGGGTCTCTTTGGATTTGTGGGCCAGCGCCGAGTCCTGCTGCCACACCCAGGGTCTGCCACCGGCCACCTGATTGCACCAGGGGATCACCACACTCTTCAGCACATCCAGGTACACTTTGGTGTTGACTTTCAAGCCGACTTCGAAGATGTGATGTGGCATGATGTGGCCGTCACTTGAAGCCACACCAAAGACCATAACCGTAGCCGGAAACTTTGTTTTCATCACCCTGGGCACGTCCCTGTTATTGGTGGCAATCCAGATTTGCATTTTGAGGGTGCAGGCAATGATCATGTTGTCATAACTTGGATCGGTAGAGAGCATTAGTTGTACAGCGGTGCATCTCCAATCACGCTCGTTGACCATTGTGTCACTTTCAGACATGATAGAGGGCTCCTATCGCTCTTGGGATTTGTACACAACTGGCCAACTAGTAGATGGTCTGCAACAAAAAAAAAGAAAACCGGTTTTCATTAAACGGAAATAGAATCATGCTGTCTTTTCTAGGGCGATAATTTTGTTGTTCCACCCTGTATTTGACATGAGTTGAAACAAGGTCAATGACTTGAAGGCCGATTATAGTGGGGATTTAAGAGAAGGGAAGGTCGGGAATGAGCCGAGACTTGAACCCTGCTGGTCTATACTGCTTATTGACCCACCAAGTGCAATGTGGGCCTAATGAGCCAAGCTGCATCACGAACCCAAATCTGGGTCCGGGCACGGATGCCGGGTTATAGCTTGAACTAGACAGCAAGGTCTAGTGCTATACATAGGGGACAAAGGTGTCAATGTTGCAGCTCGCCCACCCGAAGGTGGCCCAACCGAACCCGGTGGCTTTTTGGCCTCAAATCTGCCATCGATACCCCGTTCAGCACGAATGCCAGACAGCCCAGCCAAGGCCAAGCTCTGGTATTATTGCTTCGTAATACCAACACACAACCTGCTTTTAATATTGGTACTGCAACGAATTTTTTAAAAAAAGAATTCATTTTCTAAAGACGACACCAGGTGAAAATCATCATCATCATCATCATCATGTCGCGCTATCAGCACGGATATTCCTGACCCTCTCTCGCCACCCCTCACAATCGTTCATTGCTTTTGGCAGGTCTTCCGGGCTACATCCAGTATCGGCACAGAGCTGCTGTATGTATGTTCGAGCTGGACGTCATGCCTTTTCTCGTCTCTGCGAAGGGGTTCACAGGAGTACATCACTTACAAGCTCGTCCCTACTTCTCCAGCAGGGTCCCGCATGTCTATTTCGTCTAACTTTAATAGTTTTCGTGACGGGTGGTTGGTGGCCGTAGAGTTGCTGTTTTGTGGGGTGCTGTCTGAAGGACTTGTTCAATATTGCTCGCAGCATTCTCGTGTAATTGCCGTCAAGTTTCATCTCCATACGTGGTGCATCCATATAGCAGTATCGATACTACCGCTGATTTGTAAACACATTTTGTAGATACACACAGTTAAATGATCAAACGGTTCTATTCCTAACAATTCAATTTAGCATAAGTCAACAAAGTTAAATGGGTTAAATGCGGTAGTAAAATTAGGAATCTTCTTGTATAATAATAAACGACTGAATTATAAAACAAGATTAATTCTTTCTTTCTTTTTAAAATAAAACACAAAATAAGAATATTGACATAAAACTGTAAATTTACTCAATATGGCTACCATTTTTTTTTTCAATTATTTTATTCCATTTTTCAATATCAGTCATAAACGAACCAATATTTTGATTGGAAGTTGGTTTTGTTTTTCTAAAATGCCCATACAGCATCATCAAAGGAGGTTAAGGTCTGGGTTTAAATTTTGTTTGATTGTGTAATATAATGGCCGAGGGATTTTGGTTCATGCCTTTGGGTTTAGTTAGGCTAAGAACCTTTCGGCTCAGCACATGGGTTACTTACGTGCAACATTGATGCAGGTGTTAACACACGCGCGGGGGAGGGGTGTCACTCAGAGATGTCACAATAAGCTGAGATGGGAAACAGGGTTACAAAGTGCAGGTGACGTCACACACCGGAATCGCGCGGAGGTTTTTGGGAGATTTTCGAAGAAAGTCAGAGTTGAAAACTAGAAGCCGAACGAGACGGTTGACTTTTGGGGCTCGCTGGGGCGAGACGAATTTTCGCACCATGGGTGCCGCACGGATGGGGGCCAGATGAAAAAGTCAGCATAAAATGATTGTATCTCTCTCCTTATGTCGAAGAACCTTTAAACTCAAAGGTAATAAAGGGTTCGTACCTGAACTGAGAAGTCGTTACGTGTTTTTCGAATTTCGAGATTCCTATGTTCTATGTGATATATGTATATATGTAATGAACGTCCCATGTACATTTCGCATATTCATATATATGGCTATGGTATAATTGTTGTCCACACAGTTTTCTCGTTGACTTTCAATTCATTAGCGTGTTTTCTTAATGACGTCGCGGAGTCCTTCTTAAAGCTCTTTTTCTGTAAATGTTTTCCTTTGCTTTGCAAAGAAACGACAAAGAATCTATGATTTGCTTTATGCAAATCATAGATTCTTTGTCGTTTCTTTTCTTGCTCACTCATATTGGGCAGAATTTTTATAAAAGAAAAAAGTGCTAATCATGAAAATTTTCATTTATCACATTTTTTTTCATAGAGCTAATCATGAAAATTTTCATTTATCACATTTTTTTTCATTTATCACATTTTTTTTCATTTATCACATTTTTTTTTTTCATAGAGCTAATCATGAAAATTTTCATTTATCACATTTTTTTTTTCAAATATTGGACTAAAAAAAAACATTTTAAAATTATTCCATGTTTTGTTTGTGCATCCTGTATATATCATCGCCCTATTATTTTCTTACAAAGTTTCAGCATTTTCTGATAGAGATAATTTTCCAGCAAGAAAATGCAACCTTAGTGCGGATAGCACGAAATGTTTTTCATCAACTCTCAGCTGACTTCCGTATACTCCACTGGTGCCACGCTTAAGAAATTTTAACACCATTGAGCATATATGGGAGATGCATCAAACGACACTTAATTGATTGTAGTCATACCTAACAAATAAGAATTAATTTTGGACAACACTTAAACTTCCAGGAAAAATATAACCACAATAAGATTCTAATACATCCATGATTCGTTATATAGCCGACATTATTCAGGCAAAGGAAGTCAGTAAATTTGGGAACCTTAGTCGAGGGTAACCGGAAGGCTCCCTTTTCAATAGTTGTGTAGGCGAGAGCGCTACTCCTTTCTCTGGATTACTCGACTATCCTTGTACCATAGCCAGATATGAATACGTGAAATGGACATATTCATACCAGTACGCAAAACGTTCATAATGTTCGTATATATATATATATATATACATAGAACATAGGAATCTCGAAACACGAAAAACACTTACAACTTCTCAGTTCACGTACGAAACTTTTTATTACCTTTGAGTTTAAAGGTTCTTCGACATAAGGAGAGAGATACACATTCTTTCTATTCTGGCTTTATCATCTGCCCCCCCCCATCTCGTGCGAACCCGTCTCAAGGACTCTGCGAGCAAGCGAAAGTCAACCGTTTTCTCCCGAGGCAGGACTCAATTCAACTAACTGACTTTTTCAAAATCCCCAAAATCCTCCGCGCTCTTCCGGTGCGTGACGTCATCCGCACTCTGTAGCCTCGTTTTCCATCGGGGCTATTGTGACATCTCTGAGTGACATGTTCGCTCCGCACGCGCGCGTGAACACCTGCGTTAATATTGCACCTAAGTAACCCATGCACTGAGCCGAAAGGTTCTCAGCCTAACTAAACCCAAAGGCATAAAACGAAATCCCTCGGCCATTATATTACATCCTTGATCCTTACCTTATAATGCTGAGTGGCATCAAGTACCATTTTTTGAGTCTTTGGTAGGACTCGACCTGGGATTGAACCCCAGTCTCACACACTCTACTCATTAGGCCAATGCACTCCATTTTATATGAATGATAAAAAATTTTACGTGAATATTAATGTCAGTTTTAAATTAACAAAGACGATTCCTTGCAATTTTTGACAGGATATTTCCAAAGGTTTAAAAGAACTCTTGGAATATGAAGGAAATGTCCAAGAAGACTTTGGTTTAACATTCCAGGTAAGATACATATGAATATTATATATGTATATATTTGTGTGTGTATGTGTGTGTGTGGATATAAAAATATGGAAAAAAATTATCAGAGTATTTAATCATCTATCTATAATATAAGTTAAGTTGGCAACCTTAGTTGAGGGTGACCCAAAGGCTTCCTTCTCAATAGCTAGTACACCGAGGTGTGGGGAATTATCGAAAGTTACTAATCTGTTTCTCAAACTATAAAACGCTATTTACTTTTTTCAGAAAATTCCATTGCATGACGTATCTAATTTAAAATATAAAAAGTAAAGTTGGCGACCGTACTAAAGGGTGACCCGAACCCCCCACCACCACCGCTTTCAACAGCAACAACACCAATGTGTAGGAGAGGGCGCTACTCCATTCCCAGGATTGCTCCACTTTACCCTTGACCCTCACCTTATAGTGCTGAGTGAGATGCAAGGCAGCATCAAGTATTATTTTTTGAGTCTTTGATGCCACGTTTATTGTTACGTTTTTTTTTTATTCAGCCGTCTTTAGGAAGATACTAGAATATTATAATGTCTAATCCGAAAATGATTTTCGTTTGAAAATGATTTCTGGATGAACCATTCTGATATCGCATTCTAGGATCGCCCTGAAGATGGTTTGACAAAAAAAGCCGAAACGTTAACAAGGCAAACATCATCTAAATATTTAGTTTTCCCATATTTTTATATTTACATATCGTCGGATTTATTTCCATTTTTCTCATATATATATATATATATATATATAAGGGTGGACTGAAAAAATTATTAGCTGATAAGTTCATATGATGATGTCATATCTGTTGTTGATGACTTTTTGATCAATGAGATCCAAGTACTGCAACACTGATAGAAGAAGTGTGTGAACCGCAATGAGGACTATGCTGAAAAAAAAAACCTCATTTGGTCACATTCTATGAGAGAACGTTTCACCTGACCCTTGTATATATATATGTATATATAGATAGATATATTGTTGTAGGTCCAAAGAGAGAATAAAAATATTTTAAAATAGGTAGGTCCACAAAGAGATTTGTATATTTGTATTTTTTGAATTTATTTATTTATATTATTATTACATACATATATGTTTCCAACTTGTTGCTTTCGTCAGAGATCATATATGGCACAAGGCCCCTTGTTAATGGGGTACTCAATGAGACTTGAACTCATTCGTGTTTGCAGTTTGAATGATTTTCAGTTGGTTATGGGTTTGTAAAGAGGTTATCCTCTCTTTTTCTAAGAGTGTCTTTGCCTTCGTCTGATTTATCTCTCATTGACTTGATATGTTTTTTTTTCGTTGTGTGTGTGTGTGAGAGAGAGAGAAAGAGGGAGAGAGAGAGAGAGAGTGTGTGTGTGTGTGTGTGTTAAATGGGTTTGGGATTTTACTAACAGTTATTTTCCTCGGTGCATATGTGTGTGTGTGTGTGAGAGAGAGAGAGAGAGAGAGAGAGAGAGTGTGTGTGTGTGTGTGTGTGTGTTAAATGGGTTTGGGATTTTACTAACAGTTATTTTCCTCAGTGCATATGTATGTGTGTGTGTGAGAGACAGAGAGAGAGAGAGAGAGTGTGTGTGTGTGTGTGTGTTAAATGGGTTTGGGATTTTACTAACAGTTATTTTCCTCGGTGCATATGTATGTGTGTGTGAGAGAGAGAGAGAGAGAGAAAGAGAGTGAGTGAGAGAGAGAGAGTGTGTGTGTGTGTGTGTGTGTGTATTTCGAACTATTCAGTTTAGTCAAGCAGTTTTAATTCAGCTAATTCCGTTTAGTATAAGTACAGATTTTGTTTAAACACAGTTAAATGTCAAAACAGTTCTATGTTAAACAATTCAGTTTAGTGTAAATTCAGTTTTAAAGTCAAAAAACATTTCTATTTCTAACTATTCAGTTTAATCGAACAATTCAGTTTAGCATAAGAATGCTGCTAGTTCTATTTAACACATAGATAGGGCCCTATCAGATGCTGCCACGTGAAGCCAGAGAGGATCGGGGAGCAATGGCAATGAAGGGGTGCTCCGTATTCCCCAAAGTCCCAGCATTACTGGAACCTCACCATCAGATTGTTTAGTGTCATATCCATGACACTCATGGGGGGGTTCTTACCCCTCTGCAGAGGTGCAGTCAGTGTATTCTACAGCCCCAGCCGACTGGGCAAGTGAGTTTGTGTATATGTCTATGCGTTTATGTGTGTTTTAAATTAAGTTTGTCGTTGGCATTTACTTTCTTAGACCCCAGGTTAAGCGCCAATCTCAGCCATCACTAGAATCTTAGATGCTAATCACATAACGTCTGAGTCAGCTGAACAGATTACAAGCCCAGATATGCTCATACGCGTGCACACACACACACACACACAACGTGGTGCCTTCAATAAGTTTCCAGTCTTTTTTTGTACAGGCATTTAGAATTGTCATAGACTCTTGAAAATTCAGTATGCTATTGCTATACATCTTATTAGACGACTGACCAATTTTTATGATTTCAGCTTCAAATGAACAGCTACAGCAGTAATTGGAATACACCCTACTAAAGTCTAATTGTCACAGCTGGTGAATTTCAAAAATGCAATCTGACACTTTAGAAGAACGATATGCAATAAAAATGTTTTAAACTTGGAAAAAATGCCATGCAATGAAAGCTGGATCTACTGCTATGACCCAGAGACCAAGAGTTCCCTGTGGAAGCATGCTGGCTCTTCCAGACCCATGAAGGTCAGACAGAGCAAATCCACCCGCAAACTTTTGATGATCTCTTTTTTTCTTTTTTCTTTTTTTTTTTTTTGACAGCACTGGCATGATCTACATGTGCTGGCCTCTTCCGACGGAATCTCTGCCTGAACTCCCTAAAAACCTCAATATAGTATTCCTTGTTGACTGTCTGTCCAGTGCGAACCCAGTGCATGTAGATCATGGCAGTACTGTCAAAAAAAGCGATGCTTCCATTAGGAACTCTGACTCTTGGTCTCTGAGTCATAGCAGTAGATCCAGCTTTCATCGCATAGCATTTTTTCCAAGTTTAACACAGAATTTTATTGCATATCGCTCTTCTAAAGTATCCTCACGTCCAGATTGGATTTTTGAAATTCACCAGCTGTGACAATTAGGCTTCAGTAGGGTGTATTCCAATTGCTGCTGTAGCTGTTCATTTGAAACTGAAATCATAATAATTGGTCAGTCATCTAATAAGATGTATAGCAATAACATAGTGAATTTTCAAGAGTCTACGACAAGTTTAAATGCCTGTACAAAAATAGTCTGTAAAGGCACCACGTATCTTGAATCTTGTCAGCAAAAGCAAACATTTTATAGCATGAAAATAAAATAAACCTATAAAAGTTAATGAGTTAAAATGATTAATCATGATGGTTCGAGCCACGATGTTGAATTTCAGCAAAGTCAAGGACAAGGGATTTTTTTTTCGGCGAGAATTCTTATCGCTTTAAAACTTAAGAGAATAGATCTTTGGGCTGAGCCCGAAAACCCTAACCGGATGATTTATAAGTTATGAAGTTATGAATTTCCTTTTCTTATTAATAATAGTTAATATCATTTCTTTATAGTACTTATACTTTCACTTTCACTTTCACTAATGTTTTAAAATGTTTGTCACTGCATGCTTTCACTCATGCACTTAAGTTGTGTTCACATTTTAGGTATCTTATACAGAATTGGGTTGCGTTAAGACCCATCCACTGAAACCAAACGGAGAAAATATTTTTGTAACTAACAACAACAGGGAAGGTAGGTATTTATCCATCTTTTTGGTTTTGGTAAGTTTCAATTCCTGAGAGCTACAGAGCAAACCTATTTTAAAGGTTTAAAAGTCTTTAAGAGCTCTCTTTTGGGGGGCTTCAAATTTTAAAAAGATATAAGAAGTTTCCTCTTCTCTATGAAAAATCGTTTGGAAATCCCTTAGACGACTAGGCAGTTTTCTTAAAACATCAATAAAAGTGGGAACGCATCTTTGACCATTTTTTTCGTGGCCTAAAATCAAGTGACAACCTTTTTAGCCTTCCCGTGACATTAGAACTATCCTGCTAGAATAAGGGGAGAATCTTATTGAGCTCTCCTCTTTAAAAGCCCTGCCGACAGAGATATCTACTTCTTTTGCTGCTTGGGATCAAGTGACTACATTTCAAGCCTTCCCATGACATTACAGCTATCCTGCTAGAGTAAGGCGGGGAACTTGTAGAGCTCTGTTTTTTTAAAAGCTCTGCCAACAGAAATATCCACTTAATTCGATGTTTGGGAGAAAGTGACAACCTTTCGAACCTTCCCGTGACATTACACCTATCCTGTTAGATTAACTCACTGCTGAGAATACATAAAATTTAAATTTCATTTAAAAAGTAACTTTCCCAGCTTCATACAAACACACCCCCGTGTGTGTGTGTGTGTGTGTTATTTTATTTATATATAACGTTTAAAACTTATCACAAATCTATTTGCAGAAGTAGAAGTCAAATAACTCACCAGCTAACATGGCTGCTTTCTTGAGTCTTCTTTGGAAAAGCAAGTCAGCTAAGCTTACTTCATTTATAGTGTAACACTATCTCAGTGTTACAAGTTGACTGGCGATATCAAATTAAATACCTATGATTTCAGGTTCAAATGAACAGCTACAGCAGCAATTGGAATACACCTGATTCTCACAGCAGGTGAATTTTAAAAATATAATCTGGACGTGAGGACACTTTAGAAGAAAGATATGCAATAAAATTGGGTTTTAAACTTGGAAAAAATGATGCCACAGAAACGTATGGAATGCTTCAGACTGCTTTTCGACCATCTTGTATGAATCGAGCATCAATTTCTGAGTGGCATAAGAGATTCAAGGAAGGCAAGGAGTCTGTGACGGAAGATGAGAGGTGTGGGAGGAGTAAGGAAGTCAATACACCACATTTGTTTGGCCAAAGGGTTAGGGTTAGGGTTACTATGTTGAGGTTTTAAGGGAGTTCAGGAAGAGATTCCTAGGGAAGAGGCCAGCACTATTCAAATCGGGTCAGTGGCATTTCCACAAGGACAATGTACCAGTCCACAACTCCATTCTTGTCACAGATTATTTGACCAAGATGGGCATCAAGACAGTTCCTCAGCCTCCCTATAGTCCAAACCTTGCTCCCTGTGACTTGCTTATTCCCTAAGCTCAGAGGCTGTCGTTATAAGACAATTGAGGAGATGAAAGAGGCTGTGACAAAGGTCATTGACACGCTCACATAAGAGGACTTCCATGGGGCCTTCCATAAGTAGTTGGAACAGTACAACAAGTGCATTGCAGCCGGAGAAGATTACTTGGAAGGGGACTAGAGTTTCATATGTGTACTATCAATAAAAGTGCCCATACGAAGAAAGTCTGGAAACCTATTTAATGATCCTAGTATATATATATATATATAATTTTGGACAGCGCAGACATAGTCACCAAGCACCGCTGACCGTGGCTACGCTATTGTAACTTTGATATATATATATATATGCTCTATCATCGATATTGAGTACCAAAATATAGCAAAGCATATTTATAATTATATATATATATATATATACACCAAACATCTCCACCCAAGCAGGATGTTATAAAAGGTTGATTTTTTAGCGGAGTGAGAGTTTTTCTCCTAGACGAATGGCATACCAAGGTTAAAGAGCACAGTCTACCCTACTATTTACCCGTAACTGGTGAGAATATTTGAAGCACATTCAGTAGGATACTATAACACAATACCACAACGACTAGGTTTTTACAAAATATCACCGTCTCTAGGAAAAATACTGAAAGATTTCAAAATCCATTTGAAACATTAGTCTCCCCACTTCTTCTAAGTATTTAGAATTATCGAAAGTTACTAATCTGTTTCTCAAACTATAAAACGCTATTTACTTTTTTCAGAAAATTCCATTGCATGACGTATCTAATTTAGAATATAAAAAGTAAAGTTGGCGACCGTAGTCGAGGGTGACTTGAAGACTCCCCTTTCGACAGCTACTACACCAATGTGTGGGAGAGGGCGCTACTCTTTTACCCTTGATCCGTAGCTTATAACGCTGAGTGTTAAGCAAGGAAGCATCAAGTACCATTTTTTGAGTCTTTGGTATAACCCGACCTTGGATTGAACTCAGGTCTCCGATGCCATTGACTAACACTCTAACCATCATACTAATTTCTGTTGATTTAGAATATATTACCCTGTATTATTTTGTTTTCCTATGACAACATCTATTGGCCCTGATGAAGACTACCAACTGAGTCAAAAGTTTTTCTGTTATAATCATTTTTCACATTTCAAATACTCTTAATAAAACACTTTTGTATTCAGATAAAAAGTCGAAACGCGTCGGCAAAATAAAATGAAACAAAACATCAAATATACCAACATATATCTTTATTTCGTTTTACCTTTTTCTTCATACATTCTGTTGGATTCAATTCACTTCTTCACACATACACACACGTGCGCGCATCTATCTATCTATCTCTCTCTATATATATATAGGTGTATGTGTATGTGTGTACCGTCGCAGTACTAAAGAGAATTTAGACCCCTTTGTCACCCCGCTGTGGAAACAGTGGACGAACACAGGAACTCAGATTAACTACCCAAAGTTTTATTTACTACTAGGTAGTCACCGGGAGAAAGAAAGAGAGTATTGAAACATGAGACGACCGCGTCAACTAGACAAAGATAAACAAAATATCCTGTTGAGAAAAAGATGACAAAACACAGACCTTGAATTTTTTCCTGGTTCTAATAAATCTTGTCCGCTGGGTCACGAATAAGGCTTCCCTTTAGAACGCCCCCAAAATTGACGCGCGTAAACATTCGTCTTCTAACATCTTCTTGGCTCGTGTTCAACTGTATGTCTTTACCTTATCACGTCTCGTCGATAACTCTCAAAAAACAGGAGTCTTCCCTTCATTTCTGCCTGTCGTATCGGGGGCAGAAACATCCGCTTCCGCCGATTAAACACATGCGTACAAGATTTTTCTTGTCATTTCTAATTACCACGTTTGCTTTAGCCTGGCTATTCGGAGACTGTCTCGTTTATTAATTCAATTTCAATTCTCTATTGGCCGTTCAATTAGGTTACATGTATGACACGACGTTGGGCATTCGTTGTGTGGGTATGGGTAAGTGCCAGTCAGAAGATTCCTTTTTCTGTTTTGGTGCGAAACCCACACAAAGGGCTTGCATGCGAGATTTCCTACGAGGCCGGAAGAACACGGTCCGAGAGTCAACAGAAGTGAACAGAAGAGACCAGGGCAGAGAACAGGACAGTTGACAGAAGTCGGGGGAAGCCGACAGTCAAGAGAAGAAGGCGGAACAAGGCAGTCGGCATGAGAGAGCAGGTGACTGCTAGGATGTGTTGACCCAGGCCGGGTTGGCCAACGTGAGAAGATGAGTCAGCATTCCTGATGACTTTGTGGGAGTTTCGCTAGAATACATGCTCGAGATAGCTCACAGAATGCTAGGAAAGTGTCACAAACTTATCCCTTCTTGCGCATAGAACTAACCCAAGTCCGTGTTTGTTTGTTCTCTTTTCTTATATTTACCCAACCCCTACGCTCGGGCAGGATATGACACAAGGTCAATTTTTAAGCGGAGTTTAACTGGTTTGAATTCAGAGTTTTCCTTCTCCTAGACTAGTTATCTCACCAAGGCTGAAGAACCTAGTCTGACCTACTATTTACCCATAGATGGAGGGAGAATAAGTGGATTCATACCTTTCCCAAGGGTATTAGTGCTATGTGAAATGCAATCAGTCTCGTCCATGTTTTGAACTCGTGTCGCCGTGTCCATTTCCTACGACGATAACCATTACACCACGGGTACCTCCATTTGTTTGTTCTCTTTTCTTCCACTCCCTCGGTTGTGTATGTTGTGTTTTGTGTGTCCGTAAAGAAATGTGTAATACCGCTGGCCGGAGATGAGAGAAACCACTAGACGATCTGATGTTCATGTGTGGTTTAAGAAGTTAAGATAGTGGGGGTCGGCCAGCGGTGTATTGTTACACATTTATTAAAGTCATGATTGAAATCTTCTTGAAAAGAAATTCACAACCGGTTCAAGTGAAGATTTCTAATAGACTCCCTTCACTTGAAACATTGATGCAACAAAATCTGTCTTTGCTCTGGTTGCCTGGCTATCCGTCTAAATTTAAACTAAACAGTTAATATTTGAATGGTTATTGCCATCATTCTCTCATCTTTCTTTTCAGGTTATGTTCAACTTTATGTGGATTGGGTCCTGAATAAATCGGTCTACGAGATGTTTAAGGAATTTTATCACGGATTTCACAGTGTCTGTGCGTCTAACGCACTATTAGTAAGTGTAAACAATTATTATGCTTATTCTGGTCTGAGATCGGAGGGAATTGCGCAATCATCACCAGTCGGCGGTTGTTATAAGGAAAAATCTAAATAATTTTGAGCTTTAGTTCTTTCTTTTTTCTCTGTTCCTTTCTATCTTTCCCTCTTTCTCTTTTCTTTCTATCTTTGTTCATTTTTTTAATCTTTTTTTGATACTTTCTTTCTTTCTTTCTTTCTTTCATGGTTTCTCTCTTCTTTCTTTCTTTCTTTCTTTCTTTCTTGTTTTCTTTCTTTCTTTCTTTAAACGTTTCTTTCTTTCTTTCTTTCTTTCTTTCTTTCATGGTTTCTCTCTTCTTTCTTTCTTTCTTTCATCGTTTCTTTCTTTCTTTCATGGTTTCTCTCTTCTTTCTTTCTTTCTTTCTTTCATCGTTTCTTTCTTTCTTTCTTTCATGGTTTCTCTCTTCTTTCTTTCTTTCTTTCTTTCTTTCTTTCTTTATTCTTTCTTTATTCTTTCTTTCTTTCTTTTTTCTCTGTTCATTTCTATCTTTCCCTCTTTCTCTCTTCTTTCTCTCTTTGCTCATTTTTTAAAATCTTTTTTTGATACTTTCTTTCTATCTTTCTTTCTTTCTTTCTTTCATCGTTTCTTTCTTTCTTTCTTTCTTTATTCTTTCTATCTTTTTTCATCTTTCTTTCTTTCTTTCTTTAATCCTTTCTTTCTTTCTTTTTTCTTTTTTCTCTGTTCATTTCTATCTTTCCCTCTTTCTCTCTTCTTTCTATCTTTGTTCATTTTATAATCTTTTTTTTATACTTTCTTTCTTTCTTTCTTGTTTTCTTTCTTTCTTTCTTTCTTTGATCGTTTCTTTCTTTCTTTCTTTTTTCTTTGTCTCTTCTTTCTATCTTTGTTCATCTTTCTTTCTTTCTTTCTTTCTTTCTTTCTTCCATGCTTTCTCTCTTCCTTCTTTCTTTCTTTCTTTCTTTCTTTAATCCTTCTTTCCTTTCTTTCTTTCTTTCCCTTTTTATCTCTTCTTTCTATCTTTGTTAATTTTTATCTTTCTTTCTTTCTTTCTTTCTTTGAACCTTTCTTTCTTTCTTTCTTTCTTTTCTATTGTTCACAATAATTCGTCTATAATGACAATGCTTTATCTCCATCGTTTATCAATGTTTATGGTGTGTATATGGGGGTGGGGTGGTAAAGGCTAACGTGTTTGACTGCGATCTCGAAGTGAGTTCTAACTCCAATTAATCGCTTCTAGATTAATACCTTGGTAAAGGCATTCACTCCCTTAATCCCCCTGTATGTGGATTAAATTGTACCACTACTGTTTTTCTACAAAGGTGACTTTGGCATTAAATAACTCACAAAGGTTGAGATGCCATTAAAAAACAAACCGATTAATTCAATCTCGGATTTTCTTTCATTTTTTTCATTTCAGTTGCTTCTTACTGTAACTCCCCCAAATCGTCGTTTCTCTGACTGTGGGAAACAGTAGGGTTCGGTTAGATTGGTTAGGTTTTAAGGTATATCAACCGTTGTAGGGTTTTAATGCCAAATCCTGTTTATACACACACACACACACACACACACATATATATATATATATATATATATATATATATAATTTGGTTTGGGTGAGTTTTATAACATATAAACCATTGTAGGTTTTAGAATGCCAAATCCTCTTTATACATATATATTAAATATATATGATTTGGTTGGCTTTCATGGCATATCAACCATTGTAGGCTATTTAATGCCAAATCCTCTTCATACATATATATTAAATACATATGATTTGGTTGGGTTGGGTTTTATGGCATATCAACCATTGTAGGTTATTTAATGCCAAATCCTCTTTATACATATATATTAAATATATAGGATTTGGTTTGATTGGGTTTTATGGCATATCAACCATTGTAGGTTACTTAATGCCAAATCCTCTTTATACAAACATATACATATACATATACATCAAATATATAGTTTGTAGGTGACATTTAAACAAGCGAGTATCATTTGTTCGCTCACAATCAAACGGCTTCGAGTATTGCAATCCAATACCAATAATTCTTTTTAAATTTATCATTTTGCCCTGTCAGCTTGGTCTTTAGAATATACCAACTGCTTCTCTGCTGAGGGGTAAGACCTCCTTCCAACGAGTGTCCTGGATATGACACTTAACAATCTAATTGTGAGCTTTGGGGAATGCGGATTACCCATTCATTGCCATCACTCCCAGGTCTACTTTGGCCCGGAGTGGTAGCACCTGATAGGGTCCAATCTCTGGGTCAAAGAGAATTAAATTGTGTACTTATGCTAAACTGAATTGTTTGAAATAGAACTGTTTTGACATTGAACTTGTGTACTTATGCTAAACTAAATTGTTTGCAATAGAACTGTTTATATGTATAAAAATGAATTCGGTATTAATAACCAACAATGTTTGAAGTGCCATAAATTCAAATCAAACCAAAATTAATTTGTTTGCACACTGTTAAATGTTTTCAAAAATTTCTATCTAAAATGAATTGTTCTGTTTTATATAAATCATGTATTTGCACATAGTTAAATAGTTTCAAATATTGCTATCCAACACCAATAATTCTATTTAATATTAATCATTTGTTTACACACAGTAAAATGGTTTCAAATATTTGTATCTAACACGAATAATTCTATTTACATTAATTATTTGTTTGCACACTGTTAAATAGTCAACAGTGTTGCAATGTAACACAATTCAATTTAACATCAGTCATTTGCTCGCACTCAGTTATAATGAGTAGAGTGTTCGCTAATGGTCTGGGGGACCGGGGTTCAGTCCCAGGTCAAGTCATACCAAAGATTAAGAAATGGTACTTGATGCCACCTTACTTAACAGCATTATAAGGTAAGGTTCAAGGGTAAAGTAGAGCAATCCAGGGAATGGAGTAGCGCTGTCGCCGACACTTTGGTGCAGTAGCGACTGAAAAGGGAGCCAACTTTACTTACAATAACTTTACTTCTGGTCAGAGTTGACCTGGGAGTAATGGCAATGAAAGAGTATTCCATATTCCCCAAAGCTCTAGGACAAAAGCCTCACTGTCAGAGTTTAGTATCATATTAAAGACATTTATTGGAGAGAGCTTGTATACTCAGGCAGAGATGCAGTCGGTGTATTCTACAGCCCCAGCCGACTTGAATGAAACTGTAGGTATCGGAAGCAATAATTAAGGAGAATGAGTTGATAATGATAATGTTTCATTTTAGAACTTTCAACCAAATTTAATGTTGCAGAAAGAACTTCGTATCTCAGTTTAGCGCGTAAATTAATTTGACCGTAATGGTTATCGCATATTTTCACCCAGTGAGTGTGATTTATCCCATTCTGCCCGGATGACTTTCCCAGGCAAATCTAGGACAGGGAAGGTCCGCCAAACTTTCTCTTCCTCAGAATCTTTCGAGCAGGACGGACGTTCTTTCTGTACTCTCTCTTCATAGCAACAGAACCATTAAACCATGGAAAGCCATCAAATTTATGGACCTTTGAGTGTACCCTTTTAGACCAAAGGCTCCCAGTTGAATATAAATTAGATGTATTTATTCCGTCACTTACAGGAACACTTTTATGTCACCCCTAACTTTTGCTATGTCTACAGCGAAGCGAAATATCGCTCAGACATTCAGCTACTTCATTCCTGTTCAACCTTTTAGGAGATCCTTCATTCCTCTCTCCTACAGCGCAGGACCACAAACTTATGGCTGACTACATCATTCCTGTCCTTCATCAGCAACACGACTTTTGCTATGTCTACAGCGACGCGTATCTTGCTCAGACATTCAGCTACTTCTATTCTGCTTATCTATTTTGGAGACTTGAACGCGAAATGCCTGCTCATCCCTTTTATAACTGCATGTCTCCTCACTACGACTTTCAGCACAAAGGTTTCCTTTCAACTCAAGCCGTTGTTAAACATCTAATATCTTCATTCGACTTCTTTATTTATTCCTTTTAATATAACTGGGAAGTAAACTTAATTACCTTCTTTGTTATATCAACATAGATTTTACGTAGATGGTCATTTTTTCTCTTTATAAACAATGAATGTTATTATTTTAGGTGTTTAAAAAAGTGTTGTTTTGTTCTTTTTGTTTTAGATGCTACGACCTGAAGAAGTTGAGATGTTAGTTTGTGGTTGTCCAACGCTAGATATGCACGAGCTGAAAGCCGTGGTAACCTACGATGGTTATTCATCTTCTGACGTCACAATCAAGTAAGATTGATATGTTGTCAGTTATCGTCCCCATCATCTAGTTGTTACTCTCCGAGGTTTTCCCCATCCCTACTATCTTTTGGCCCCCTCAACCCTTACTCCAGCCTGCTTTTACTGAAGATCTTGGAATTTCACGTGTACAATTTCTATATTACCTGCTATTAACTGCTCATACTGCGCCGAACCCTGCCTTTTTTTTTTTTTTTTTTTTTTTTTTTTTTTGCCCCAATAGATTAGGAAGCCTCTCTCACTTAGGGTAGGTCCAGCTTGTTTTCGGTGTTTTCGGACATCGGAAAACAGCCAGCCTCCACTTCGTAGACAGCGGGGATGGGAGTTCAAGAAAACGGGGAATTTTTTCCTTTGTTTCGTCTTTTATATATTTCGGGGTTTTTCTCCAATCCCCATCAGATAACATTTTTATAAATAAACCATATATTGTAAATAAAATCATTCATTCCATTCTGGATTTTTAAGTAGGTCTTTTCACAGAGCAAATGGGGTATTTTGGTGTTTGCAGCGTGACTGGTGATGGGTGACTGTCTATATATTGTATTGTTGAATGGGTGGGCGAATACGGCTAGCTAGGTTCCTTTAAAATATATAGTAATACATGACCGCTTCCTTCCCACCCCTCTTGGATTTTAAGACTTCACACCTTCCTTAATGTAAATTAAAGGGAATAAACGGTTAAAACATTCTTTGTTTATTTGTCGCTGCCTCCCACCAGACACGACTTGACACATGGTCAAAAGCCCGAAGGCCGATTAAAGCAGTTAAAACATTCTTTGCGGTAAAACTGTGTTTTCGTTTATGTATCTTCTCTAGTGGAATATTTTTTCATTAAGCTAATGAATCATTATAATCGATATTATTATTATTATAGAGACTAGACTGTTCGTTTAGGTTGCAAAACGAACGTGTTATCCAGTGGATGGGAAAAGCATGAAGAGACTTCCTTTTTTTGGTTTTCTTTTTAGGGGGCGCTATACGTTTAACTTAGGGTAAAAGTGGAATTGGGAGATAACTTTGCTTTTGTTAAATTTTATTTTGTATTTTGTTATTTATTTTATTTTTTATACGTGGTGCCTTCAATGAGTTTCCAGACTTTTTTGTACTGGTATTTAAAATTGTCGTAGACACTTGAAAATTCAGTATCTTATTGCTTTACATCTTATAAGATGGCTGATCAATTCAAATGAACAACTACAGCAGCAATTGAAATACACCCTACTAAAGCCTGATTGTCACAGCTGGTGAATTTTAAAAATGCAATCTGGACGTGAAGATACTTTAGAAGAACGATATGCAATAAAATTGTGTTTTAAACTTGGAAAAAATGATGCCACAGAAACGTATAGAATGCTTCAGACTGCTTTTCGACCATCTTGCATGAATCGAACATCAGTTTTTGAGTGGCATAAGAGATTCAAGGAAGCCAGGGATTCTGTGAGGGATGATGAGAGGTGTGGGAGGAGTAAGGAAGTCAGAATACCAGAGTTGATTGGCCAAAGGGTTAGGGTAAGGGTTACTATGTTGAGGTTTTAAGGGAGTTCAGGAAGAGATTCTGTCAGAAGAGACCAGCACTCTTGAAATCGGGTTAGTGGCATTTCCACCAGGAACGGTACAAGTGCATTGCAGCCAGAGGAGATTACTTCGAAGGGGACTAGAGTTTCATGCGTGTACTATCAATAAAAGTGCCAATACGAAAAAGTCTGGAAACTTATTTAATGATCCTCGTCTTAGTATTTGTTTAATTTTTTATCATTGTATTTTTACTTTTTATTTAAACTTTAATAATCCCAACAGAGCCAGTGGATTTTTGGACTCAACTGCTGTGGAATATGAAAGTGCTATTTCATACTTTTTTGTCTTTGAAAAAGTTTTAGTTATCTCCCTTTGTTTCAACTAACACGGCAGTATTTACATTTCCTATTTTCATTAAGGGTTTTCGAACTATTGTCTTCGTCTTTATTGTTATTTTCACAACGTTTCGGCCGATATGCCCCCCTGCCTTATTCAGGTGTTTATTGTCTAAATTTCTGAGACGAAGCTTGATGATTTTTATCATTAAGGGTTTTCGGACTATTCTCTTCATCCTTATCGTTATTTTCACAACGTTTCGGCCGATATGCCCCCCGGCCTTATTCAGGTGTTTATTGTCTAAATTTCTGAGACGAACCTTGATGATTTTTATCATCAAGGGTTTTCAGACTATTGTTTTCATCTTTATTGTTATTTTCACAACGTTTCGGCCGATATGTCCTCCGGTCTTCTTCAGGTGTTTGTCGAACTTGGTAACTTTCACGAAACTTCGAACTACGTCCTTTATTGAATCCACGGGGATCGCTTGTTCTGATTCCGTTAGCCATAATCGGGTACAAGTGTTAAGTATTCCTGTATTGTTACTCGCCTGCAGCCAGAATTGAACCTGCAACCTCCAGATGATTGTCTCCTTAGAAGTTTAGGGAACCAATACCTATAATCGTTATGCTATGTGTCCAGCGTTCGAAGTTCCGTGTATTGGCGTTTACTGTTTTTATACATTTAAACTGCGTATTTATGCTGAACTGAATGTCTCGAAGTAGAACTGTTTTGACATCTAAACTGTGTACTTATGCTAAACTGAATTATCTGAAATAAAACTGTTTTGATATTAACTCTGTGTATTGCCTAGACGGCATGGGCCGTAGAATACACTGACTGCACCTCTGCAGAGTGGTACCCCCCACAACGAGTGTCCTGGATATGACACGAAACAGTCTGATGGTGAGGTCCCAGTAATGCTGGGGCCTAGGGGAATACGGAGCACCCCTTCATTGCCATTGCTCCCAGGTCCACTCTGGTCCGAAGTGGTAGCACCTGGTAGGGCCCTATCTATAGGTTAAATAGAACTAACGGCATACTTATGCTAAACTGAATTGTTTGATTAAACTGAATAGCTTGAAATAGAAATGTTTTTCACAATTAAACTCTTCTTACATTTAAACTGCGTGCTTATGCTAAACTGAATTATTTGAAATTGAACTGTTTTTGAAATTGAAACTGTACTTACACTGAACTGAAGCATTGAATAGTTTGAAATAGAAATTTTTTTGACAATTAAACTGTACTCATGCTAAACTGAATTGTTTGAAATAGAACTAATTATTTACGTAAAAATGTATTTGGTATTAAATAACCGACAAAGGTTGATATGCCTTAAAACCCAACAACCCAACTAAACCAATCAATTCAAAAACTATTTTTTCTTCTGAACACTACGACGACGAGCACAAAGGTTTCCTTTCCCACAGACCTTTATTAAACTTCTAAATTAAAAACTTTCTGTATCTTCGTTTCGACTCATTTATTTTCCTTTTGATATAACGGAGAAGGTAACCTGGACCCCCTTCCTCGTTATATACTAACCCGAAAATGATTGGGTTATAAATTGCTCAAGGTTTTATCAAATTTGATTATTTTTATTTTCGTTTCAGATATTTCTGGGATATTGTTCTGAAATTTCCAATTGAATTCCAAAAAAAACTTTTACTTTTTACAACCGGAAGTGACCGTGTACCAATCGGAGGTACAGCGGATATGACCTTCAAGATAACAAAAGTAGATGACAGTTCGTTGTGAGTATTATTACCTTCAATCTTTAACTCTTTAAGTACAGAGAGGAACTCGTGTCGCTGAGATATACCTAATGTGTGAGGACGAGATACAACTTCTGTCTGGATTATTTACAAATTTGGGATCTTGTACTAAATACCCTACTCCCAGTGTCTTATTCAATATACCTCTGGCCCTAAAAATTAAAAAAAAGATACTTTATCACTTCAAAAAGATTAATGAAACAGTCGTTTTTAGAAGTATTAGTGAATAAAATATCTCTTATACAGGGTGGAACGATAAAATTATCGTCCTAAAGAAAACAACACTACAGCTTTATTTTAAAACTTTTATTGAAAAAATCAATTCAGCTAACTTGATAATGAAGTAGAACTGACATCTATTTAATGTAGCCGCCTTCAGCCTCAATCACCGCCTCGATACGGATCCGGAATTGGGAGCATGCCTTTTCCACAAGCGCCGGCGAGAGCTCGGCGGATAGCGGCGATCCGGCTGTTTTTGGTGTTGTGGTAGGTCATGTTGGTGATGTTCTCGACGTATGACCAAGCGAAGTAGTCCAGCAGGTTTAGGTCGAGGGAGGAGGGGGCCAGTGAGAGAAGGGTACAAAGTCGTAGTACTCCTTCTGAAGCCAAGCTTGGGTCTCTTTGGATTTGTGGGCCGGCGCCGAGTCCTGCTGCCACACCCAGGGTCTGCCACCGGCCACCTGATTGCACCAGGGGATCACCACACTCTTCAGCACATCCAGATGAAGATGTGAGGTGGTATGATGTGGCCCTCACTTGAAACCACACCAAAGACCATAACCGTAGTCGGAAACTTTGTTTTCATCACCCTGGACACATCCCTGTTATTCGTGGCAATCCAGATTTGCATTTTAAGGGTGCTAGCAATGGTCTTGTTGTCATAACTTGGATCGGTAGAGAGCATGAGTTGTACAGCGGCGCATCTCCGATCTCGCTCGTTGAACATTGTGTCACTTTCAGACATGATAGAAGGCTCCTATCGCTCTTGGGATTTCTACACAACTGGCCAACTAGTAGATGGTCTGCAACAAAAAAAGAAAACCGGTTTTCATTAAAGGGAAATGGAATCATGTCGTCTTTTCTAGGGCGACAATTTTATCGTTCCACCCTGTAGAAGGCTCCTGTCGCCCTTGGGATTTCTACACAACTGGCCAACTAGTAGATGGTCTGCAACAAAAAAAGAAAACCGGTTTTCATTAAAGGGAAATGGAATCATGTCGTCTTTTCTAGGGTGACAATTTTATCGTTCCACCCTGTAGAAGGCTCCTGTCACTCTTGGGATTTCTACACAACTGGCCAACTAGTAGATGGTCTGCAACAAAAAAAGAAAACCGGTTTTCATTAAAGGGAAATGGAATCATGTCGTCTTTTCTCGGGTGACAATTTTATCGTTCCACCCTGTAAACACACTTGTGCTATATATTCACCGTCACACAAAATCACCATTTTCGCCTTTTCAAATTTATAGTATGTTACGACCAGGGGTTTCGCTGGGACTGCGATAGCTGGCATGTAACGAGAATAATAAAAAAAATATAATAGCAAGAATGCCCCAGGTTCGATAAAAAAAAGGCGAACTATGGGAAGGGAATTTCTCCAATCGAAGACTCTCGGTAAATCAAAGCGGAATAAGCGGCAAGCACCCACAAAACCAACATAACACAATTTGAAGATTCAACAATAAAATTTATTACAAAATTTACAAGGTAACTAGAGGAAAATAAGATTTTAAAAAAGGTTTAAGAACAAAAGGGGATGGAAAAGTAATGATACCATTTATATCTAAAATCCGAGACGAATCCCAACTCAAATAGATTTGTAAGGTAGTCACATAAAGGCAAAAGAAATATGAAACTCACTGAGGGTTTAGGGTGTGTTAATAATCTTATCTTCTTTCGTTTTTTTTTTCTTTTGTAAGAGACGATTCAGCTTGAATATAAGTAAGTGCCACAAAGAGTTGTCCGATCTCTGAAATCTGTTTCTTGGTCACATTTCCTCGGGTGGACTGGGACGAAGGCTTCTTGACTTCTCCTGAATAGATGTTAATGCCTCGAAGTCAGGACTGCTACTAATAGTTTGTTACTCTGCGAGTGCGCCAAAAAAAGGGTCTCTGACCGATCCCTAGGGTTGGACACGTGGCTGGTAAGGTCACTTAAAGTTTACTCTAAGAGCTGAGATGGGTAAATAGGGGAAGAGGGTTGACTTGCTAGTTACTCTGTTCTTTTTTTTTTCTTTTTTCTTTCTCCTTTACCCTCGTGAACAATCGAGCAAATCATGCGTTAGGAGAAAAGATAGGATTGACGCCTCTTCTTCTCCACTTCTTTATTTTTCATCTCGGAATAATAAGGACAAATAAAACACATTTGTAATATACATAAAAAAGATATTTCTCGTTATTAATCTATTTTCTACCCCACGTAACAAGTAAAACTGTAATATATTTCATTTGCAAGCTTTTTTTTTAATTTTATGGTCAAATGTGATATCTAGTCATTAATTTGGGGGGCAAATGCGCAGCACTAAAAGGGTTAAAACAGTATTGTTAGACCACAAGAGGTAATGATATAAGACGTAAGGATACAATACCCGCTCTGTCCAAAAAATATCAATCTTTTTTGTATAGAATCATTTTTTTCAAATGCTTTTTAAACTGTATTATTTATAAATATGTTCTTAAAAAATTGAAGAATTTATGATATATATATATATATATATATATATATATATATATATATATATATATTGAACTGAGGAATTGTGTATTAATAGAATTGCAATGACTAGAAATCCGGCAAACACTCCGTGCGACATACTTATTAGGTCACATCAGCTGTTGATCGAACCAGCAACCACAGAATGCAGAGCCGAAACTCAACCGCTGAGCCATCGGCCCACATAATGCATAAGCTATCCCAAATTATCCCGTGGTGTAATGGTTATCGTCGTAGGAATTGGACACGGCGACACGAGTTCAAATCCTGGACGAGACTGATTGCATTTCACAATGCACTAATACCCTTGGGAAAGGTATGAATCCAATTATTCTCCCTCCAGCTATGGGTAATTAGTAGGGCAGTCTAGGTTCTTCAGCCTTGGTGAGGCAACTAGTCTAGGAGAAGGAAAACTCTGAATTCAAACCTGTTAAACTCCGCTTAAAAATTGACCTTGTGTCATATCCTGCCCGAGTAGAGGGGTTGGGTAAATATGATAAGTTATCCCAAATCAACTAGTCATGGTAAATGCGCGACCGCTTAACCTGATGTATCTTGAAGGTACGTTTGATCCCTACAGAGGACACGGTCACCTCCAGTATATATATATATATATAAAGAGAGTTCATCATACAACGTGTGAAAGCACGTGCGACACGCTGCCCTCATCAGCCGCAAACCAGGGGTGATAATACAGTTTCGGTAGCTGAAGGTGGTACTGCCACTCCTGGCGCTAACAAGCAGCTTTTGCCACCGGCCAGGGTATTTAAAAGAATTATATATATATATATATATATATATGCCGGATCAATTAAGAGCAGAGACTACATTGGACGTTCATCTACATTTTTTGTTCCGTCTGTGATTTTTAAAAACGTGTTACTTTCGGTCGTTGATGTCATTACGCGCTTGCAGTAACCGTTTTTTGATGTTACGTAATCACACGGGAAAGGTGGTTGCGTGTGCATTTCATTCATGCTGAAGACTTTTCGCTTTCGACCAAATCCAACTTGATGCATATCGCGCCGCGGTCTGAAAACGATTTGAGGCAACTTTCAAACTGCGGCCAGTGATTCCTATTTTTGAAAGAAACGAAATGACTGAGTGTCCTAGAAAACCACGACTGCCAACCTCAATAAGAATCACAATATATATATATATATATATATATATATATATATCCGGCTCATTGCCCTAGTGGGTAGAGTACGCGCCGATGGTCCGGGAGACCTGGTTTCAATTCCAGGTCGCGTCATACCAAAGACTTTTAAAGTGGTACTTGATACCTCCTTGCTTAACACTCAGCGATACACGGTACGTATCAAGGGTAAGGTGGAGCAATCCAGTGTAGTAGCTATTGAAAAGGGAGACTTCTGGTCGCCCTCGACTTAGGGAGACAACTTTACATTTGTTATATCTATGTATGTATATACGAGGATCATTAAATAAGTTTCCGGAATTTTTTCGTATGGGCACTTTTATTGATAATACACACATGAAACTCTAGTCCCCTTCGAAGTAATCTCCTCCAGCTGCAATGCATTTGTTGTACTGTTTTAACAACGTCTGGAAGGCCCCATCGAAGTCCTCTTGTGTGAGCGTGTCAATAACCTTCGTCACAGCCTCTTTCATCTCCTCAATTGTCTCATAACGACAGCTTCTGAGCTTAGTGAATAAGCAAAAGTCACAGGGAGCAAGGTCTGGACTAAAGGGAGGCTGAGGAACTGTCTTGATGCCTATCTTGGTCAAATAGTCTGTGACCAGGATGGAGTTGTGGACTGGTGTATTGTCCTGGTGGAAATGTCACTGACTCAATTTGAAGAGTGCTGGCCTCTTCCCTGGGAATCTCTTCATGAACTCCCTTAAAACCTCAACATAGTAACCCTAACCCTTTGGCCAATCAACTCTTGTGCATTGACTTCCTTACTCCTTCCACACCTCTCATCATCCCTTACAGACTCCGTGCCTTCCTTGAATCTCTTATGACACTCAAAAACTGATGCTCGATTCATGTAAGATCGTCGAAAAGCAGTCTGAAGCATTCCATACGTTTCTGTGACATCATTTTTTCCAAGTTTAAAACACAATTTTATTGCATATCGTTCTTCTAAAGTGTCCTGATGTCCAGATTGCATTTTTAAAATTCACCAGCTGTGACAATCAGGCTTTAGTGGGATGTATTCGAATTGCTGCTGTAGCTGTTCATTTGAAGCTGAAATCATAAAAATTGGCCTGTCATCTCATAAGATGTATAGCAATAACATACTGAATTTTCAAGAGTCTACAACAATTTCAAATGCATGTACAAAAAAAGTCTGGAACTTTATTGAATGTACCGCGTACAATCAATAACACAATGGGCACATATTTAAGAACAATAATTTACCTTGGAATCAATTTATAGGGTCTGAAAAGCTCTGTGTAGGAAGGAATTAAATATTTTGTAGAGTCTTGACGCATGTGTAAAAGCGAAAAAAACAATCAAAAAATTACATCACAAGGTCAATTGGCAATATCAACCTCTCAACACTCACTTTAAACATTATTCGTGTAATATGGACTAAAATCCAGACATAAAAGGCTCTTAAAGAATCCATGGTCATGTTTTTATAAATGAATTTTATCTGAAAATATGGAATCAAAGTCTTCAATTCTTTGAATAAGCCAATTTCCTAATCAGCGTCTCCTCTCCGGTATTCGCTTAAATACAGGAATGTAGTTATTGATTTTATTGGGCCAAAATCGATTTAATAAAGAAACCTATGATTTGAATTTATAGCAATGTTTTAATTTTGTTTTAAAACAAACATGACCAAAAACCTACAAATTTAAAGGTAACTTTGATTATGGTTGTATTCCAGATAGCCTGGATATTGTTTTAGAATTATATATATATATATATATGCATTTTTAAGGTAAAGTCATTTCCATTGCATTTTTATAATAAAAATCATTTCCAATGCATTTTTATAGTAAAAATCATTTCCAATGCATTTTTATAGTAAAAATCTTTTCTAATGCATTTTTATAGTAAAATCATTTCCAATGCATTTTTATAGTAAAAATCATTTGTAATGCATTTTTATAGTAAAAATCTTTAAATGCATTTTTATAGTAAAAATCATTTCCAATGCATTTTTATAGTAAAAGTCATTTCCAATGCATTTTTATAGTAAAAATCATTTCTAATGCATTTTTATATTAAAAATCATTTCTAATTCATTTTTATAATAAAAATCATTTCCAATGCATTTTTATAATAAAAATCATTTCTAATGCATTTTTATAATAAAAATCATTTTCAATGCATTTTTATAATAAAAATCATTTTCAATGCATTTTTATAGTAAAAATCATTTCCAATGCATTTTTATAATAAAAATCATTTCTAATGCATTTTTATAGTAAAAATCTTTAAATGCATTTTTATAGTAAAAATCATTTCCAATGCATTTTTATAATAAAAATCATTTCTAATGCATTTTTATAGTAAAAATCTTTAAATGCATTTTTATAGTAAAAATCATTTCCAATGCATTTTTATAATAAAAATCATTTCCAATGCATTTTTATAATAAAAATCATTTTCAATGCATTTTTATAGTAAAAATCATTTCTAATGCATTTTTATAGTGAAAATCATTTCCAATGCATTTTTATAGTAAACATAATTTTCAATGCATTTTTATAATAAAAATCATTTTGAATGCATTTTTATAATAAAAATCATTTCAAATGCATTTTTAGAGTAAATTTGTCAAAAACTGTGTGATCTATTCATCTGTTTTAATGATATTCTAATATTTTATTTTTCAGGCTTCCGATGTCGCACACTTGTTTTAACCAACTTGTTTTGCCATCTTACAAGAACAAAAAAACAATCAGATCAAAATTACTTACTGCAATCCAAAATGCCGAAGGATTTGGCCTAGAATAGAATAATCTTCAGATGATTAATAATAAAAAATCAATAACACGAAAGATTATGTGACCGGTTCGATCCCCGCCACCGGTCAACTGACTCACTTATTTGACAAAAACGAAAAGAAAGTTAAGAAATAATTATATTTTCATATTTATAAGATTATTGTGGTCCAGGTATGTAAGAACCAAGGAAGGAAAGATTAGACCCTAGGCTTTATTTTAATTCAAATTTTGAATTCACCGGCTCAATTAGGAGTAGTTTATACCCACGCATGCGTATACATGCGAACCTATATGTATAGAAATGTGTGTGTGTGTGTGTGTGTGTGTGTGTGTGTGTGTGTGTGTGCGCGATTGCGTGCGTGCGTGTGTGTGTGTGAAACAAATATGGAAAAACAAGGGGTTGATTTTATTTGTAATCGATGAAAACTACTCATTCCAAATAAAAGATCTTGAAAGCCTTTAGCAGTAATTTGACTAAATAATATTATATGTTGAAAAGGCCGGGTTTTAGTAAATAATGTTATAGTTAAAAATAATGCTAGATTTAACAATCTTTCAGTATTTTTTATTATGTATATTAACTAACATTTTTAAATCTAATTCATAAATTATGTCGAATCACTGTGTATTTTTCGTCGCTTTTTTTCAAGTCTCTTTTATGTTCGTAGATTTGTTTTCATTTTTAAAATGATCAAATTAAATGTAATTCAGAAGATACACCATCACATATTAACAGCCCTGATAATGGTTTAATGTAAAAACCGAAACATTCAAAGTTGGCAAATAAAATCATCCTCTAAATACTTCGTTTTTTCATATTAGTATATTTACATACTGTCAGATTTATTTTTTTATTTTCCGATATATATATATATATATATATATATATATCGTTAAACATAATAGACATTTTCTGTCTACATATTGTTTTGTTGATCCTTTCATATTGCCGTGTTGATTTTATAATATTCGGCGGGAATTGGTTGATGAATCTTCCATAGTTATTTATTTCCTAAGAACTTTCTGTCCGACTTTGGGCTATCATCAGGGGAGGATCTATAACAAAAGTGATGTAACTTTTGTATGTACATTACTACTTTGTAAGAAGAAGAGCGTCTGTACCGTTGCAGTGTGTACCGTTTACTTTTAAATTTGTTTCCATAAATAGTGTCAGTAGCTAAAGACATTTAAGTACGTTAGCACTGGTTTGAAAATAAATTCTGTTAAGTTTGGGTTGTATGTTCCTAATATGTAGTGCTTTGAGTATCTGTAGTTTTTGTTTGTTATTTTGATGTTCTAATATTGTCGTGTTTTCGTTGAGAATTTTCCGTAATTATGTCGTTGGGCATGAATGTTTTTAAATGCTGTGCTATGGAACTTGTATCTGAAAGATGCATTGTAAGTCTCCTCGAAAGGGTAGTTGAGGTTAAACCAACATATACATACACTGCAACGGTACAGACGCTCTTCTTACCAAGTAGTAAGGTACATAAAAAAGTAACATCACTTTTGTCGTAGATCCTCCCCTGATGATTGCCCAAATTCGGACAAAAAGTACTTGGGAAATAACTAATTATGGAAGATACATCAACCAATTCCTGCCGAATATTATAAAATCAATACGGCAATATGCTGACAAAAAATGTCTATTATGTTCAACGAAATATGTACTAATGAAGAAATGCTGCTTTTATATATATATATATATATATATATATATATATATTAAAACTCACAGTTTCACGTATATGATCATTCCTCTAATAATATGGAAATTTGAATATATCAAAGTATAATAAATTTGAATTACTATGACCAGAAAATCCGGCAAGCAATGGCTACAATATACAGGGCCACAGGACAACCTTTTCAACCTTATTAGGTCTCATCAGCATTGTATACCGTGATCTCTCCCACTGAAGATCGAACCAGCGACTACAGAAGCGATGCTAAATTAACTAGTCATGGTAAATGCACGGCTAATTAACCTGATGTGTCCTGCAATTAAAGACATGCATTTGTTTTATTTCTTTTTCCAAGCAGATGCGTAACCTCAATTCTCTTGGGAAGACGTAGTGTTATATAATTAAGGAAGGATTTTTTCATGATAATCATTTTTCGTTAATTATATTTTATCATTCAGTTTGGTTGGGCCTTGAACTATTCGGGTTAAGAGTTCAGGTGCATAGTCATCTGAGTACAGTTTTACGCTCGTGCGCAAAGGATATGACAATCACCCTTTGTCATAATAAACCCTAGACAGGAAATGAGGCTGGAGTGTGGATGACGCCATGCCCGGAAGAGATGGTCCTGAGAATTTGAGGATTTTGAAAAAGAGCAGTTGAGATTGGATCATTGAGTTGAGAGTTGACATTGAACCATGCAGGCAGATAGTTGAGTTTTTGCCATACAGTTGACAGTTGAAAATGTAGTTGGGTTTTTCGGATCCCTACAGACAGAGATCTTAAACATCACGAGATGCTCTGCGCGTTGGTGGGGTCAGATAGTATGGTCAGCATAGTAAGAATTGCATCTCTCTCCTCGTGTCGCAATGGGCCGAAGTCAATAAGTTAATAAAACCGTTCGTACCTGAACAACAGAGTCCGCCTGTATTTGTAATTGCCTGTTTGCATATGTATATGTCTGGTATACAAAAGTAACCCTGGAGGTAACCGTGGCCTCAGTAAGAGTACGGACTTAACTACAAGACACATCTGGTTAATTATCCACGCATTTGCCATGACTAGTTAATTTGGCATCGCTTGCGTGCTCAGTTAATCAGTTTCGGCTCTGCATTCTGTGATCACTGGTTCGATCTCCAGTTGGGCAGATCACGGTATACGCTACTGATGAGACCTGCTAAGTTCGAAACAGCTGTCCAGTGGTTCTGTATACCACGCGCAATTTTGGCCGGATTTTTTGGTTACGTTAATTCCATTTATAATAAATCCTTTATTTAAAAATGTATGTAACTAAAATGTCGGAATTGAGAGAATAATATGAAGGCTGGCAGAAAATTTCACAGTCTGACCAAGATACTCGCATAGAATGTGACTCTGTGAGGTTGATTTTTCAACATAGACCCACTTGCAGTCTACACACTTCTTCTATCAGTGTTGCAGTGCTTGGATCCCATTGGTAAAGAGTCATCAACAGTTGAAATGACATCATTTGAACTCTTATGTGAAAGTGAATTTTTTTGTGAGTTTTATCGTTCGATATTGATTATATATAGCTCTTTCTAAAGAGCATTGAGCACTTTTTGATTTTTATTTACCTCGTAAAACTAATACTTCTTCTCCAGCCGTTTTGCTAGCGTCCATGTAGTACATCCATATAGCAGTATCGATGCGACCGCTGCCTGGAAGAAACTGCGTTTCATTTTATCGGTTAGGTCTGATTTCCATATAATCGATAGCCTATTGATAGCTGTCCATGCTTTCGTTAACCTCGTGTCGATGTCCTTTTCGGTTGATGCGACGATGCTTCCTAGGTAAGTGAATTTGTCTACTAGTTTAAGAGGGGTTCCGTCTAAAGTGGAGATGTCACCCGTTTGATTATAGCACATATATTCCGTTTTGTGTGCATTGACATAGAGGCCTATACCTGCGGCTGCTCGTTCCAAACTATGCAGTAGTGTTTCGGCTTGGTTGGGTATAATATATTTATTTATTTATTTATTATATATATATATATATAGTTGACGCTCCACATTGGTAAGGATTATTGTAGGTGGATCCCAGTGAAAGTGGATACGCCGTGAATTTCTCAACACAACGATAACCTTTATAAAATGATAATTTAACTCTCAACAATACAGACTCTAACAAAATGTGGAAGAGGCATTTTTTAAACAATTCTTATAATTGTGCCAATTTGTTATTAAGGGTAACTAAGATTAACAATGGGTTTATGACCTAATAAATTCATTTTCTTCAGATCTCCCATTTAACGCATGACTTTTACCATTTTTCGCAAAATTTTGAATAATTACACTTAATTATTGATGAAAAAGACTCAAAAAATGGTACTTGATGCTTCCTTGCTTAACACCCATCATTATAAGGTATGGATCAAGGGAAAAGTGGAGCAATCGAGGGAAAAGAGTAGCGCCTTTCCTTATACGTCGGTGTAGTAGCTATTGAAAAGGGAGCTTTCGGGTCCCCCTCGAGTAAGGTCGCTAACTTTACTAACTTTTATTGATGAAAATTTCGCGAATAATCAGCCGAGGTTCGATCGTATATATATATATATATAAGTTATGATACATAATCATCAGACCAAGAGCTTACAATCACCAAGCGCCGCTGACTCTGTGTCTACGTCATCCTATATTAGATCAACATAAACGCTATCACCGGTATCACAATCTAGAAAATTACATTATATATATATATAGAGAGAGAGATTTCAAAATGAGTAGGTCCACGAAGAGATTTGTATTTTTTTAAGAATTATTTATTTCGTTCTTACAAATGTGTATGCTTCCAGCTTGTTGCTTTCGTCAGAGAACATATGTGGCATAAGGTCATATGAATAGGACACCCAGTGAGACTCGAGCTCACTCGTGTAGGTTCGTTAATCGAAAGTTTTTTCAGGTTTTGTATCGGTTTATATAGAAGTCACTGTTTTGTGTTAGATTTCTCTTCCTCCTCCTCCTTTTCCCTTTCTTAGAGTGTATCTACTAGTCTGTCTTTACCCCAATTAATCTTTGACCACATATGTTCTCGGATGAAAGCAACAAGCTGAAAACATATAGGTATGTAAGAACGAAATGAATAATTCTTTTAAAAATACAAATCTCAGAGTGGATCCATTCATTTTGAAAAATTTACTTTTTTTCTCTCTTTGGACCAACAACACAAAAAAGAAAAAAAAATTGCCATATATATATATATACACACTTTAAATATGAACAGATCCACGAGAGAATTTATTCTTTTTCAACTATATATATATATATATATATTTGGCTCATTGGCAAAATGGTTAGAGTGTTCGCCAATGATCCGGGAGACTGGGGTTCCATCCCAGGTCAAGTCATACAAAAGACTCAAAAAATGATACTTGATACCTCCTTGCTTAACACTCAGCATTATAAGATACGGATCAAGGGTAAGTAGAGTAACCTAGGGAAAGGAGTTGCACTCTCTTAGACACCTCGGTATAATAGCTACTCGGAAGGGAGCCTTCGAGTTGCCCTCAGCTACGGTCGGCCAACTTATATATTTATATATCTGTTCACGGATTAAAGTCGCAGTAATACAGGATTTTATGTATAATCTTGTCTTCTAAACATGTAAGTTGTTGATCGTAAAGAATTACCGATTGTCTTGCCCTTTTAGATGAGGTCAAAACAGATCAAATCTATTATATTCAAAGCAACTATATTCCCTAAGTCCTTTAATGGATAGTAATGGGATTTAGATATTGAAATCGTCGCCAATTTTAGTTAAAAAGACTTTGTTAATGGTCAATGATTGCTATTCACATTTTATCGCGACTTGGCTACATAGATGAAGATAAAAAAAAAGAATGGAGACTGGCCCACGTTGACTGCAGGGGTGTCGATGGCTGATACGGCCAATGCAAGAGAGACAGGCACGGTTGCAATGACTGCAGCTTGAAGTCTGTTTTGGTTGCACAGTGTTGCAGTACTCCCTCTAACACCTTTTGTTCTAGCTCTATCACAGATATTGAGCACTCTCCAAATTATACCGCATTTGATCGACCACAAACCCACCAAGTGAGATAGTGATAACCATATACTGTAATATTATAATGTATATATATATACGAGGATCATTAAATAAGTTTCAAGACTTTTTTCGTATGGGCACTTTTATTGATAGTACACACATGAAACTCTAGTCCCCTTTGAAGTAATCTCCTCTGGCTACAACGTACTTGTTCTACCGTTCCAACAACTTCTCGAAGTCCCCATGGAAGTCCTCTTGTGTGAGCGTGTCAATGACTTTCGTCACAGCCTCTTTCATCTCCTCAACGACAGCCTCTGAGCTTAGGGAATAAGCAAAAGTCACAGGGAGCAAGGTCTGGACTATAGGGAGGCTGAGGAACTGTCTCGATGCCCATCTTGGTCAAATAGTCAGTGACAAGGATGGAGTGGTGTATTGTCCGGCTGGAAATGCCACTGAGCTGACTTGAAGAGTGCTGGCCTCTTCTCTAAGAATCTCTTCCTGAACTCCCTTAAAACCTCAACATAGTAACCCTAACCCTTTGGTCAATCAACTCTGGTGTATTGACTTCTTTACTCCTCCCACACCTCTCATTTTTTCCAAGTTTTAAACAGAATTTTATTGTATATCGTTCTTCTAAAGTGTCCTGACGTCCAGATTGCATTTTTGAAATTCACCAGCAGTGACAATCAGGCTTTAGTAGGGTGTATTCCAATTCCTGCTGTAGCTGTTTATTTAAACCTGAAATCATAAAAATTGGTCAGTCATCTCATAAGCTGTATAGCAATAACATACTGAATTTTCAAGAGTCTTCGACAATTTTAAATGCCTGTACAAAAAATGCCAGGAAACTTATTGAATGCCTATATATTATTACTCAAAATTAAATAGACCATATATATATATATATATATATATAATTCTTGGACACACACACACACACACACATATATATATATATATACGCAATACAACACAGAAATTTAAAACGATTATATTTGTAATATAAATCAGATTCCATTTTATATTCCCTGCCTTCTATGTACCATTCACTCGTCCCACTTAAAGAGCTGTTATTTTGACTCCTCTGTGACATTACCTATATGTTCTATTATAGCATAGGACCAAAATACGTTGTGTTTGAAAGAAAGGAGTTCGCAGAAAAGAAAAACCCAAAACTTGTATTTTAAGGAAGAAAATAGTAGTCGCTTTTATTCTTGGGGACTACAGCGGACTGTATCAAGAGAGTTCCTCAACCTCCCTATCGTCCATACCTTGCTCCCTGTGACTTTTGGTTATTCCCTAAGCTCAGAGGCTGTCGTTATGAGACAATTGAGGAGATAAAAGAGACTGTGACGAAGGTAATTGACACGCTCACACGAGAGGACTTCGATGGGGATTTCCAGAAGTTGTTGGAACGGTATAACAAGTGCATTGCTGCTGGAAGGGATTACTTAGAAGGGGACAAGAGTTTCATGTGTGTACTATCAATAAAAGTGGCCATACGAAAAAAGTCTTGAAACCTATCGTATGCCCCTCGTATATATATATATATATATATCCATGCACATTTGTAGATTACCATTTATGAAAAATGTATAAATTCCTTCAGTTCTTGGGATAAATGTGACAAAAAGAGTATTTCTTAAGAAAAACATCAAACTTATAAAAAAAAGACTGTGTTTGACACAATTTCAGAAAATTTGAACGGGCGTATATATACAGGGTGTCCCCCAAAAATGTATACACATTAAAAAATAATTGTAAACGTCGTGTTTAATTAGAATTTTATTATTTCAAAAGTGTAAAAACAGCGACTGTTGCAGGTTTTGTAGCGTAGACTTTGTCTTTCAGGTATCCCCATGAGAAAAAAATCTAGTGGTGTGAGGTCTGGTGAACGGGGAGGATATTCAACAAAACCTCTTCGTCCAATCCACTTGTTTGGCAAGACCTCATCAAGGAAGGACCTAACATCGCCATGGTAATGTGGGGGTGCCCCATCTTGCTGAAAAAAAAACTCTTTATCTTCAAAGTCTTCTCTACGCTACAAAACCTGCAAAAGTCGCTGAATTAAGAGAGGCCATTGAGCATGAATGCGCCCAAATACCAAGGGAATTGTTTCATGCTGTGTGCGATTCCATTGCTTGGCGTTGTCAGCAGTGTCTGGATCAAAATGGGTGTCAGTTTGAGAACAGGCAGTGAAAAAACAATAAAATGATACTTGTAAAATATTGTTACACGTACGTATATATTTTCACGAAGAGCAAATAAATATACAAAAAAAGAAAAAAAGTGTTGACTGCAAATTTATTTGCAACGCGAAATTTTTTGTGATGATTTGTTTATCAAAGGAAAATATGAATTTGCTTTATGCGTAAAAATAGGTAAATATCACAAATATTCAAAGGTGATCTTATTTTCAGAAAAAAAAAGATGGAGATCTTTCAACGCACTTTGAATATTTAGGATTTGAAATCTGCTTTTTTTAAAAGCTGTCCTTCTTCCTTCAGAATGAAACCAACTAACTCAGAATTTGTTAATTAATAAATTATACACAGTTGTAAGCCGGTGGAGCCTGTGAAAATTCTTCAGTCCTTGTTCGGCAATTTTTCAGGAACAGACTGACGAAAACACCCGCCAAGTCGTTTATATACCCCTAAAGGGATAGTAACGATCCAACTTTAAAAATAAGCCAATGATATTCGAGCTATTTTTAACTGCCTGATATGCAAATTCCAAATTATACGCGGTGCCTTCAATAAGTTTCCAGACTTTTTTTGTACAAGGATTTAAAATTGTCGGGGACTCTTGAAAGTTCAATATGTTATTGCTATACAGGTTTTGAGATGACTGACCAAATTTAATGATTTCAGCTTCAAACGAACAGCTACAGCAGGAATTGGAATACACACTACTAAATCCTGATTGTCACAGCTGGTGAATTTCAAAAATGCAATCTGGACGTGAGGACACTTTAGAAGAACGATATGCAATAAAATTCTGTGTTAAACTTGGAAAAAATGATGCCACAGAAACGTATGGAATACTTCAGACAGCATCTTTCATGAATCGAGCCTCAATCTTTGAGTGGCATAAGAGATTCAAGGAAGGCAAGGAGTCTGATGATGAGAGGTGAGGGAGGAGTAAGGAAATCAATACACCACAGTTGATTGGCTAAAGGGTTAGGGTTAGGGTTACTATGTTGAGGTTTTAAGGGTGTTCAGGAAGAGATTCCTAGGGAGGAGGCCAGCACTCTTCAAATCGGCTCAGTGGCATATCCAGCAGGACAATTGACCAGTCCACAACTCCATCCTTGTCACAGACTATTTGAGCAAGATGGGCATCAAGACAGTTCCTCAGCCTCTCTAAAGTCCAGACCTTGCTGTCTATGACTTTTGGTTATTCCCTAAGCTCAGAGGTTGTCATTATAAGACAATTGAGGAGATGAAAGAGGCTGTGATGAAGGTCATTGACACGCTCACACAAGAGGACTTCGATGGGGCCTTCCAGAAGTTGTTGGAACGGTACAACAAGTGCATTGCAGCCGGAGGAGATTACTTCGAAAGGGACTAAAGTTTCATGTGTACTATTAATAAAAATGCCCATACGAAAAAAGTCTGGAAACTTATTTAATAATCCTCGTACTCTCTGATTGCTACTCGCTGGATTTTTGAAGAACCTATGCGTGAATATTATGCTAGCTGAGTTAGGATGAAAGGCAATAACCAAGATTACCTGGGTGATATATTTTTTATGTGAGTCAATTGTGACAATATGGTCTATGACGGTACATGAAGGGTTAACCAAAAAGTTGAGCAGCCAAATATAATTGCCAAGAAGTGTAAAATTGAAATTTCTGGGAAAAAGGAACTTTTGACAAGGGCCCGAAATGGGAATTGGAAGATGTTGATAGGTTAGGAAGATTAAGTTGTTTACAAAGCACAAGTGGAAATTGAGGAAGAAAGATATTATTATTCAAAAAAAAAAAAAAAGAAAAGAAAAGAGTAATAATACTAAAATGATTTTCAAACCAGGAAAGAGTTAAAATTAAGAATTTGACAGCAAAAAGATTCAGATACGAGGTGACGTATCCTCCAGTTAAAAGATGAAACTCAGACGCGAACAAAGAAGTCTTTGTTGATGAGAGGGAGGCCATCTGGCATTTGGGGAAATACTTCAGCTAAGAGGTGAGAAAATTATCCGGAATTACTTATCGGTGCTGAAAGGGAATTATTAATTAGTCTGGAACGAAGGCCAGCCCTTTCTTCTACGCAGGTTTGAAACCAGTTCCATCAAAAGTGACAGTCTAGCATATTTGGGCATAAGGGGAAGAGTCTCCAGCCTGACGTCATAAGTAGTAAAATTAGACAAACTGTGCTGGTAGGAGAAAAGCTATCCTCCTGTAGTCCTCATTACGAGGTTAGTGAGAGGAACGACTTTGTGAAAGTAGTGAAAAGGGGGTTGGACCCTTTCTGATGACGAAAATTGAAACAAAGACATGACGGATGTCTGATGAGTTGAAAATGACGTTATGGAGAACACCCCTGCCGCAGTCAGAACCTACCCCAGAATATTGGCAATTATTATATAAACAAGCTGATTTTTGAACTCAGCAGTTGGTGGCAGTAAGCGAAGCAGTTGGGACCAGACGAAGCAGACGAAGACCAGGCAGGGACCAACAGATTGGAATTATGCTTCGCGCTGCCAACTCATAATCACCAGTCCGCCGCTAGGACGAATTATTTCTAAAAAGATTTAACCTCACCAGACCGACGCCTTAGACAATTATAAGTCACACCCGCAGATTTTGTTACCATCTGTAAACTTGAAGATTATAAAACCCTTTTTATTATTAACTACTGCAGAAATCGGAGTTGTATTTTTTTTTTTTTTTTTTGTTCTACAATATATACCCTTCGGTTTTCAGTCTTCAGCTGCCAGTAACCCCTCTTCCTTTCAGACGTGGCCATCGGTCTTTCCATTAAAGAATCACAACGTGGGCAGGGCAGTGTATGGTTACTTTCCTGGAAGGAACTTTCGATCTGTTTTTTTCCCACGCTGTAGCAGAGAGATTGGAGGGAGGTGAACGAGGATTGGATGCTGGGGTGTTATAAATAGTCTTAAAATTGTTATCTTCATCCTTATTGATAATGTCTATGAAAACTATTGACCACGAAAGACTAATTTTAGCACTTAAGACCTCCCATATCAGCGATCAGAAGCCATTTAGAAAATCTTAGCAATGACAGTATTAATTAAGAAACGTCTTGCATATAAAAGTATTCACAATAGCCGTTTCCTTATAAAAAGAATAGACGAAGTTTTTCAAGTCTCGGCCGTTCTCACGTTACCCAAGCCTTATCCAATCATCAAATATTGTTATTTTGAGGAAAAGAAAACTAATGTAACCTTTAAAGATCATTGGATGCAACATAGACCTGAGGAAAGTCGAAGATTGTATCGGCTGAAATATTATGATAAAAACAACAAAAATAAAGATAGCGATTTTGATGATAATTTAACATTTAATCATCAAATTGAGGAGAGCAAAACTAAACATCCGAAGTGACTTTTAAGATCATTGGATGTTCTCTAGACCTGGAGAAGGCCAAAGATTGTATTGGTCGAAATGTGTTAAAAAAGAAAAAAGTAAAATGATCATCAGGATTATATGTAGTCGGTTGGTTGGTGTTTTATGTTATATCAATCCTTGTCGGTTACTTAATGCCAAATCCTATATATATATATATATATATATATAAACCGGCTCATTTGCCTAGTGGGTAGCGTGTTCGCCAATGGTCCGGGAAATCTAGGCTCAATCCCAGGTTGCGTCAAACCAAAGTCTTTAAAAATGGTACTTGATACCCCCCTTGATTAACACAGCAATATAAGGTACGTATCAAGGGTAGTGGAGCAATCCAGGGAAAGGAGTAGCGCCCTCCCCTACACCACGGTGGAGTAGCTATTGAAAGGGGAGCCTTCTGGTCGCCCTCGACTACGGTCGCCAACTTTACTTACTATATATATATATTACCCAAAGCCAAATCAGCCGATGGTGGGATTTAGCAGAAATAACTAATTTAAAATTCTCGTCTGACCACCATTAAATCACGTGGTGATTTATATTTTCAAATTTATTGTCTGGCGCGGGAATTATTTTTGGCCGTTTCGGTTTTAGTTTTCGTCCAATGAGAATGATTTCTGCTATTCTGTTTGTGTAAACGCTCTCTCTCTCTCTCTTTCTTCTTCTTCTTCTTCTTCTTCTTCACTTATCCTTCCAGCGGGACAGACCGACTTGGAGAGCGCATTCAATTTTTGACCATTGTTCTCAAGGAGATCTATAGTTTCTCATATGTCTCCCAGTCATTCTTTCTCAACAAACTGGTCATCGAAACTTCAGATTGGATGCTAAAAATTCCAGCTCGAACATCCTAAACTACTTCTTCCTGTTGTACGACTCACAGTACGAAGTTTCTTTCAAGCTGTTATTAAAGCCTTTGAACTTACCAACGATTCGTTCACTTGTTTGTTTTACTTCTTCTTAATGTACCAAGGCAAGACAATAATTTGCCCTGGTACTAAAGGATCTATTCTATTTTAGGATTTTCTTTCTTCAACATCCACGTGATTCAAAATCCACTAGAGAGTTCAATGTAAAATGATACATTAAAATACCGAGCAAATAATTCCATATAAAAGAAAAACCTTTTAAAATCGTTCATATTTCTTTTCAAATATTAGATCTGCATCTTCAGACAAGGAAATGATGAGAAATTTCAAATGAAAATTGAGAAAAATTCCACAAAAATCCAGACACCCTATTTCCTTAATCCAAATATTTTTCAATATAAAAACCGGACCATTTGTTTTTCCTGTCTTGTCGACAAATGTCATATAATTCATGTAGCTAGATGTATCAATTATTGACTCGTTTTTCCTTTTTACCTTTTAGCCTTTTTTTTTTTTTTTTGTTAGCGTTGGCATGGTTTGTGGTGTTTCTTAACGAGAGGAAAATTGGAAGGTGTGTATGTGTTTAAGTTGAGTTGTTTCCTCGCTAAGTGTGTAAGGTCCCTCGCTAATTGTTGTTAGGTATATAAAGGAGAAGGTTCAAGATTTACGAAGTCGAAATGTGTTTAGGAATATTTTTTATTTGCAGCATGGAAAATGTAGTTTGCGTTTGTGCTGCAAGTCTCGTAGGAAAGGTTGTGAGTATAGAGATGGTAAGGAGTGAAGAGAAAATTGAGAAAGGCAGCGCATGTCGTCGGACGTGCGAGGGATTGTGTTCGCTGTAGTTTAGCGAAAGCCATGTTTGCCGTTGGAGGAAATGAACTTTGGAGTCACCGTGAGTTTTGTGCGTTTAGTGGAGAGACGTGCGTTGTCTCCATTAAAGTGGCCCAGAGGTAAATTGAGAGCTAGGTGTCGAAAGCGGAATAAGGCATCGCATCGACATAGCCAATTTTGGTGATGACATAAAGTTGTTCCTGTTGTGGCGTATTGAATGTATCTAATTCATATTCAACTGGGATTCCTTGGTCTAAACGAAATAGACGCAAGGAAGCCATAAATTAGATAGGTTCCCTCATGTGCCCATGCTGCTGCTGCGATTGAAGAACGGCCAGGGGGACGTCTGCACTGGAAGGCGTTGTTCAGCCAAAGAGAGTGTGTTTGGCAGCTTACCTAATTTCTGCTGCCCGGAAAAGGAATCGGGTTGAATAGGATAAGTCATCCTGATTGGGTGAAATTATGCATTGAATTAAATTGCGCGCCAAACCAAATATACCTTCTGCTACAACCTCATTTTGATTAATTTTTACGATGATTTAGCAACAAGTCATTTCTTGTTTGCCTAGTTACCTTAAGAAAGAGGTAAAACAAATGAGTGGACGAGAATATTGGTGAGTTCCAAAAACTTTAATGACAGCTTGAGACTAAATACCTTGTGCTGTGAGTCGTACAAATGGATGATAGCTGTTTGAGCAGGAATTAAGCATCCAATTTGATACCTTGCGGACCAGTTTGTCGAGAAGGAATGAATAAATGATAAAGGAATGATTTCCTAGAAAACAATGGTCCAAAAATTGGATGTGCTCTCCTCATGTTGATGTTGGTCTGTTCTACTGCTAGAATGAGTGAGGAAGAGATAAAGAGAGCGTTTGCGCGGCCTTTTATAGTACCCGGGAAAGTCATCCGAGCAGAATGGCATAAAACATCCTCATTGGTCAAAAACATAAAATCAAAACCTCAACGGTCAAAATAATTCCCGCGCTGAACAATAATTTGAAATTCTTTCTTTCTGCTACAATAACAAATAAACTTTTAAACCCAAATGAAGGAAATAAGTAAAAAATATGAAATTAAAAAAAATTGATTTAGAGAGAGAAAATTAAAAAAAATTAAAAAAAAAAACTTATATGAGTATTAATAACCTCTTAACAAAATTGAATTATATTATAAAATATTTGGTACTTATGCATCTATGTTACCGCGAAAAAGCCGAACTTTCCCGAGCGTTTCTGGAAAGAATCGAAATATGCCGAAAGGCCTAGCTAATCAAATTTAAGATAAAATAATTCAATCAATTTGTTTACTAAGTTACAAACAAGTGTAAACATGAATTTATCGCAGCTAAGCGAAAATCTACAATGTGCAGAAATGGTGATCCAATTCTGCCAAGAAAAAACCTTATTGGCAAAATTAAAAGTTGCCGGGCATGTGAGCATCCTTGCCACCTAAAAAAATGAGGAAAAGTTATGCCTGGAGATGCCATAACACCAAATGCAGGACCTGGATTATTATTAAATTGTTAGGTGAAAGTACAAAATAGTAACAAAACACCCCCCTCCCCATGGTAAGAATGGATTTCTAAATTAACACGGTATTACTTCTGCACGGTACAATAAGTGCAGAAATATGAAAAAAAATTATTTAAAAAGAAAAAAAGAATGATAACCCCCGCCCCCAATAGATAAAAAAAAAAATTCAAACTATTTTTTCATATTTAAAATTACCATACATTGACTGTTGATTTATTCTTTTTCTCCTGAAAAGGTTGGTAACATTATCCATTAAAAATTGTCTTTTTCTCTTTCTTTTCTTTTTTTTTTTTTTTTTTTTTGTCTTCATGCGTTTTGTCAACAAATTGATTGACTTATTTTATCGTCTGCTTGCTTAAATTTCTTTCCGGAATATTCCGATTCTTTCCGTTATCGGCCCGGAAACGCTCGAGAAAGTTCGGCTTTATTGCAGTAACATAGATGCATAAGTACCAAATATTATATTGTATATTAATACTATTTATATGAAAAAAAAACCCCAAGAAAGTTGTCATACCAATATTGTTATACTATTCAATATAATTGATAACATTAAAAGTAAAAATAAAAACCATACCAGTTACTGTTAAGACAATTATCTAAAATTAAAAACAAATACAACATAATATTATATATCCTCAAAATTAAACTTATATAACACATATTATCATAATATTCATATTATTACTAAACATCAAATCCTTAAATCTATAAATAAAATCATACCAAGTATTATAAGTAAAGTTGTCTCCCTTAGTCGAGGGCGACCAGGCGGCTCCCTTTTCAATAGCTACTACACCAAGGTGTAGAGGAGGGCGCTAGTCCTTTCCCTGGATTGCTCCACTTTAATAATACACCAGCTTTTCATCTAATCCATACTCCTTCATTGCAGCTTGGTTGTTTAAAGAGACTGCGTTCACAACAATTTTCAGTTTAAAACTAATATTATATTTCATTCTTCTTGAAATAAGATATTTGCCGCCATAATATTTAGCAATTGAATACCACAGATGTTGCATGGTGACAATCGTAAAATTAGGAGGTGCCTGTGGTGTAATGAAACACTAACCAACGCCTAAAGGAATTATTGAGGAAAGCTAAATCCTATATATTTAATATATATGTATAAAGAGGATTTGGCATTAAATAACCTACAATAGTTGATATGCCATAAAACCCAACCAAACCAAATCATATATATTTAATATATATGTATAAAGAGGATTTGGCATTAAATAACCTACAATAGTTGATATGCCATCAAACCCAACCAAACCAAATCCTATATATTTAGTATATATGTATAAAGAGGATTTGGCATTAAATAACCTACAATGGTTGATATGCCATAAAACCCAACCCAACCAAATCATATATATTTAATATATATGTATAAAGAGGATTTGGCATTAAATAACCTACAATGGTTGATATGCCATAAAACCCAACTCAACCAAATCATATATATTTAATATATATGTATAAAGAGGATTTGGCATTAAATAACCTACAATGGTTGATATTCCATAAAACCCAATCAAACCAAATCCTATATATTTAATATATATGTATAAAGAGGATTTGGCATTAAATAACGTACAATGGTTGATATGCCATAAAACCCAATCAAACCAAATCCTATATATTTAATATATATGTATAAAGAGGATTTGGCATTAAATAACCTACAATGGTTGATATGCCATAAAACCAACCAAACCAAATCATATATATTTAATATATATGTATTATGAGGATTTGGCATTAAATAACCTACAATGGTTGATATGCCATAAAACCCAACCAAACCAAATCATATATATTTAATATATATGTATAAAGGGGATTTGGCATTAAATAACCTACAATGGTTGATATGCCATAAAACCCAACCAACCAAATCATATATATTTAATATATATGTATAAAGAGGATTTGGCATTAAATAACCTACAATGGTTGATATGCCATAAAACCCAACCAAACCAAATCCTATATATTTAATATATATGTATAAAGAGGATTTGGCATTAAATAACCTACAATGGTTGATATGCCATAAAACCCAACCAAACCAAATCCTATATATTTAATATATATGTATAAAGAGGATTTGGCATTAAATAACCTACAATGGTTGATATGCCATAAAACCCAACCAAACCAAATCATATATATTTAATATATATGTATAAAGAGGATTTGGCATTAAATAACCTACAATGGTTGATATGCCATAAAACCCAATCAAACCAAATCCTATGTATTTAATATATATGTATTATGAGGATTTGGCATTAAATAACCTACAATGGTTGATATGCCATAAAACCCAACCAAACCAAATCCTATATATTTAATATATATGTATAAAGAGGATTTGGCATTAAATAACCTACAATGGTTGATATGCCATAAAACCCAACCAAACCAAATCCTATATATTTAATATATATGTATAAAGAGGATTTGGCATTAAATAACCTACAATGGTTGATATGCCATAAAACCCAACCAAACCAAATCCTATATATTTAATATATATGTATAAAGAGGATTTGGCATTAAATAACCAACAATGGTTGATATGCCATAAAATGTAATGAAATCGACCTTAAGAAAACGTAAACACACAAATCTACTTGGAAGTGGACTGTCTGACTTTATGTATTGAAAATAAATCAATTTGACCACTTTTTTATTTTTTATATTTTTATATTTTTAAGTGTATTATAAGATAAACATCGAATCTGTATTTTTTGTGTGGCACTAACATGCATTTGGATTTTGTGTGGCTCTTTATAACGTTCAGTTTGGTCACCCCTGTTATATGTTATTAGCAAAAAATACGCAAAATCAATTATCAAGATCGAAGATGAAACGACCATATCCGATTTTTTATATTCTCATATCGCATTTTTTATTAAGCCTTTTTGATTAATGGTTCCCCAATAATATTTATCTATATGCTTGATCTACTCAACAGGTCACTGTAGCTTAACATATACGCCGCTTCTTTGAGACGTCTTATTTTCCGTGTTCATCCCCGAGAATTCTAGGCTTAAAAATTTTGGTTGATTTATATGCCAGATGGACTCGTACGCCGCAATTTCGGGTACTTCATTAATTTGATCAACGCCCTGTCAATGAGACCAACTGCCTACTCTACAGAGGAGTATGACGCCCCCTTAAAAAGGGCGTCCTGGGCATGACATTGAAATGGATCCAGATATGAGGCTCCAGTGAAGGAACACTGAGGAGTATCGAATCACCCCTTTTTAACCATTACTGCCAGTGTTATATAATTAAGGAATGATTTTTTTTTGTATAAATCATTTTTCGTTAATTATATTTTATCATTTAGTTTGGTTGGGCTTTGAACTATTCGGGTTAAGAGTTCAGGTGCATAGTCATTGGGTACAGTTTTACGCTCGTGCGCAAAGGATATGACAATCACCATCGTCACAATAAACCCCCAGACAGGGAATGGGGCAGGGGTGTGGATAACGCCATGCCCAGAAGAGATGGTTCTGAGATTTTGAGGATTTTGAAAAGAGTCAGTTGAGATTGGACCATTGAGGCGAGAGTTGGAAGTTGGATTTGGGCCGTTGAAGATGTAGTTGGGTTTTTTGGATCTCTACAGACAGAGATCTTAAACATCACAAGATGTGCCGCGCATTGGGTTGGGGTCAGTATAGTAAGAATTGTGTCTCTCTCCTCGAGCCGAAGAACCTAAGTCAGAAACAAATAAACCGTTCGTCTATGAATCAACGGAGTCCGCCTGTATTGTATTTGCCTGTATTTGTATATGTAAAGTATACAACACCAGGTCCACTCTAACCTGAAGTGGTTATAGTCCGATCTATTAGTCCAACAGAACTATTTAAAAATTATTAGTATTTGATAGGAATACTTGAAACGATATAACTGTGTGCAAATTATTTGTCTTAGATAGGAATACTTGAAACCATATAAGTGATTGGAAATTATTTGTATTAGATAGGAATACTTGAAACCATATAACTGTGTGCAAATTATTTGTATTAGATAGGAATACTTGAAACCATATAACTGATTGGAAATTATTTGTATTAGATAGGAATACTTGAAACCATATAACTGTGTGCAAATTATTTGTATTAGATAGGAATACTTGAAACCATATAACTGATTGGAAATTATTTGTATTAGATAGGAATACTTGAAACCATATAACTGTGTGCAAATTATTTGTATTAGATAGGAATACTTGAAAACATATAACTGATTGGAAATTATTTGTATTAGATAGGAATACTTGAAACCATATAACTGTGTGCAAATTATTTGTATTAGATAGGAATACTTGAAACCATATAACTGATTGGAAATTATTTGTATTAGATAGGAATACTTGAAACCATATAACTGTGTGCAAATTATTTGTATTAGATAGGAATACTTGAAAACATATTCAATAAGTTTTCAGACCTTTTTTGTACAGGCATTTAAAATTGTCGGAGACTCTTGAAAATTCAGTATCGTATTGCTATACATCTTATGAGATGACTGACCAATTTTTATGATTTCAGCTTCAAATGAACAGCTACAGCAGCAATTGGAATACACCCTACTAAAGCTTGATTGCCACAGTTAGTGAATTTCTTTAGAAGAACGATATGCAATAAAATTCTGTTTTAAGCTTGAAAAAACGATGCCACAGAAACGTATGGAATGCTTCAGACTGCTTTTGGACAATCTTGCATGAATCGAGCACCAGTTTTTGAGTGGCATAAGAGATTCAAGGAAGGCAGGAAGTCTGTGAGGAATGATGAGAAGTGTGGGAGGAGTAAGGAAGTCAATACACCACCATTGATTGGCCAAAGGATTAGGGTTAGGGTTACTATGTCGAGGTTTAAAGGGAGTTCAGGTAGAGATTCCTAGGGAAGAGGCCAGCACTCTTCAAATCGGCTCAGTTGCATTTCCACAAGGATAATACACCAGTCCACAACTCCATCCTTGTCACAGATTATTTGACCAAGATGGGAATCAAGACAGTTCCTCACCCTCCCTATAGTCCAGACCTTGCTCCCTGTGACTTTTAGTTATTTTCAGAGGCTGTCGTTATGAGACAATTGAGGAGATGAAAGAGGCTGTGACGAAGGTAATTGACACGCTCACACTATAGAACTTCGATGGGGCCTTCGAGAAGTTGTTGGAACGGTACAACAAGTGCATTGCAGCCGAAGGAGATTACTTCGAAGGAGACTAGAGTTTTATGTGCGTACTCTGAATAAAAGTGCCCATAGGAAAAAAGTCTGGAAACTTATTTAATGATCCTCATATCAGACAAAGACTTGGAAATAGAAATAAAGAAATGTTTTGTTTTTTCTTTACAAGTAATTCAGTGTTTTTGCACTCCATCAACTGTCTTTCTGACTCAGCCTAGAGGTGCAACCCCTATGGCCTGGAGTGGTAGCACCTGATAGGGTCCTTTCCTCGGGCCAAATACAACTGTTTGACTTATACACTGAGTGCAAACAAATGACTTGATGTTTAATTGAGAAAGACATGGAACTATTTAACTATGTGCAAACAAATGAACAATATTGAATGGAATTATTAATGTTTTAAATGGCAATACTTGAAACTCTTCAACTGTGTGCCTAAAATGAATTATTGGTATTACATATCAATACTTGGAAACATTTGACAGTGCGTGAAATGTGGCATCTGAAAACTACCACAGCGCCACTAATAGTGGGAGCCCTGGGCATGATCAAGAAAGGGGCAGAAATGCACATTAACAAGTTACCTGATAGTCGCGGCCCACATGAAATTATTTTTAAAATGCACTTTGCGGAACTGCTCATCTCTTTAAAGGAGTACTATCGTTGTGACTGAAATATCACCAAAAAGAGGCAGCAAATATAAATAAATAGAATATAAAGAATCGCTAACTTCCCTCACGATAGGTCTTGGTAAAAAACCAGGGAAGGATTGTAAGAAACAACAAGTAAAACCGAAAATTAAATTTTAAAATAATAATAATAATGATAATGTTATATCAGTGTATGGTTGCAAGGAAAGAAATAAACACAGTTCCAAAAACAAAGAACATGAAGGCATGTAAAAATTTTAACAATTGTATTGGAAACAAATAAGAAAAAAGTTCAAATAGCTGGGTTTGTAAAAACGTGTTGATATGGAATTAAAAAGTAGAAAAAATGTCCAATGCTTAATAGTGGTAGGGGTGTAAGACTTACGCGCACGTGGTCAATCAGATGTTACAAGTGCAGAGAGGAGAGGGGTGTTTGGTTATTAACAGGTTAGTCGCTTCCTTAAAAGCGGCGAAGAGGAAAGTTAATGTGGGTGATGCATGGTTTTGAGTTTCGCCTCTCTCTCTCTCTCTCTCTCTCTCTCTCTCTCTCTCTCTCTCAGTTGGAGTTCTGGTCTGCGGACTGTCGTCTGCTTCCTTTTGATCTGGCCCCGCTGTCAAGAAATTTGTCTTTTATAGCGTTTTTCTCTTCTTATCAGATCAGATTGGGTTATCTTTGATTTTTACCGTAAAGGTCACGAATTGGCCGAAATATTACTTTCAATAATTTTTATTTTTTGACAAATTTCATCGACATATCGTTATGGGCTGATCCTATGCGCAAAAGCCCCTTTTTTCCATTTTAAAGAAAGTCTCAGCACCTCTAACATCCGGTGAATGCTCTCGTGGGCGCTAGCTGCAATCATTATTTTTTGTGTACGATAAATTAGAAAAAGATCTCTTTCAGTCATATAAGAATAATAAAGTGACGGTGATACCAATAGTAATTGGTGCACTTGGAACGGTCGTTAAAGGCTTGGAAAGGGGACTGAAAGAGATGGAAATCGGAAGACGAGCATTGACAATCCAAACTAGCAGTGTTAAGACCACCCAGAATACTGAGAAGAGTCCTGGAGACTTGAGAAGTTTTGCTGTCACAGAGACTCCTATGAAAGACTATCAGGTGCCCGTGGTGTAATGGTTATTGTCACAAGGTATGGACACGGCGATACGAGTTCAATTCCTGGACAAGACTGATTGCATTTCACATAGCACTAATACCCTTGGGAAAGGTATGAATCCAATTATTCTCCCTCCAGCTATGGGTAAATAGTTGGGCAGACTAGGTTCTTCAGCCTTGGAGAGGCAACTAGTCTAGGAGAAGGAAAACTCTGAATTCAAACCTGCTAAACTCCGCTTAAAAAATTGACCTTGTGTCATATCCTGCCCGAGCGGAGGGGTTGGGTAAATAGGATCAGCTAACGCTGATGTGAATAAATCACAAGGAATAATAATAATAATAATAATAATAATAATAATAATAATAATAATATCTATCTATCAATTTATCTATCTCACCATATTTTCGAAGTTTTCATTGTTTTATTTGTAGTTATATTCAAAGGTCAAAGGAAATACCACTCTCCAAACAAAACGATTTATTTTCTATTTCCTCCGAATCAGCTTTTAGGGCTTAGGGTAGGGTTGGGGGTCGAAAGTGACGCTGTTAATGCAGTGCGGTCGGGAAATAATGCGAAATAAAGCACTAACCAAAACTTCCAAAACTTAGAACCAACCCCCGCTCAATCAACCGTTCCTACACAGAGATTTTTTTCTCTTCTTGTCGCTAGGTATGTTGGGGACGGGTTAAGGGAAATGTCCAAAAAACATGGCTGTACTTGACTTATGTAGTTATAGTGTTATTTTATACATGGCTGCTTTTTGCGTTTGTGGAGATTTTTCGCTCGACTGGTCACGAGACTATTGACTTTTTACGTCGTTTGGCGACCGGAGCCGAAGGTCAGGTTCTTGATTCAGACGGTGTATGTGGAAGGGGCTTATCACATACTTAGGAAATGCACAAGCGGATACAAACTTCATGAATCACAAGAAAAAAATCAACAAATTGATCTCCTAACCTCGATCAAACAACCTGACCTACTGATAGTCAACAAATGAGAGAGAGAGAGAGAGAGAGAGAGAGAGAGAGAGAGAGAGAGGTGGGGAACCTGCCGAATCGTGGACTTTGCCGTCTCGGAAGACCACAGTGAAAATAAGAGATAGCGAACAAAGATAAGTACTATAGAACATGTAGGTGTCGGTGATACCAAGTGTGGTTAGTGCACTTGTGTAACATATTGACCCTCGACCGAGCCGTCAGTAAAGAGATGCACCTGTGTAAATAAGCGGAAGAACAGCGAAACAGGTGCATCCAGTCGAAGATATCGGAATATCACCTTGACCTGTGGACGTGGTTGAATTCGGTGATGGTGGCAGACGTGTACGCCCACAGGAAGCAGGTGGGTGCGAGACAATTATATAACCAGGTGCCACAGACAGCTTGGGTCAGTTCGAGTTTCAGCTGCAGTTGGAGTCAGTTGGAGGACAAGATGCGGAATTGAGAGCCAGCGGTAGACAGAAGGCTTGGGTCTTCAGTGACCCACGGTTGAGCAGCCCAGCCAGAATGCGAAAGAAGTGCTGCTATGGTCAGAAAAACTTGGGGTCAATATGTAGCAGTCTGTCCCCGTCTCCAACTCACCTCTCACACACAACCAACATCAACCCTTTCGAGAATAAAGAGTGAGAGGTATATTTTTATAAAGAAGTGTGTTCGTTCGTTCATTGAAGTTGTCATTATTGTTGACTATGTTTCTGCCTATTGTGGATATATAACACTTGGAACAATCCTTAAAGGATTGGTGAAATGATTTGAAGACTTGAAAATAAGAGGACAAGTAGAGACCATCCAAACAACAGCATTATTAAGATCGGCCAGAATACTGAGAAGAGTCCTGAAGACTTGAAGAGACTTGTTGTTACTCGGACACCAATGAGAAACCACCAGCCAACACTAGAGTGAAAAACTCTCAAAGGAGTAAATCATAATAATTATTATTGAAACACGTAAAATAATATAGGGTTGTGATTGAGATGAAACAGTTAGTCACATATTAAGTGAATACAGCAAACTAGCACAAAAGGAATGCAAGAGTAGGCATGACTGGGCAGGAAAGGCGATCCACAGGGAACTACAAGAAACTGAGATTTCACCAAACTAATAAACGGTATATATATAATCCAGAAGCTGTCTTTGTAAATGAAGCGCAAACACTTCGCTGAAGGCCTGTCAGGAGTGTTGAATGATGGGAGCGGATGAAGTGAGAGTCAAGGGTCTCCGAGTTATCAGCTAATGATGAAGGATACAGTAATTATCTCCCTTTGATGAAATTTATGTACGGCAGGGGCCTCGTTGTGGATCATATGACAGTCCCAAAAACCTATTCTTGGCTTGTTTTTGCCTCTGGTCTTCGAACAGTAGAGACGTTACCCCTGACCCTGAAGGGAATGGTAAAGCCACATGGTTATCTTTGTAACACTATATGGGTGGCCCGCCAAGCAGACGATTCCTTTGTCTGTTTTGGCGCGAAACCAGACAAAGGATTTTTGGACCTGAAATCTTGCCGTATCCGGAAGTGGTAAGGGGACGCGAAAGAGAGTTGGTTGGAGAAAGGAGCTGGCAGGGGTTGGCGACGGGACAGCAGAGAGAGTTGGCGTGTAACCACGGACAGGGGCAGTTGACACCGGACACCGGAGCGATGAGACAGTAGCAGAGAAGATAGGGTCCAGCGAAGAAGATCGAGTCAAGAGATGTCGGCATTCCAGTTGCTTTGTGGAATTTTCGCTAGTAACCCACGCTAGCGTTAGTCTGCACATGCATGTAGTGTTGCATACTCTCCTTCTGCTCTGAGTTAACCCCAAGCATTGTTCGTGTTTGTTCGTTTGTTTTATTTTCTCCTGTCCCCCCGATCGTATTCTTGTAGTGGAAGAAATGTGCGTAGCCCCCCTCGGACCACTAGTTGATCACCGGCCGAGAAGTGGAATGGTTAGAAGACTGATGTAAAGCGTGTGGGGGCGAGGGCGGTAACGTTACATCTTTTGCCTAATCTTACCAAGCCTTTTGCTATTTTGTACTCTTTCTACATACTGCTTGTTAATGAAACTCTTTCTACATACTGCTTGTTAATGAAACTCTTTCTACATACTGCTTGTTAATGAGTATAGTTCTAGTTGTTGGGAAACGTTGTGCGTTCCTTCAAATGTCACTTGTATGTATAATATGTACGTTATTGCCGGGCTGAGAATTACGCCGACCCAAAAACTTTTAAAGATGGGTTTGGAGACTTAGAAAAAACAAAGATACCAAAGACAGGAGGGTAAAAATTTATATTTGACAATATTTACATGGGAGGAAATTTGAATGAAGTTCCTGTTGTGTTAAAAGTGTTGACTCGATTATCAATTTTGGCAACTGCGAGTCTTGATGATCTTGGACGGGGCGTTGGTGCAACTATGTGGCCAGGTAGTCGGCAGGAGAGTTAGACGTGTCGGATTGAAGAAGCAAGCTGATCGACGTCACAGTGGTTGATTCGGCAGTTACGAGGTGAATTCAATAGGTTTCCAGACTTTTTTGTACAGGCATTTAAAATTATCGTAGACTCTTGAAAATTCAGTATATTGCTATACATCTTATGAGATGACAAGCCAATTTTTATGATTTCACCTTCAAATAAACAGCTACAGCAGCAATTGGAATATACCCTACTAAAGCCTGGTTGTCACAGCTGGTGAATTTCAAAAATGCAATCTGGACGTCAGGACACTTTAAAAGAACGATATGCAATAAAATTCTGTTTTAAACTTGGAAAAACGATGCCACAGAAATGTATGGAATGTTTCAGACTGCTTTTGGACAATCTTGCATGAATCGAGGATCAGTTTTTGAGTGGCATAAGAGATTCAAGGAAGTTGGGGAGTCTGTGAGGGATGATGAGAAGTGTAGGAGGGGTAAGGAAGTCAATACACCAGAGTTGATTGGCCAAAGGATTAGGGTTAGAGTTAGTATTTTGAGGTTTCAAGGGAGTTCAGGAAGAGATTCCTAGGGAAGAGGCCAGTACTCTTCAAATCGGGTCAGTGGCATTTCCAGCAGGACAATACACCAGTCCACAACTCCATCCTTGTCACAGACTATTTGACCAAAATGGGAATTAAGACAGTTCCTCACCCTCCCTATAGTCCAGACCTTGCTCCCTATGACTTTTGCTTATTCCCTAAGCTCAAGGAAAAAATTAGAGGCTGTCGTTATGAGACAATTGAGGAGATGAAAGAGGCTGTGACGAAGGTCATTGACACGCTCACACAAGAGGACTTCTATGGGGCCTTCCAGAAATTGTTGGAACGGTACAACAAGTGCATTGCAACCGGAGGAGATTACTTCGAAGGGGACTAGAGTTTCATGTGTGTACTATCAATAAAAGTGCCCATACGAAAAAAGTCTGGAAACTTATTAAATGATCCTCGTATGTTGCCAGGTAGTCGGCAGACGGCTGGAGAGTTAGACGTGTCGGATTGAAGAAGCTAGCTGATCGACGTTGTGGTGGTTGATTCGGCAGTTAACCGGGGTTTAGTCGATGTTAGCTTGGAAGTGTTGATGAGATGTCAGTTCGAGCGGTGTCGTGTTAGGTCTTGGATTGAAGTTATGAGGATGACAGATCGAAGGCCGGGTTATATGACCTCAGTAGCTATGCGTCGCTGTTCTGCTAATGAAGTCGACTGTAGTCAGATTTGCATTTACTTGTTAACTGGTCGTTTGTTCCGGTTGTCCGCTGCATCTGGCTGGCTGCTGATATGTCATCGTCCTCGTGATGTTGATGAGAATGTAGTTTACAACCCTGAAAGGGCAGTAACGAAGAGATAATAGCAGTAGTAGTCGTGAAAAGAGCAGTAAAAGAGAAGATTAGTGTCCTTAAAGGACATTTTGAGGTAATCTTTAAAAGGACAATTAAGAAGAAAACGGAGAGCTGCTGTCTTCACTGCTTGCGGCTGGGAAAAAAAAAGAGGCGTCTGATCGTCTGGGGTCTGCTGGAATAAGACAGGAGGCACGAACTGCCGGACGAGCCACGCATTGACCCTCTTCACTTTCATGTATTCATATTTATCCAGCACCCCACTATGCTGAAATGTGGCCCGAGGCCGTTTTAATGTGGTGACTGGGCACGAGCCGAATCTCAAATGCGCAGACAGGCCCAAAATAACTTGGCCTCGTCGGCATTCCCTTAAAAAGAAGCGCCCCAGGTGACTAGCATTGAACCTAACTACCAAAGGAGGTGAAATCCAAAAGATTCACCCCCCACCGAGGCCAAGGGAGTTGTAATCTCAGCCACCCGGCATGAACGCTAAGCTTTCATATCAGGCGGTTTTGACTGACGGGCCCAAGACCCGCGACCGAACGATACAAACTGATCTGTGCAGGAGAAACGAGGCCAAAATGTGACTTGCTCCATAAGGTTCGTTCTCTTAACTGATCCTCTTCGCCCTCTCTGTCGAGTCTGATTTCTTTGATCGCCATTTATTCTGAGACGGTGTTACAACAACACAGCGTTTTTTTTTTGTTTTTTTTTTTTGTTAAACTTCCGGTTTCTAAGAAAACAGGAGATAGTGTCAAGCTACAACTTAAAAAGTTAAATGTTCTTATATGTGTAAATGAATTTATCGTGTCCGAGATATCTATAGATAAAATAAGAGATTTATAGAAATAAATAACCAATCACTTTTCGATTAGATCCGTAAAAATAATAATGGGTTTGGTGGGGTGTGTTTCCTGTATGTTGGTAAAATGACAATGATTCCCAAAATAAACTGGTTTTATTTTAGATTCCTTGGAAGAAAACCCTCGCGGTATTTAGCGTTCAGTCCTTGGTAAAGGGTTAGGATAATTTAGGCACAATCACCAGGCCAACTCAGTATACCACTAAGTTGGAATGTATGGAGCACGGGAGAAGTTCTTGGTTTCATTTGTTTTGTTTGGTTGGTATTAGTCGGTTTTGCATTTAGATATCCGACTCCATTCCATCGCTTCGCGGCCTTTTGAGGCCGAAAGGATCCCAGTTTCGGCTGGGCCACCTTCGGGTGGGCGAAAGGCAATATGAAAAGCGTTGACCTCTTTGTATAGCACTGGACCTTGCTGTCCAGTTCGAGCTATAATCAGGCATACGTACCTGGACCCAAATTTTGGTCCAAGACTAGCAATGCTCATCAAGCCCACGTTGCACTAAGTGGGTCGAGGACCAGCATAGACCAGCAGGGTTCGAGCCTCGTGCCCGACTTTCCCCTCCCTGAATCCTCACAATAATCGACCTTCGGGTCATTGACCTTGTGTCGAGTCCTGTCTGGTGGGAGCCAGTGACAAATAGCTCTCTGACTCCATTTCAAAAGAATTACTGAAAGAAGGAAGACTAAGATACCTTTTAAATTTCAACTTTATTTTTGGATTCTATACGGCGATTCTGCCGCAAGGAAATGTCTTCCTAAACCATTTGAGAACTGTCACGTCTCCTCAACGAGGCGTTGAAATGTACTAGTCGTTTTCGGTGGTTGATACGTCCAAAGTCGATGGTCATTTCCAGTGGGTATTTTTATGATAGGCTGCAGTTAGAGGAGACACAGTCTCACGCCAAGAATGAGACTCGGTCGGACACGTGTGCTGCCTGCTACCAGCCGAGGGTCCGTCTAATATCAAAAGGAAAACTCAAGTGGGTTTGAAGGTCTACTGGTAGGAGAGTGAGCTAAGCAGACACGTGGTTTTTACTACCACCAACAAAAGAGAAGTTGGTCTTCCCAGTCCAAGCGGTCACAGCTGAATGAGGGAGTTTCTTTCTAGTGCCAGTAAGTCTGTTTTTCAGGCATGCATGGATTTCGCTTCCTGTCAGGGGATTCTGGGAACTGCTACCTTTTGAATTTATTTCATTTTATTTTATTTTTATTAACCTTCACAACTTGTTGTGTGCTACTTCGATATTTCCGGGTTCTAGGAGCCGCTGAGAAGAGTGTCCTTCCTCAAGCGAGGCTAAATCTATATTTTTTATTTTTATATCTCATTTACTAAAAGCGATGTGAACATACGCGTAGGTAAGGCATGGGCTGCTGTTAACAGGTTAACGACCTGCTGGAAATCTAATCTCTCTCATAAAATAAAACGGGGATTCTTCCGAGCTGTAGCCGTGTCAGTACTATTGTTGCAACTATAGTTGCACTTGAACTTTAGCGAAACGCTTACAGAAAAAAGCAAGATAGGAACGACACAAGAATAATACATGCTGTTTTGAATAAATCCTGGAAGTAGCGCCCCACAAAACAGCAACTGTACGGCCAGGAACCTCCAGTGATGAGATTCAGCCGGTTGGCACCAGTTCGTAAGAACCTGCTCTTGGAATTTCATTAATCTCAAGAACCAGTTGCTAGCTTAAATCAAGGATTCCCAATCTTTTATTTATTTAGACACCTTTGTAAAAGTTGGGAAAATAACTAAAATTGATAATTTCACTAGCAAGACCTTAACATATGGCAACCCAAAGATTAAACTTTGTGCCTATATCGAGCCAGCCAGCATGGTTTGGTTGGTTGGTTGGTTGGATTTTATGGCATATCAAGCATTGTAGGTTATTTAATGTCAAATTCTGTTTTTGCATGTATTAACCCTTATATATCAGAACGAATAATCTAAAGATAACACTACAAACAAGAAAGAATTCATTTATTTACTCACGATTAAATGGTTTCAAGTATTGCTATCAAACACTAACAATTCAATTTCACATCAGCCATATGTTTGCAGATAGTTAAATGGTTTTTGTTCGTAAGTTTTTTTGGTTTTATGTCCTATCAACCATTAAAGGTTGCTCAATGTCAAATACTGTTTAGATTTATATATCAAATATATCTAGTTTGTGAACATTTTGTTAATAACATTTTTAAACAAGACCCCAGCTCATTTTTCTGCACAGTTAAATGATTTCAAGTATTTCTATCTAACACAAATTTACTATTTACTTTTAATTATTTGTTTGCACACAGTTAAATGGTTTTGAGAATTGCTATGTAACAGTAACAATTTAACATCAGTTATTTGTTTGCACACAAGTTTGTTTGGTTTTTGTTCGTAAGTTTGTTTGGTTTTATGCCATATCAACCATTAAATGTTGTACCGAGATAGACATCAACACGCGACTAGCAAAGGCATGGACAGCTATCGATAGGCTATCGGTCAAATGGAAGTCAGACCTGACCGTTAAAATGAAACACAGTTTTTTGCAAGCAGCGGTCGCGTCGATACTGCTGTATGGACGCACTGCATGGACACTCACTAAACGTATGGAGAAAAAGCTTGACGGCAACTACACAAGAATGCTGCGAGCAATACTGAACAAGTCCTGGAAGCAGCACCCTACAAAGCAACAGCTATACGGCCACCTACCACCCATCACGAAAACTATCGAAGTTAGGTGAACCAGACATGCGGGACACTGCTGGAAAAGTAGGGACGAGCTCATAAATGACATACTTCTGTGGACCCCTTCACATGAACAAGCAAAGGTAGGACGACCAGCTAGAACTAGCACACAGCAGCTCTGTGCCGATACGGGATGTAGCCTTGAAGACCTACCGGAAGTAATGGACGATAGAGAAAGGGCCAGGGATATCCGTTCTGATGGCGTGACATGATGATAATGAGTGCCAAATCCTGTTTAGACTTATATATCAAATAGATCTAGAACAGTAACAATTTAACATCAGTTATTTGTTTGCACACAGTTAAATGGTTTCGAGAATTGCTATGTAACAGTAACAATTTAACATCAGTTATTTGTTTGCACATAGTTAAATAGATATGTATGATATATAAAAAATTAAATTAACATTTAAAAAACAGAGTAAGCTGATCAGTTTGCCACAGTTAAATGGTTTCAAGTATTGCAGTTATTTATTATCTCTTCAAGATGAAGGCTAGCAAATATGGGGTCTGTATCACTATCCACACTTTCTCTACCATAGATTTTTTTGTAGGGGTTTTATCGATCCCTAAACATTACACTGTTTATTGATTCTTATAGTTGACTTAGTTCTCGATGCTGAGGAAATTGTATGCAATTTGGTTGAGGGCAGTTTGAATGGTCTTCTTTGTCTTTCATTGTTAATTTTGGTGTTCAACTGTATTTTCCCAACTTTGCCGATGGGAATTTGTGGTTTTTGTTGTTCAGTTTTTTGGGGAGACAAAATTTTTAGTCTGTCTTTGATGTTTTTTGGTAGACGGATTTGTGACTTATGTAAGAGCTGTTTTGTTGGAGGGGATTTTGCACTTTTAGGGAGAGTAGCTCGTATTGGAATGGGATATCCTTTATCTGTTTTGCTTGGATTACCTCATTGAGAGAGAGAGAGAGAGAGAGAGAGAGAGAGCTAATCCAGAAATTAATCTAATTACGGGAATTATGTTAGTGATAGTGTTGATATTTAACATTTACCAAAAGTGAAGAAAAAGTTTGCCGGGGGAGGGTCACGAAATCATTATCATCTCATGCTGCAAGCACACAGATTTCTCCCCCCCCCTCTCTCTCTCTCTCTCTCTCACCATCCGTCTCGATCATCCATCACTTCCGGTAGATCTTCCCGGTCACATCCTGTGTCCTTACAGAGCTTTTGTAGATAAGTTCTAGCTGGTCGTCCTACACTTGCGCGTCCGTGTGAAAAGGTCCATAAGAGAATATCGCTTATGAGTTCATCCTTGCTCCCCCAAAAGTGTCCCACATGTCTTGTTCGTCTAATTTGGATGATCTTCGAGATGGGAAGTAGGTGACCGTACAGCTGCTGTTTTGTTACTTCCAGGATTTGTTTAATATAGCTTGTAGCATTCTTGTACAATTGCTGTCAAGCTTTCTCTCTATAAGCGTCCAAATGGTGTATCCATACAGTAGTATGGACACGACCACTTGGAAAAAATTGCGTTTTATTCTATCGCAGAGATCTGACTTCCATATGACCGATAGTCAATCGATAGCTGTCTATGCCTTCGCTAGTCGAATATTGATGTAATTTTCAGTAGATGAGACGCTGAGGTCGGTAAACTTGTCCACTAGTTTTAGAGAACAACCATTTACAGCGGAGATCTCGCCACTTTGATTAAGGCACATTTCCTCTGTTTTATCTACGTTCACATAGAGGCTTGTGCCACCTGCTGCCAGCTCCAAATTATGCAGCTCGGCGGCAGTATTTGCCAGAAGCGGTAAGTCATCAGCGTAGTCTTTGTCCATAATAGTTCGTGCGGTGTATCATCCACTTTTTGTTTTTTCCACTAATAATAACAATAATAATAGATAAGATGCAACAAAACAGCAGATTAGATTATGTAGTGAAAGAGACGAAACGATCAATCACATAACAAGCGAACGCAGTAAATTAGCACAGAAAGAGTAAAAGACTAGACACGATTGAGTGGGCAAAATGATTCAATGGAATTGTAACAGAAATTGAAATTTGACCATTCGACCAAAAGATGCGTTGTGCCTTCAATATGTTTCCAGACTTTTTTTTTGTACAGGCATTTAAAATTGTCGTAGACTCTTGAAAATTCACTATGTTATTGCTATACATCTTATGAAATGACTGACCAACTTCTATGATTTCACCTTCAAATGAACAGCTACAGCAGCAATTGGAATACACCCTACTAAAACCTGATTGTCACAGCTGGTGAATTTCAACAATGCAATCTGGATGTGAGGAAGAACGATATGCAATAAAATTGTTTTGAACTTGGAAAAATGCCACAGAAACGTATGGAATGCTTCAGACTGCTTTTCGACCGACCTTCTTGCATGAATCGAGCATCAGTTTTTGAGTGTCATAAGAGATTCAAGGAAGGCACGGAGTATGTGAGGGATGATGAGAGGGGTGGGAGAAGTAAGGAAGTCAATACACCGGAGTTGGTTGGCTAAAGGGTTAGGGTTAGGGTTACTATTTTGAGGTTTTAAGGGAGTTCAGGAAGAGATTCCTAGGGAAGAGGCCAGCACTCTTCAAATTGGCTCAGTGGCATTTCCAGCAGGACAATGCACCAGTCCACAACTCCATCTTTGTCACAGACTATTTGAGCAAGATGGGCATCAAGACAGTTCCTCAGCCTCTCTAAAGTCCAGACCTTGCTGTCTGTGACTTTTGCTTATTCCTTAAGCTCAGAGGCTGTCGTTATGAGACAATTGAGGAGATGAAAGAGGCTGTGACGAAGGTCATTGACACGCTCACACTATAGAACTTCGATGGGGCCTTCCAGAAGTTGTTGGAACGGTACAGGTGGAGGAGATTACTTCGAAGGGGACTAGAGTTTCATGTGTGTACTATAAATAAAAGTGCCCATACGAAAAAAGTCTGGAAACTTATTTAATGATCCTCGAATATGCACAACCCAGAATCCGCCCTAGACAACGAGACGCACAAACTCATTTGGGTCTTTGAGATACAAACGGATCAACTAATCTCGGCCAGACGACCAGACCTTATAATAATCAACAAAAAAAAAAAAAAAAAAAAAAAAAAGAGAACTTGCCGAATAGTGGATTTTACTGTCCTGGCTGACCACAGAATAGAATTGAAATAAACAGAAAAGAAAGAAAAGTACTCCAATTTTGCTAGGAAATTGAAAAAGTTGTGAAACATGGAAGTGTCGGTTATATCAATTGTAATAGGTACTCTTGGTACAGTCACTAAAGGATTGAGACAGGACTGGAGGACTTGGAAATAAAACAACGAGTGGAGACCATCCAAACTACAGCATTATTGAGATCGGCTAGAATACTGAGGAGAGTCCTGGAGACTTGCTGTCACTCAAATTCCAGTGAGAAACCATCAGCTAACGCTGGTGTGAAAAAGACGAAAAGGAGTATAATAATCCGACTCCATGCGAGGCCAGAATATGACACAATGTTGTTTTAATGAAAGGTCCTCAGTGAGGCGGTTTTTGAAATTACTTAAATTCTGTTGGCATACCTCTTCAGGGCGCCTCAAGCACTGTGCAATGAACCCAGCCTTTACCCTTTTCAGACAAGTGTTACCTGGGGAAACCTCTGGGAACTAAGCTGTTAATTATTTAATGTGCCACACGAGCTGAGAAACAATAAAGATATTGAAAGAAGGATGATAATTATATGCCATTTTTCAGACAGGCGAAAACACGACACGATAGTTTTCTTTTATATTTAAAAATCTTTATTTCACGGTTGAATTACGAGAATATTTTAAAAGTCTATTTGTTTGTTTGTTTGTTTGTTTGTTTGGGTTTGTTTTTTTTTACTCTTAAAGGCTGACAAAATTTATTTCTATTTTCCGATTTATTTTGTGCAGTTTGATAATAATCTTTGATTATTCAATCTAATAAAAAATTAACCAAAATTAATTTACAAACAATTTAATTAAAATGAAATATATTAATTTAATATCAATCAATAACAACCTCGATCCTTGTTTGTTTTGCAATAGGGAGGGTGTCACCTGTTTTTCGGAGAAGGCCTCGACTATGTTAAAAAGGTTGTCAATTTTGTGCGAGTAGGTGACCAGCTGAATATATGAAAACTACTACTACAGTAGTATTTAGTAAGGACTTCAAGTTGCCATCAACGGGAAGTTCATAATTTAAACTCTCTTCAGATATACATCGTGTTATATATATATATATATATATATATCTATATATATATATATATATATATATGTGTGTGTGTGTGTGTGTGTGTGTGTGTATACGCACATTATATACAGATACCTACAACTCACTTTTCTATAATGGTTGTAAATCATTAATTCTTTTTATGCGTGTGACTTTCGTTGAGACTGACACAAGTCAGATTTTAAATTTTAAATATCACTGTTTGTTTTTAATGAAATTTTCTAAAAAAATTCAGTGAAATTGTAATAAAAATAAGCTTAAAATTTTATTTTTTTTCGCTTATGGGGAAAAAAAATAAGTTCGTTTTGGAAGCAGCCATTTGTAGGACTATTTGCACCGGCTGCTCTTATATTCGTCCGCTTGGCTGAAAATATGAATAATCAAATATTTTTAGAAGATTGATTTTTGTTTAAAATAAATTATGACAGACTTGGTTTTAGATAAAAGGATGATTTTAAAATATTTATTAGTTTTTTAGTGATTTTCTACTGTTCCAAAGTGAGTTTTTTTTTCTGTGTTTCTTTTTAGATGCGAAGTTAGAATAGCCTTCATCTTTGTAATTTGTTACTGTCGTCAGCTTCTATGAAAGTTCGGGTTTATCAGAGAGCTGAACCCTTTTCAAAGGTTCCTTTATTTTTGGGGACATAGTTTCCTTATTTTAAAATAATGTACATATTTTGGAAACTTTTCATTTAATTCTAATCAGTAATTTTTTTTCTAATTGCTAAATTTTCTTTTCTAAAAACTATTTTTTATTTTATTTTATTCTTTTTTTTTAGTAAAAATAAAACAAATCCACAAAAACAGTTCCTCACCGTCAACTTTTAAAACAGGTAAGAAAAAAAATGTTTTTAGTTTAATTTTTTTTGTTTAAATTTATTTTTTAAGTTCAATAATTTTTTAAAATTCTTTTACTTATTTAAAACGAACCTTGACACAAATTTTTTAAAGGTTTTTTTTCTCTGTTTTTAACTCTTGATTTACACGTGTCACGTGTGATTGTTGTTTTTATTTTTTAACTTCAAGTCCAGGTTCGATCCTCAGAATAGGCAGCGAAATTGTATCCGTGTTGACAATTATTTTTTTTAGATAATTATTTCTTTTATCTATAATTACTAACAACATTTTTGTTAAAACCTAAATTCGATTTTATCAACTGATAGTATTTTTATATCGACGTGATGGGAGTGATTTTTCAGGAAAGTTGAGATAATCCATATTTATTCATTCCTTAATTATATCTTTGAAAATCATGGAATTAATATCTGGGCACCCCTCGTAATGTAATGGTTTGCAAACCATTTTTAGTGAGTTCGTTTCTCACTGGGTGCTTCAGACTTCTGGCCTTGTGCCACAATAAAATTAAGCTTAGTGAATAATCTTGGCGACTCATGTGGTTTAATGGTTAGCATGCTAGATTAGCGGACCATTATTAGTGAGCGTGATACTCACTGGGTGCCCCATACCTCTGGCCTTGTGCCTCACCTAAGTTAAGCTTAGTAAACGAATATTGCACCATTTTTACTGACACCCAACACACACCCCTTTGTGCAAAAATTTGAAATATTTTGATATTCCAAGGAAAAAATTTATTTTTATTTTTCAAATAAAATTGTTTAAACTGTAACCCTGAAAAAAAAAAAGTTAAGAATTCCAAATGATTGTCAAAAAAGAAGAAAATTGCAGAAATCAAACAAGATTTTTTGGTATATTTCAAATTCGTATCGTTTAATTAATTTTTACAGGACGCAAAATAATTACAAATAGTTATTTACTAAGCTTTGCTTAGTTATGGCACATCGCCATCAGTGAGATTTAAACTAAAGTGATAGTATGTTAGTCTAACTTGATAGCTGTAAGATGCTCAGATGATTGCAAACGAACACATCTATATTTCCCTATAAATATTTAATATGAACAAGATGGGGGTGGGGATGTCAGTAAATGAAATCAAATACAAGAAATTACTGTTCTAATGCAAAACCTTAAAGAAACAGTAGAAATGAAGGTGACAGTAATGCCAATCATAGTTGAAGCACTTGGAACAATCTCCAACAACCTTGGGGAACTAGGAATCTGTGGAAGAGTTGAGACTGTCCAGACCACAGAACAACTAAGATCAGCAAGAATACTCAGCAAAGTCCTGAAGAGTTGAAGAAACTTGCCATCACTTGAACATCAGTGAAAAACTAACAAAGATTAAAATGATTATTATAATAGTGAAATGTAGCGAAGGTGACAAGAAGAAATGTGACCAGTAAACTTGAAAATTTACAGTTATTGCAAGAGGCAAACAAAAAGAATTACAGTTGAAATGGTTTGGTTTTATGGCATATCAACCATTGTTGGTTATTTAATGCCAAATCCATTTTCATACATATAAACAGTTCTATTTCAAACAATTCAGTTTAGCATAAGTACACAGTTCAGATCTATTTGACCCAGATATAGGACCTTATCAGGTGCTACCACTCTGGCCAGAGTGAACCTGGGATTGATGGCAATAAAGGGGTACTCCACATTCCCTGAAGCTCTAGCATTACTGGAGCCTAACCATCAGATTGTTTAGTGTCATATCCAGGACACTCAGTGAGGGTGTCTTACACCTTTGCAGAGATACAGTCGATATATTCTGCAGCTCCAGCCGACTGGGACACAGTTGAAATGACAAACATATGATCATAAAGAGGACATATAATCATCATCATCTTGTCGTGCCATCAACACGGATATCCCTGACCCTCTCTCGCCACCCCTCCCTATCGTTCATCACTTCCGGCAGGTCCTCAGGGCTACACCCCGTATCCTCACAGAGCTGCTGTATGTAGGTTCAAGTTGGTCGCCCTGCTTTTGCTCGGCCATGTGAAGGGGTCCATGGACATATAGTAACTTTGTAGTATTTTGTTTTATTTGGTTGGGTTTTATGGCACATCAACCATTTTTGGTTATTTAATACTAAATCCTGTTTTTACATATATATTAAATATATGATTTCTAAATACATTTTGTAGATACACACTGTTAAATGATCAAACAGTTCTATTTCAAATGATTCAGTTTAGCATAAGTCAACTAAGTTAAATGATTCTAAGTATTTGTTTGTATAACTAACAATTCAATCAAACATTAGTCATTTGTTTACACACAGTTAAATGATCAAACAGTTCTATTTCAAATAATTCAGTTTAGCATAAGTCAATAAAGTTAAATGGTTCCAAGTATTTGTTTGTATAACTAACAATTCAATCAAACATTAGTCATTCGTTTACACACAGTTAAAAGATCAAACATTTTTATTTGAAACAATTCAAATTAGCATTTGTTTGCACACAGTTTAAATGTCAAACAGAACTGTTTGATATTAGGTTTGGTTTGGTTTGGTTTGTTGGGTTTTATGGCATGTCAACCTTTGTAGGTTATTTAACGCCAAATCCATTTTTATGTAAATAATCTGTTCTATTTAAAACAATTCAGTTTAGCATAAGTACACAGTTTAATTGTCAAAAACATTTCCATTTCAAACTATTCAAACAGTTATATGTAACAATTCAGTTAAGTGTAAATACAGTTTTAATGTCGAAAAACAGTTCTATTTCAAATAGTTCAGTTAAGCATAAGCACGCAGTTTAAATCTAAGTATGGTTTAATTGTCAAAAACATTTCTATTTCAAGCTATTCAGTTTACTCAAACAATTCAGTTTAGCATAAATATGCTGTTAGTTCTATTTAACACCATCAGATTGTTTAGTGTCATATCCAGGACACTCGTTGGGGGGGGTCTTACCCCTCTGCAGAGAAGCAGTCGGTGTATTCTACAGCCCCAGCCGACTGGGCAATGTTTGACATTAGATGCTACCACTCCAGGTCAGAGTAGACCTGGGAGCAATATCAGTGAAGGGATATTCTACATTCCCCAAAACTCTGTAACTGAAACCTCACCATCAAATACAGTTTAGTATCAAATGCTGGACGCTTGTTTGGGGTAGGGGTCTTACTCCTCTGCAGACATGCAGTTGGTGTATTCTACAGCCCCAACTGACTAGGCTGTAATATTTTGTTTTCTTTCTCTCAAAAAATCTAAAACGGACTAATGGTCATGGATGAAGTGTATTTTTTTGTAGTTTTTTTATTTTTTGAAATATTTTATAACTTAAAATTAAAGTCGGGGGTTACATTTGCCGCATGAGAAAATTTGTTACCCAAAAATATTTCTTTTGTAAAATAAGGCATAAAATGTAAACATAAAAAATTTCAAATCTCTTTTTAAAATGTTTTAAAAACTACCATATTTGACAGGATATTAGGCACACTTTTTATTGCTAAAAATATCTTTTAATATTCCCCTGCATCTTATATGCCATTTGTAGGTTTCAAATTCATGATGGTTGGCTGAAATTAGCCACCTGCGTTTTCGTTATGGTACCTATCTTATGGACTATAAGGAACTCTTCCTATTACTATGAATACTGGGAGAATTTTCATCTCAGTGTTAAGTTAACTCCAGCATAACACTTTGGCAGTCAGACTGATGTTCAACACTCTTTTACCTATGCTGTATTTATACTTTCATTCAATATACTTGTTTCATGTAAATCTGAGTTTGTGTCTTTCTTCTGGACCTTTTACTGGTCCACAACAGTTTTATATGCCATATGTTGGTTTAAAATTCAAGATCATCGGCTGAAATTAGCCACCTGCATTTTATATGCCATATGTAGGTTTAAAATTCATGATAGTCGGCTGAAATTAGCTACCTGGTAACTCCTATTAGCTTAGACTAACTTTTATAGAGTCTTTTTTTATTAGAGTTACTTTTATATACCTGTTGTCATTATTTAAGAGGCTATTATGCAGATAAAAAGCGTTGACATTGATAATATTCGTTATATTAATTTCATCACGTTTAATTTTAATCCTTTGATTTTTTTTCTTGATTTGCCCTGCTGAAATTGGGGTGCGTCTTATACACCGTTAAAAACGGTAAGTTAAAAATAAATAACTTAGCCTGAAATGTTCATGTCTTTGCTATTTTTTGTTAACAAGAAGGTCTTTTTAATGAACACGGCAAATGGTTGCAGGAAAAACATTTAGATTGAATATGTATTTACCCAACTCTACCACTATTGATGGTTTGAAATTAGATTTTTCTACTCGACTGATTGTGGCCTATTTACTTCGAATATGCTGACTGTATCCACCCCCACTGCAAAAAGGGGTAAGGCACCCCTCTCACAAAAGGTGTATCCTTGGTATGACACTAAACTGCATCTGATAGTGAGTTATCAGTTCTGGAGGTCGGGATTGTGGAGTACCCCTTCATAACCATTACTCCCAGGTCCACTCCAACCCAGAGTTGTAGTACCTGTTAGGGTCCCATCTATGGATCAAATCTTTAAAAATCATTTTCATAAGACCATGTGCAAAAAAAAATAAAAAACTACACAAAAAATTTAAACGTAATGGTAAGAGTGTTTGCCAATGGCCTGGGAGACCAGGGTTCAATCCCAGGTCAAGTCATACCAAAGACTTAAAAAAACTGTACTTGATGCCTCCATTCTTAACACTCATCGTTAGAAGGTACAGATCAAGAGTAAGTGGAGCAATGCAAAGAAAGGAGTAGCACTCTCCACTACACCTTGATATAGTAGCTATTAAAAAAGGAGCCTTTGGGTCACCCTTGACTATGGTCAGCCAACACATTTTGCGCTCTTTAATGAAAAAGATAGCAAAATACTTTATCATTATTAATATATATATATTGTCATCCACAGACAGACTGTTTCATTGTATCACAACTCTTCAGTGTGGCTAGACCCATAGGACGCTTACATGGTAGTATCAGTGTCCCTGGGTTTCATGCTTTCTGTATTTGTCAGAGTGAGGGTTTCCAAAAAAAGACGGATTAATATGGTTATTTTTTTTTGTTTACAAAGTGGGGGTTATTTGTGTGTATGTGTGTCTAAGCTTGCATGTTTTTGAATATTTGTGTATGTGCTGTTGCTCGCACATATGTATATACGTATCTGACAGAGTGAAAGTAAGCATGAAACCCAGGGTCACAGACACTACCATAACCATAAACCTCTTTAATATATATATATATATATATACATACACTGAGCACTTTTTGATGAAAACCATGGCAATCTACATCATTATTTTATATATATATATACACACACACACACACTGGACATTGGCATGATGGTTACAGTGTTCGCCAATGTCCCGGGAGACCCATCCATTGATCAAATGTTTAAAAATCATTTTTATAAGACCATGTGGGAAAAAAAATTAAAAAAACTACACAAAAATGTAAAAATAATGGTAAGAGTGTTTGCCAATGGCCCAAGAGACCAGAGTTCAATCCCAGGTCGAGTCATGCCAAACACTTAAAAAATGGTACTTGATGCCTCCATTCTTAACACTCAGCATTATATAGTACAAATCAAGGATAAAGTGGAGCAATTCAGGGAAAGGAGTAGCGCCCTCTCTTACACCTTGGTGTAGTAGCAGTAAAAAGGGAGCCTTCTGGTCACCTTCAACTATGGTTGCCAAATTTAGTTATATATATATATATACTTACACACATTTTGAACATTCTTTAATGAAAAATAATTGCAAAGTACGTTATTTTTATTATCATCATTATTATTAATAATATATATATATATACCAGCTTATTGGTCTTGTGGGTAGAGTGTTTGCCAATGGCCGGGGAGACCTGGGTTCAATCCCAGGTCGCGTCATACCAAAGACTTTAAAAATAGTACTTGATACCTCCTTGCTTAACACTCAGCAATATAAGGTACATACCAAGGGTAAAAGTGGAGCAATCCAGGGAAAGGAGTAGCACCCTCTCTTACACCTCAGTGTAGTAGCTATAGAAAAGGGAGCCTTCTGGTCACCCTCGACTACGGTCGCCAACTTTTATATATATATATATATATATATATATATAAAATTATAGATAAATTTGAATCTAAGTTAAATAAGACATGAACCATACACACACACAAACAGAAATAAACATACATACATATATATATATATATACACAAAAGCATAAGTAATTAAAAACCATTAAAACTACAAACACTAGTAAATTAAAATCTATTTCATCATCATCATCATCATGTCGTGCTGATAGCACGGATATCCCTGACCCTCTCTCGCCACTTTTCCCTATCGTTCATCGCCTCAGGCAGGTCTTCTGGACAACATCCTGTATCCTCACATAGTTGCTGAATGTATGTTCGTGCTGGTCGTCCTGCTTTTGCATAGCCATGTGTGGGGGTCCATAAGAGTACATCACTTATGAGTTCGTCCCTGCTTCTCCAGCAGTGTCCTGCATGTCTGGTTCGTCTAACTTGAATAGTTTTCGTGATAGGAGGCAGGTGGCCGTACAGTTGGTGTCTTGTGAGGTGTTGCCGCCAGGACTTGTTCAAGATTGCTTGCAGCATTCTTGTGTAATTGCCGTCTAGCTTCTTCTCCAGCCGTTTTGTTAGCGTCCATGTAGTGCAGCCATACAGCAGTATCGATGTGACCGCTGCCTGGAAGAAACTGCGTTTCATTTTATCGGTCAGGTCTGATTTCCATATAATCGATAGCCTATTGAAAGCTGTCCATGCTTTCGTTAATCTCGTGTCGATGTCCTTTTCGATTGATGCGATGCTGCTTCCTAGGTAAGTGAATTTGTCTACTAGTTTAACAGGGGTTCCGTACCTCATGCCAAACATGTTCTCAGACGAAAGAAAAAAAAACTCAAAACACACACACACATATATATACATATATATACATATACAAAAAAAAGGAGAAAGAACTACCAGTAAATTTAAAACCACAAAACTCCCCATGATACACACTCACACACACGAAAAAAGCCATTTGTGAAACCCAAAACCACTCCAATGCCAACACACTCACACACACACAACTGCAAACATCAAATATCAAAGACGAGAAAGCAGACTCCAGGAAAGAGAAACAAGGACCCCTATATAAACCAGTTTGACCAACCAAAGGTCATTTATACTGGAAACAAGAGTGAGTTCAAGTCTCATTGAGTACCCCATTGAAAAGGCCTTGTGCCACACGTTCTCTGACAAAAGCAACAAGCTGGAAACATACATATATATAACACGTATGTAAGAACAAAATAATTAAATTAAAAAAATACAAATCTCATCATGGACTTTTTTATTTTAAAATATATCCTTATTCTTTCTTTGGACCTACAATAACCATCTTTAAATATATATATATATATATATATATACATATGCACACATTATTTACTAATTTGTATCATTAATGCTTTTTTTTCATATTTTTTAGGTGAATGCCTGGAATAAAATAATTTCCTCATTGTAGACGAGGCAAATTGCATCTACAGAAGTTGTCACTGTAAAGGGCTTTCTGTTGAGATGGCAACACCGGTGGTCAAAAGGTTTCCTTGTGAACTCTGTGGAAAATCATACACACAAAAGGCCCTCCTTCGAAGTCACTACCGCAAACACACGGGGGAGAGGCCCTTTCATTGCGAAGTGTGTGGGAAAAGCTTTACTGTTAATGGAACCCTACAAAAACATATTCTCGTTCATACAGGCGAGAGGCCCTATCCATGTGAGGTATGTGGCAAATGCTTCACACGTAGTGGACACTTAAATAACCACATGAAAATACATACTGGCGAAAAGCCATTTCCTTGTGATTTTTGTGATAAATCTTTCGCTGAAGGCAGCCACCTACGCAGACATCGAAAAATGCACACCGGAGAGAAACCGTTTGATTGTGAGACTTGCGGTAAATGTTTCTCAGGAAGAGACACTTTACAAACTCATATGAGGACTCACACAGGTGAGAGGCCATTTCACTGTGAAGTGTGTGGCAAATCTTTTGCACAGAACAGTCATTTGCGAAACCATGTCAAAGCCCACACTGGTGAGAAACCGTTCCAGTGTGGGATTTGTGGTAACTCATTTTCTCGAAATGGTCATTTGAGGAACCACCTGAAGGTCCATACAGGCGAGAAGCCTTATCAATGTGATGTATGCAATAAAAACTTTGCGGAAAATAGCCACCTTAAACGACACATGAAGATCCACACAGGAGAGAAAACAAGCCATTGTGAAGTTTGTGGAAAATGTTTCTCGGAAAGTAACAACATGAAAAGACATCTGAAAACACATCTGGATAAAAAGCCCTTTACTTGTGATATCTGTAACAAAACATTTATTATTGAAGCGACATTTGTGAAACATTTAAGGATACATACAGAAGATAAAACTATCTTTTGTGAAGTGTGTGGTAAGTCATTTTTTGAGGACTACGAATTGCTGAAACACATGCGAATTCATGCTGAAATCAAACCGCATGTGTGCCATGTATGTAACAAAGGCTTTGCCGATAAAAATTATTTAACAAAACATTTGAGAATTCACTCAAATGTCAAACCATATCGTTGTGAGGTTTGTGGTAAGGCTTTTACTGTGAACAGTACTTTACGAAGACACAAAAAAGTTCACACTTGAAGAATTTTGCAAACATTTTTTTTTTTAATGAAAAGGTTTTTTTTTTTGGTTTTTTTTACTTGGCCTCATATTTTTGGTATACTTTAGAAAAAAAAAATTTTCTAACAACATTATTCATTTTCTGATATTGTTTATGGGAACAAATATTTAAAAAAAAAACTGCTAACATTGTATCATCCGAATTAAATACATCGACACTTATGATCCATTAAAAATTGATCCGAAAATCCTTTATTTGAACATGAATGTAATTACTTGGTGATTTTTCTTTAAATTAATTTATTATTGTTCAAATTTGTTTCTGTGATGTCCCCCCTCCCCTCTCTCCATATTTGTTTTATACAAAAATGATCATTGTGGCGAAATGTATCTCAAGTATGAGGTCAGGTAAAAAAAAAAAATTATTCATAATCCTTTTTTTTTTTTTTTAAATTGACAAGTATCAGGATTTTGTCTCACATTTCTCGTCTAAATAGGCTGGTTGAATCATCCCGTCATAAGACATTTTAATTAGACGTCTGTGGTGTTTTATTATTTGTTTATAAATTTTGTACATTTGGCCAATTAGATTTAAGAAATATGGCAACTGAAAAATGAAAATTTGTTGAAATTAATTTATTCATATAAAATTTACCTTTCATCATTTTTATTTATATATATATATATATATATATATATATTTTTTTTTGTCATTTATATTCAAAAAATATAAAAAATGTTAAATTTTACTCTCAAAATATTTTGAGCAAACCTCTTATATATATATATATATATAAATGTTAATAATATAGTTTGCTATATTTATGAATAAAGAGTGCTCAATATCAGTGATAGAGCACTTGGTCTGATGATCTCATTGATGAGAAACTGACAGTCCCCAAGTACTGTTGACTATTTCTATGCAATCATATATATATATATATATTATAAGAGTGTTGGTTGTCACTAAATCACTTAGTGGGTATGTGTCAAACCAAGTGCAATATAATATGGAGAGTGTTCAATATCTAGGATAGAGCTATTATATAATAATAATAAATAAATGTATATTGGATATATATATATATATATATATATATATATATATTTAATCCATGTTGTTTTGCAAAAAACTTCATGAAACCCAGGGTTGCAGACTATTTTCCATGGATTAAATATATATATATCTAATATATATTTATTTATCATTATATATATATATATATATATATATATATATATATATATGCAACCGGTGAGTTGGTTTACACTAACAAAAGATATATCACAATCCACAGGTGATTGTATCACATTGAACACGTTGAAGAAGAAAATGTTGGACGTGAAATTGGAAAAAAAAAAATCTTTCATGACTGTATGGAGAATTCTTTTTAAAGTAAGGCCGAAAAGTTGCATCCAGAAACTCAAAGTAGGGGTGGATTATAAGGCAAATTAACTAGGGGTGGATTATAAGGCAAATTAAGTATTTTAAGGCAAATTATCTATTTCTTAAAATTCTGAGATTATTTTCTTATTTCACACACCACTTTCAGTGGGGCTTAGAATATATTAAATATATCCCCCTACTAAAGGAATGTCCTGGATATGACACTAAATTGCATCTAATGGCTCAGTTCCAATTTTGGATATCTGGAAAGTATAGAGTACTCCTTTATTGTCATTTTGCCCAGGTTCACTCTGACCTGGAGTGGTATTATATGTTATGGTCCTATCTATGGGTCAAATACTGTATATCTTTGCTGGTGGAAATTGTTGGTGTACTAGTTGACCTAGGCTTATCCTTAGCCAATTATTTTCACACACACACACACACACACACACACAGTATGACCCCTAGTATTAGGCTAAAATTTGGGTCTCAGAAAATCTGTCACATATGTAAGTATATATGATAGATCTGTATAAAAATTTTCATATTTGTTCCAAATACTAAATGCCATATAGTAAGTAAAGTTAGCGACTGTAGTCAAAGGTGACGAGAAGGCTCCCTTTGCAAAAGCTACTACACTGAGGTGTAGGGGAGGGTACTACTCCTTTCTCTGGATTGCTCCACTTTACCCTTGATATGTACCTTATATTGCTGAGTGTTAAGTAAGAAAGTATCAAGTACCATTTTTAAAGTCTTTGATATGACATGACCTTGGATTGAACCCTGGTCTTCTGGACCACTGGTGAACACACTACCCACTAGGCCAACGAGAATTGTTTACTAATTAATATTAGGTACTTGAAACCATATCATTCTCATCATCATCATGTTGTGCTGCCAGCACGGATATCCCTGACCCTCCCTCGCCATTCCTCCCTATCGTTCATTGCTTCTGGCTGGTCCTCAGGGCTACATCCCATATCCTCACAGCTGCTGTATGTAGGTTCGAGCTGGTCGCCTTGCTTTTGCTCGGCCATGTGAGGGGGTCCATAGGAGAACATCACTTATGAGCTCAGACCTGCTTCTCTAGCAGTGTCCTGCATGTCTTGTTCCTCTAGCATTGATTGTTTTTGTGAATTGTGTGCAAATATATTAGTATTATTATTTAATAGAAATAGTTATTTGAAATCGTATAATTATGAGTATTAGATAAGACTACTTGAAACCATACAAATGTGTGTGAAAATTATTTGTATTAAAAAAGAATGCTTGATATAAATGTGTGCAACAAAAACCCTCTTAAGAAACAACGATGCACAAAATGTAAATATGCATATTGATTGAACCAAGGTCTCCTGGACCATTGGCAAACACTTTGAGCACTATTTTACTATACACCATCAAGGTCAATTTTTTGGTGGTTCGGATTAAGTTTTCCTTCTTTTAGACTTGTTGGCTAGCCAAGGCTAAAGAACTCTATTTATCCATTGGTCAATTCACATCTTTTTTAAGGGCATTAGCAAAAAGAGATATGCAAACAGCCTCGGCTGGGATTTGAACTCTTATCACCGATTCTGTTTCCTATTTTGATTATTGTTTATGCTAAATGTGTGGCCATATTTCCTTATTCTTATCATTAAGGGTTTTCAGACTATTGTCTTCATCTTTATTGTTATTTCCACAATGTTTCGGACGATAAGTCCTGTCCTCCAGCCTTCTTCAGGTGTTTGTCGAACTCATGAACCTTCTCAGAACTTCAAATTACATCATTTATTGAATCCACGGGGGTTGCCTGTTCTGATTCCGTTAGCCATTACCGGGTACAAGTGTTAAAAAAATTTTTTAATTTTTTTACATCTGAATACGAGCACTGGTAAAAAATCATACATAATAGTAGTAATTCTAGTCAAGTAAGAACATTAAGTTTAGAAGTCCCAAAAATTCACTCTGAATTGTCCAGCAGGACACATAGCGTAACAGTTATAGGCATTGGTTCCCTAAGCTTCTAAAGAGACAATTATCTGGAGGTTGCAGGTTCAATCCTGACTGCAGGCGAGTAACGACACAGGAATACTTAACACTTGTACCTGGTTATGGCTAACGGATCAGAACAGGCAACCCCTGTGGATTCAATAAAGGACGTAGTTCTGTGAAGGTTCCTGAGTTCAACAAACATCTGGAGGACATATCTGCCAAAATGTTATGGAAATAACAATAAAGATGAAGATAATGGTCTGAAAACCCCTAATGATGAAAATCATCAAGCTTCGTCTCAGAAATTTAGACAACTAATGCTCTATATTCTTCGCAAAAAATTAAAAAAAATCTTCTAAGACTCTTTTACTTCACATTCAACTATCAAAGGACGTACCTAGATGAAATCCGATGAATAGATAGCTTTGTATTATAACTACGGCATGTGTAAATCACATTTCACTCGTACATCCTAGATGCATCAAGGTAGGTCTTCAGTGATGCACTGTCTTCATCGCCGATTTCAGGTTTTTTTGCATCATATCGGCTCCGACTGCAACCCCGGCATGACTCTGGAAGAGCCAAGCTGCCTCCTTAATCACGGCATGCTACGCTCGTGCCTCTACCAAAGCAATAAACATAAGGCCGGACTTCGGCCGTCCTTATAGACATCTGTCCTTCAGTAACAGCTTATGAAAAACAGGACATTTCACACTCCTCTACTATATAATACCATCTTTACCTTGTCCAGTTTCAGCTGACTACTTCCAGATTCGGTACCGAGGTAAGATGGTATTTTTAATACTCGTCCACGTCCATGATTTACACTTTAACAAGACTTACACGTATCCCACCACAAATCTATCCTATACTAATACTTCCAAACTATCATGAAATAAGCCCCTACTCTAACTATTCAGTCAGTCTTTAATTCTTACCTTATACCCTTATTCAAAGCTAGAAAAAAAAAGAAAAACTCCTATTTATTTGGCTCATGAAATCATTTGCTACAGATTAACTCATACTTATTTGCCTAGATCTCCCTTCCTGTTTGTCAATAATCTATACTCATATTAACAATCTAATGCATATTTCTCAAAAAAAACAAAAAAAAACGCGCTACTCTATTTAACTCCTTACATTCTAACTTATTACTATTGCGAACCTATCTCCTACTCCCCCACTTCCTTCCATAAACTATTTGCAATTAGGTTTCAATCAATTAACTAAAACTACTAGTGGGCGCTGGCAAATAAACTTATTAAAAACCTTCAATTAGTAGCGGACCGTAACCAGCATACAAGGACCAAAAAAAAACAAAAAAACTCTTTTACTTCACATTTGACTATCAAAGGACGTACCTAAATGAAATCCGATGAATAGATAGCTTTGTATGATGACTACCGCATGTGTAAGTCACATAGTTCTCTACGTGAGTGAAAATATATACTGTATTTGAAGGCGTATAAGACGCATAGGTGTATTAGACTATTGTAACCTAACAAAAAGGTTACTAAATGAGAAATAACCAAAACAGAGGGTGGAAATGAAATGAAAATCTTTATAACATTAAACATATACAATATTTGTCAGTGGTGTGAAGAAGGTAGCCACTGCTAGTGGTGACTACTTGGTATATTTTCACCCCTTCACAACAGTGTCCAATATATTTGAGGAATGAGACATACCCATTAATGTTCATAAGTTGGGTATATAACAACGAACATTTCAATTTCAGCAGGTTTGGTTTAGTTTCTTTGTTTAATGGCATATCAACCTTTGTAGGTTATTTAATGCCAAAGCCATTCTCCTAGAAGAACATTAGTGGTGCTATTTAACCCATAGCTGGGAGGATAAGGGGGTTCTTACCTTTCCCAAGGGTATTTGCTCAAAAGTGAACGTAATAGTGCGACTGGAGTTTGAACTCGCATACTACGATTCCGAAGTCCATCACTTTAACCATTACACCACGAGGACACCCCTAATTTCAGCAGGGTAAATCAAGAAAAAAATTTAGTGAACCAAAGTACTAATATTAAATATAATGAATATTATCAAACGTAACAGTTTTAATCAGGCATAATAGCCTTATAAATAATGACAATAGGTATATGAAAGTTACTCTAAAGTCTAAGCTAATAGGAGTTGCCACGTAGCTCATTTCGGCTGAATTTCATGAATTTCAAACCCTAGATATGGCATATAAGATGCAAGGGAATTTTAAAAGATATTTTTAGTAAAAAAAAGTGCCGTCAAATATGGTAATTCTTAAAACATTTTTAAAAGAGATTTGAAATTTTTTTGTGTTTACATTTTATGCCTTATTTAATATTTTACAAAAGAAATATTTTTCGGTAATAAGTCTTCTTATGTGGCAAATATAAACCCCGACTTTAACTTTAAGTTATAAGATATTTCAATTACTCAAAAAATAAAAAACAAAAAAGTACACTTTATCTATGACCATTAGTTCATCTTAGATTTTTTTAGAGAAATAACGCAAAATATTACAGCCTAGACTCGGCCATAAAATCTAGTCTGTTGGGGCTGTCGAATACACTGACTACATGTCTGTGGAGGAGTAAGACCCCTACCCCAAACAAGTGTCCAGGATTTGATGCTAAACTGCATTTGATGGTGCGGCTTCAGTAAGGCTGGAGTTGTGGGGACCTTATATGCTGTCAAATACGGTAACTTTATATCTAAGTTGATTTTTAACACTGAAAATCAAATTAGAGTCATTATGGTATCAAAAATTTGGAATAATTTTCTTAAACTTTTACTTGATATTGTAATATTATAAAGTTTTTGATACAAAATAGTTTTGATTTTATTAAAAACAAAAGACAAAACGTATTTGTGATTCAATGACAAACAAAAAATATTTCCATATTTCTACAGAAAATGGGTTTTAACAAATTCTCTTTTGTAATTGCCAGAAAATGTGCCAATATCATGATTTGAATCCTCTATTAAGGAAACTGTCAAATTTGTTATAATCTAACATCTGCGGTTAAATAAAAAAATATAGACCAATATACAGAAATAATTGCCCATCAACTTTGTGCCTATCCTGAATATACATCATAAATTTTTTAGCCAAAACTCTGACAAATATGCCAACTTGTTTTTAAAAAATGTGATAATTTTAATTTATTTTTATTTTTTTAAGTTCTTATTTATACATGGGTGAGTCAAAAGTTTTGCAATATTTTAGTAGTATATTAGGCACAATTTACAGATCTGGATGCTTTTGCTGGGGTTGTGAAAGTGATGAACACCACTGGACTGTGAGATACTGAGCTCCCCTGATACTCTTCAAGTGCTACTCACTGGATTTGCCTCTGGCTTGGAGCTCAGTGTCACAATCCACACTTTTAGGCCAACCTGACTTTGCCTGTTAAGTAAAATTTTCTTGAACCATCTTGTTACTGTAATGTGATCAACTGTGCCTCCACTTTTTACATGAAAACGTTTTTGGTTGCTTTTGTGACATTATGGACTATTTTAAACTTGTAGAGCATTGTGGTCCAATACTAGTCACAGAGCCCAACGTGGTGTGACTACTAGTCACAGTACTTGTTGTGGCTATTGTGTTCATGACTACCACATTAACTTCTGAGTATTTTCTTTGTTAAATCCTTCCGTGCCCATGCTGTTGTTTGAAAGATCCATGAAGGGGGGTTGCCACAATTCAGCCAGGTCTTCTTCTGACAGTCAGGTAATAAGAGTGGCTCGATTGTCTAGCAACTCAAAGAATAGAGAAAACCTGTTGTTTAACAACAACAAAAAAGAAAATCAATTCTCAGAACAAAAAATGTTTTTTATTGAAACATGTTTGTGAGACAATAAATAACAAACAATTGATGTTTGCTTTCCTGGCAAAAAGAAGAAAGAATATCGAGAGAGGAAGAGTGACAATGAGGTACAGTTAGAATGACACTAATGTCTCTAAAGTTTGGGACTTTGAATTTTTGTAAAGTCTGAAGGTTGTTCAGAGCGCCTCAGGTTTAGAATGGAAAGGATGCTTCTTTGGCAGTCTTAAGTTTCTTCTTGGTCCCTTTTCTCATCCTCCCTAAAGATTCATTTTACCATCCTATTTTTTATAGATCAATATCTGGACTAAAAAAGGTTTTTGATTGGTTGTCCAATAAGAGACAATTAGGAGTAATATTCCCATTGGTTAGCCAATCCTAGTTCAGGATTATATCTTACAGGTATAGGGAAAACCCTTTTTAGATGCTTTGACCAATGGGAACAAGTTTAGGGTAATGGGGTTGAACTAAAAATTCTCAGCCTCACTTGACTGGATGAGCCATCTTCAACTTGTCTTTATTTAGGGTGGAGCAAAATTAAATCTCCTTTTTGACATTGACCTTTAAAGTAAGGACTAGAAAAATATGTTTTACGAAATGAGCCGTTTCATCATTATGATTGATGAAGTTAGTTGACAACTGAAAAATCAAATAAATTTGCTGACCTTTAAAATCAAAAACAATTGTCTCACACTTAACTGACCTTTAGGAACAATCAACCAGCTTTTTAGGTCAATTTAAGCCTTGAACAAAAAGATACTTATTTTAAAGATCTTTTCGTTTTTGAGATATTACATATATATATATATATATATTAAGTATTTAACCGCACGTCGTGTCACAGCATAAGTTCCCAAATCAGAGCAAATAGCACGTTAATCTGTTTGGCTATCAAATCACACACAGAACAAAGACTACCCACCACAGGTTGAACTGCTTTAGTCACATAGTATATACACCACAAACTAGCACATACAAAAATATTGCAAAAATTTTCTCTCATCCTTGTAGATTTGGCATGATTACTTAAACTGGTCAGGTTTTTGGAGGTTTTAAAATGATGGAAGTTATTTAAAAAGAGAGTTGCAAATGATACTCAGGCCAACAATTGTACAGTATCAAAAAATATGTATAAAATAAATTTATAACTGCCAATCTTTCTAATGAATCAACAGCCTTGTTTTACATGGTGTGTAGACATGTCTTTAAACTTATGAAAGATAATCCTGATGATTTTTATTGTGAGTAATCAATCTGGAAACTATTTTTTTTAAAACATTATTTAAGGTAATTTTATACATTAAATGTGTGCATGTGTGTGTGTGTGTGTGTGTGCATATATAAGGATTTATTTGACGTTTTATAAAACCATTGAAAACAAAATCTTCACAAAGTTCATGAATAAACAAAATATCGCACATTGTTCAAAGTTTATACATTTGTTGTGTTATTTCTCTGTTGATATTTGCTTCATGTTTTCTAACCAAAATTATTTTTACTAAATAAACCATTTTTTGAATTTCAGTCTGCAAACAGATGTAGTCAGAATGCATATATTGATAAATGCATTATACGACTCCTCACTTTTGTCTTTCCAGTTGAGATCATATTTACACTCAGCCTCTTAATTTTGTTAATATCTTTGTGGAAGTGATCAATCAAATATTGATGTATCATCTGATCATAAAGAAGAATTTATTGATGAAGTCAGAAAATTTATACACTAATAACTACAGCCTGGTTGGTTGGTTGGTTTTTATGGCATATCCATATTTACCAACCCTTCTGCTCGGGCAGGATATGACACATGGCCAATTTTTAAGTCGAGTTTAACAGGTTTGAATTCAGAGTTTTCCTTCTAGACTAGTTGCCTCACCAAGGCTGAAGAACCCAATCTGCCCTACTATTTACCCATAGCTGGAGGGAGAATAATTAGATTCATAGCTTTCCTAAGGGTATTAGTGCTATGTGAAATGCAGTCTTGTCCAGGATTTGAACTCGTGTTGCTGTGTCCATTTATAACTATTACACCATGGATACCTCCTATAGCATAGCAACCTTTGTAGGTTATTTAACACCAAATCTATTATTAAGTAAATAATCAGTTCTGTTTCGAACAATTCAGTTTAGCATGAGTACACAATTTAATTGTCAAAAACATTTCTATTTCAAGCAATTCAGTTTATTCAAACAGTTCTAATTCAGCTTATTCAGTTTAGTATAAGTATAGATTTTGTTTACACACAGTTAAATGTCAAAAAAGTTTTATAGTAAACAATTCAGTTTAGTGTAAATACAATTTCAATGTCAAAAACAGTTCTATTTGAAATAATTCAGTTTAGCATAAGCATGCAGTTTAAATGTAAGTACAGTTTAATTGTCAAAAACATTTCTTTTTCAAGCAATTCAGTTTAGTCAAACAGTTCAGTTTTCCATAAATATGCTGTTAGTTCTATTTAACCCATAGATAGGGCCCTATCAGGTGCTACCACACCGGGCCAGAGTGGACCTGGAAGTGATGGCAATGAAGGGGTACTCCATATTCCCCAAAGCTTCAGCATTGCTGGAACTTCACCATCAGATTGTTTAGTGTCATATCCAAGATACTTGTTGGGGGGGTGGATCTTACCACTCTGCAGAGAAGCAGTCCATGTATTCTACATCCCCAGCCGACTGGGCAAAACTACAGACTAGTCAGCTAGGGCAGATCAACCCCCAAACAAGTGTCCTAGATATGACACTAAACCATCTGTTTGTGAGGGTCCAGTCCTGAAACTCTGGCAATTTAGAGTACCCCTTCTTTGCCATTACTACCATGTCCATTCTCACCCAGTGCTAGTATCTGTAAGGGTCAAATAGAACTGTTCTACCATTTAACAATGTGCAAACAAATGACTCATGGTCATGTGACAATGAACGAGAGTCAAATAGAGATTCCAGCAGAAAGAGGGCAAGACTTTCTTTGGCGCGTAGAGCAGAGAAATAAGAAGACGAGAATAAGAAATAAGAAGACTTACCTTAAATGTGCAGAATCTGTTGAGACTAGACCTACATCATATGCAAATTTTTGTTGCATAAAAGTAGGCTCGGAGACAAACACGATGACTGACACCAGTGAGTAAGCGGTTAATTGGAGTGAAGAAAACGCACTGGACGAACGAGAAGCACAGTTGGGAGTTAAGATACTCTACCCGTAAAATGGCGAACTAGTATTATCGACCCCACCACCACCACCACCACTCAGAAACAAACATTTTTTTAAAAGGCGAATCAATTTCCAACCAGTTCAAGTACAGGTCAATTGAATTGTTAGTGTTACATAGCAATACTTAAAACCATTTAACTGTGTGCAAATAAAATTATTGGTTGTTTGAGAGAAATACTTGAAGCCATGTGTGCAAACAAATGATTAATACTAAATAGAATTATTCATATTAGATAGGAATACTTGAAACCATTTAACAGTGTACAAATATTGATTTATTAGTATAAATGAATAAATAAAGTTGAATAGAATTATTAGTGTTAAATAGCAATACTTGAAACCACTTCACTGTGTGCAAACAAATGATTGATATCACATTGAATTAATAGTGCTAAATAGCAATATTTGCAGCAATTTAACTGTACGCAAACAAATAACTGATGTTGAATAAAATTTCTACTTTTCCATGGTAAGTCCCATAGCAAAGTGTTTAAAATGCCACATCATAGGGAGTTAGAACGCCAGTCATGCTATTTGAACTCTCTGACCCCCCCTCCTACTACCCCCTCCTGGGTAGTATCACTGTTGTCCTTCAATAAGGATAGCTATTACATTTACTTTAAACTCTCCTACTCCCTACACCAATAGGGTAGTACGTGGTGCATTCAATATGTTTCCAGACTTTTTTGTATAGGCATTTAGAATTGTCATAGACTCTTGAAAATTCACTATGTTATTGCTATACATCTTATGAGATGATTGACCAATTTTTATGATTTCACCTTCAAACGAACAGCTACAGCAGGAATTGGAATACGCCCTACTAAAACCTGATTGTCACAGCTGGGAAATTTCAAAAATGCAATCTGGATGTGAGGACACTTTAGAAGAAGGATATGCAATAAAATTCTGTTTTAAACTTGGAAAAAATGCCACAGAAACGTATGGAATGCTTCAGACTGCTTTTCAACCATCTTGCATGAATCGAGCATCAGTTTTTGAGTGGCATAAGAGATTCAAGGAAAGCAGGGAGTCTGTGAGGGAAGATGACAGATGTAGGAGGAGTAAGGAACCAGAGTTGATTGGCCAAAGGGTTAGGGTTACTATGTTGAGGTTTTAAGGGAGTTCAGCAAGAGATTCCGTTGGAAGAGGCCAGCACTCTTCAAATCGGGTCAGTGGCATTTCCAGCAGGACAATGCACCAGTCCACAACTCCATCCTTGTCACAGACTATTTGACCAAGATGAGCATCAAGACAGTTCCTCAGCCTCCCTACAGTCCAGACCTTGCTCTCTGCAACTTTTGGTTATTCCCTAAGCTCAAAGGCTGTCATCATGAGACAATTGAAGAGATGAAAGAGGCTGTGATGAAGGTCATTGACATGCTCACACAATAGGACTTCCATGGGGACTTCCAGAAGTTGTTGGAATGGTACAAGTGCATTGTAGCAGGAGGAGATTACTTCGAAGGGGACTAGAGTTTCAAGTGTGTACTATCAATAAAAGTGCCCATATGAAAAAGTCTGGAAACTTATTGAATGATCCTCGTACCACTGCTGTCCCACTATAAGGATAGCTTTGTTATTAGATAATTTGCAAAGATTAATGTGTCTTTAAACAAAGAAACTGTAGCGAGAGAAGTGACTTACCTCAGAGTTTGAAGCATGAAGGATGTTGACAGTAAGAAATATATCTGTTCTCAGTGTTAGAATTTATAAAACACCAGTCTTGTCTCTGGTGAGATGAGATTTGTAGTCTTCAGATCTTTCCTCTCCAGTTGTTGGGTTGCATTCTGTTGTACCTCTGGGCAGTTCTGCCGGGTGTGCCTCGGTGCTGGAGAGTTCCTCGGGCCTCATGGGGCCATCCCCCCAGGCTTTTACAAGGGGGGGGTTTATTGCCTGACACCTGAGGCGCCCCAAAATAGGGGAATGCCGACGGGTCCGAAGGTATTTTTTACCTCGCCAGACGTGTGTGGGCTTCAGCCCTGTGACCGGACCCGCCTTAAAAACGGCCTTGTGCCACATTTGTGTGTTGATGGGACGTATGATCAATAAACCAGAACTTGAATAAAAAAAAGGAACGTCAGTTGCAGGGTTAGGGTTAATATTTTGCAGACAGCTGTTTGACCGAATGAATGAGATGAGTAAGGAGAAACGTTACGGCCAGACTTGATTTTTAAGATCACCAATTGTAACGCTACAGAAACCACTCTTAAAGTGAAGACCTGGATCCATTTCTTTTCGTTCCACGACAGAAACCAAACTAAATCATTATTGCTGTTAAAAATAATTTCTTGTTTAGTTGTAGAAAAAAAACTTAGAAATTAATTGCTCTCAGTTTTAAATAGGCAAATTAATTCTTTGTATGAAGCAAGATAGATGAGTCTTTCTATGATCCACAAAAACTGAATGAGATCATCCTGTCTTCTAGTCAAGTGCAGTCTTTGCCAGCAGCTACCGTACATTGGCATGATGGTTAGAGTGTTCGCCAATGGCCCAGGGGACCTGGGTTCAATCCCAGGTCAAGTCATACCAAAGACTCAAAAAAATGGTACTTGATGCCTCCTTGCTTAACACTTAGCATTATAAGGTGCGGATCAAAGGTAAAGTGGAGCAATACAGGGAATGGAGTAGTGACCTCCCCTACACCTTGGTGTTGTAACTATCGAAAAGGAAGCCTTCGGGTCACCCTCGACTACGGTCACCAACTTTATTATTATACTAGAATATTCTTAATTTTCCTTCCACACCCTGTATAAGAAGGATTATTTGGCATTAAATAACCCACATGGGTTCATACACCATAAAAACCAACCCATTAAATCATGATTTCAATGTTCAGCATATGTTGTTTATTAAACACAAGTCACATGGGATGGATATATCAGTGACGCCAGGCCAAGACAAGACATAAAGGAAACACCAAGTACCTTCCAATGACAAGGATGAGTCGAACACAGTCAAAACTGTCCAGAAAGACAAACTACTCTTAAACCACATGATCAGTGACACATTCCATCATCTTTCTGTTCAGTCGCACTGTCTTTCCTTCAGTAATGTACTTCTTACTGTCAAAGCAAAGAAGCTAAAATTTGCATGTGTTGCATGTTTGTCTCAAAGAATTTCCATCACTCATGAAACCCATTTCTTTTAACTTGAGACTTTGGGAGTGGCCATGGTTCTTTTCCCGGATATCTTGCATGTAAAACGTGTCTGGCTGGTTTGTTCTATGAGATATATTTCTTCTATTGCTAGAATGTATTTAGTTTAGTTTGGTTTCTGCTTGTCAAATAAGAAACAATTAGGTTTCGTTTCGTTTCTTTGTTTAATGGCACATCAACCTTTGTAGGTTATTTAATGCCAAAGCAATTCTCCTAGAAGAACAGTGGTGGTACTATTTAACCCATAGGATAAGGGGGTTTATACCTTTCCCAAGGGTATTTGCTCGAAAATGAACGTATTAGTGCGACTGGAGTACGAACTCGCTTATTACGATTCCGCAGTCCATCGCTTTAACCATTACACCACGAGGACACCCCCTAGAATATATTTACCCAACCCCTCTGCTACATGCAGGACATAACAAGTTCAATTTTAAAGGGAAGTACATCTGGTTTACATATACTGTCCTGCCCTAACTTTGACTCTTTTTACCTCCCTTTAGTGACCCTTATTTCAACACCATTGTCCTGTGGGTCTTGACTTCCTCTCTGTAGCACGTGGAGCAGCCTTTATTTCATTCTTCTTTCTCCGTTATTCTTGGCATCAACAGTATGTTTTCTTCTACATTCTTCTTCAGGACTTTTTATTTACATATATATATATATTGTCTATCCTGTAATGTAATATTTCATGTCTTCATTACCTTGTTCCATAACCGGTCTATCACTCCACTGACATTTTTAACTCCTTCCTTATTTCTTGTTTTCCTTTACCCGTCCTCTTCACTTCGCTTAACAGGACTCTAACTTTAAGCTTTATTACCGCTTCTTCTCTCATTCGTTATTATTGTTCTTCCTTCTCCTAAAACATGCCGTTTTTATCTTTTTTGTTTTTTTACTTTTTCCATTAAATAAAAATACCAGATGGCTTAACGATGTATTCAGAGTCTTTATTTTTGGACTAGTTGACCTGGCTGTCACAACCCATGTGACAGCACAGTGCTACTGGTGAAGGCCCAGTTGATCATAGTATATATATATATATATATATATATATGCTTGCACCTACATGTGTGTGTGTGTATATATATATATATATATATATATGTCTTATATATGCCTTCCTTCTGTAAACAGAGGGATTGTTTGTTGGAATTGTGATTAGTCTCTAGCCATCTGCTCTTTGCTAATACTACCCCCTCTTAGTGTTTTTTTTTTGTTTTTTCCTCCCCTTTTCTCCATTTACATTCCCCCTTTTAAATATTTTTCTGGCGTTAAGATCTTGACAAGAGCCAGATGAAACTAGTCGTTCAAATATATACATTTTTTTTTTTAAATATTAAACATGCCCACACCTTCCCTAGGCCGATATGTTTTCCTTGCAATCAATAAGTTGTTAACCATTGATAATGAATTTAAATATATATATATATATACTTAGATATGCTTACCCCGACATGTGTGTGTACATATATATATACATATACACTCAGATATACTTACACATACTCACAGATGAGCTTGCCCCTACTAGTCCTCAAGATGGCATTCAGTATCTATACAGAGCTGATGAATGTAAGTCTTTGCTGGTGTGTCCATGTGTAGGAGTCCATAGAACATTGCTTCTGAGTTTGTTCTTAGTGTCCAGCATGTCTAGCTCATCTTACTTGGATGGGTTGTGAGATGAGAGTCAAGTGGCCGTACACCAGCTGTTTTGTCGGGTGCTACTTACAGAATTTGCTCAAAACAGCATGCAATATCCTTGTGTAATTTCCATCTAGTTTTCTCTCTACGTATTTTGTTTAAAGTCCAAACAGTAAAACTATACAATAGTACCAACACAGCTACTACTTGAAAAACTATTACATTTCATAAATTGAATCACCATGACCAAAAAATCCAGCGAACACTTACGCACGACATACGGAAACACAGGACAGTTGTTTCAACCTTATTAAGTCTCATCAGCAGTGTATACCATGATCTCCACCACTGGAGATCAAACCAGCGACCAAAGATTGCAGAGCTGAAACTCTACAACTGAGCCATCAGTCCATATCGCACATAAGTGATGCCAAATCAACTAGTCTAATTATTATTGCTACCATCAAAATTATTGTGTTTTTTTTGGTCACATTTCCTACCAGGACTCTAATTCGACACTTCAATTCAATTCACTTCTCTTCCTTTCTCTTCTGTTGGCTTCTCTTCTTCCATTCACTCTCTTCTATTCGTCAATTGTTTTATTTTTTCCACTCAGAATGATCAGCGAGTGCCTTTTAACAGACTTTTTCATATGGGCATTTAAAATTGTCAGACTCTTGAAAATTCAGTATTATGAGATGACTGACCAATTTTTATGATTTCAGCTTCAAACTAACAGCTACAGCAGGAATTGGAATACACCCTATAAAAGCCTGATTGTCACAGCTGGGAAATTTCAAAAATGCAATCTACAACTCCATCCTTGTCACAGACTATTTGACCAAGATGGGCATCAAGACAGCTCCTCACCCTCCCTATAGTCCAGACCTTGCTCCCTGTGACTTTTGGTTATTCCCTAAGCTCAGAGGCTGTCGTTATGAGACAATTGGGGAGATGAAAGAGACTGTAACAAAGGTCATTGACATGCTCACACAAGAGGACTTCCATGGGGACTTCCAGAAGTTGTTGGAATGGTACAACAAGTGCATTGCAGCAGGAGGGGATTACTTTGAAGGGGACTAGAGTTTCATGTGTGTACTATCAATAAAAGTGCCCATAGGAAAAAAAGCCAGGAAACTTATTGAAGGCAGCTCGTAGGCCAGGAGAATAGATCTAATCAGCTCAAACAAGAAGATCTCTCTGATAACAGATGTTGCTGTCTCTGTGGATCTTGGGGTAAAATTATCCATCATTATTGGCATGCTTGGATTAGACTTTTATTTAACCATATTCATGGATTGTGTTCTGAGGACAGTTGTTACAAAAATCTCTTGTGAATTTAATTATCAATCAATGTCAGACAATTTATCAATAACTGTGGTCAAAAAGGTATTTACTAATGTGTTGGAACATCGCCAGCATGCTTCCACTGAAAACTGTCTGTTGTTCTCGGAAGCATTCCATACGTTTCTGTGGCATCATTTTTTCCAAGTTCAAAACACAATTTTATTGCATATCGTTCTTCTAAAGTGTCCTCATATCCAGATTGCATTTTTGAAATTTCCCAGCTGTGACAATCAGGCTTTTATAGGGTCTATTCCAATTGCTGCTGTAGCTGTTCATTTGAATCTGAAATCATAAAAATTGATCAGTCATCTCATAAGATGTATAATAATAACATAGTGAATTTTCAAGCGTCTATGACAATTTTAAATGTGTGTACAAAAAAGTCTGGAAACTTATTGAATGCATCAAGTAGATTTGGAGATTCATTCCGATTTCCCAAATCCCATAGAATTTAACTCCTTTTCTAACCATGGACCGATCTCTGATTGGTTCATATGGGTGAATCAAAGTCATTTATGATATAATCAAAATCTTATTAGAAAACATCAAAGAAAAAAAATATTTAAAAAACAATACTAAATAGAGTTGGCGATGGTAGTCGAGGGCGACCCAAAGGCTCCTTTTTCAATAGCTACTACACCTAGGTGTACGAGAGGATGCTACACCTTTCTCTGGATTGCTCCACTTTACCCTTGATCTGTACCTTAAAATTCTGAGTGTTAATAAACAACAGCATATTTTTTCTTGTTGGTAAAAACTAAGATAAGTAATAAAATATTACATACAATCAGATAAGAAAAATAAAATTGCAAATGAGCAGAGTGTTCACCAATGGTCTGGGAGACCAAGTTTCAATCCCAGGTCGAGTCATACCAAAGAATCAAAAAATGGTACTTGATGTCACCTTACTTGACATTCAGCATTATAAAGTAAGGATCAAGGGTAAAGTGGAGCAATCCAGGGAAAGGAGTAGTACTCTCTGCTACACTTCCGTGTAGTAGCTATTGAAAAGGGAGCTTTCTGGACGCCCTCGACTAAAGGGAGACAACTTTTACTTTATACTAATATTAAAAGTGTCATTAAAAAAAGGTATATCAAAACACGATATTTTAACCTAGAGATTTTACAACATTTTTGAGGTTTAAGGGGATTATCAGTTACTCACTGTATAAGCAGTTTCAGAGATTTAAGAATAAAACTCTAAATTTACAAATAGCTCACCAACAGGTCTCCTAAGAATTTAAATTCCCTCACTGAGTCAAGATAAAAAATGACCAAAAGACACAATCAAAGAAAAAGGTATTCAAACAAGGCAAAAACATATGTTGCATATATTACGCATTTGTACAATTAAAACAAAAAATTAAATAAGATAGAATAAAGATAATTTTTTATAAAAATTAGGCCACAAAAATCCGTTCACATTACATTTCCAGGTGAACTAGGGACGAGCTCATAAGTGATGTACTCCAGTGGACCCCTTCACATGGACGAGCAAAAGCAGGACGACCAGCCCGAACCTACATACAGCAGCTATCTACCAATACAGGATGTAGCCCTGAGGACCTGCCGGAAGAAATGGACGATAGGGAGAGGTGGCGAGAGAGGGTCAGGGATATCCATGCTGATGGCACGACATGATGATGATGAGATTAAAATTGTTTTTCTTTGTTTCTATGTAGGACTAGGGCATGGCTAGTGTTGTTTTTTTTTTAGGAGAGTTTGTTTGCGTTCATAAATCCTCTTTTTGAGAGGTCTGGATGTTTCTCCAATTGCAAGCTCAGTACTATCTCAAATTCCATCATCTATATATTTACGCAGGAATTTTATCAATGTTGATTATAAGCACGGAAAATTTTTCCTTTGTAGACTATAAGCCGCAATAATTTTTCCTTTGTAGACTATAAGCAGCAAAAACTTTTCCTTTGCCGATTATAATCAGCGAAAATCTACAGGAATACATTTTACCGTCTTATATAATGGATGAGACTATTTGCATTTCACATAACGCAAATACTCTTGGGAATGGTATGCACCCAAGTATTCTCCCTCCAGCTATGGGTAAATAGTAGGACAGATTAGTCTCTTCAATCTTCGTATAGCAACCAGTCTAGGTGAAGGAAAACCTGTCAAACTCCACTTAAAATTGACCCCGTGTCATATCCTGTTCATGCAGACGAGTGAGTATATATATATATATATATATATATATATACACACACACACACACACACTTTGAAGAAAACAAATTCGGTCACATTAGGATTATGAATTTATTTCCATCCTACTAAGAGCATTGATATGAATCACTAACTCCCCAAAAAATTTAACAGGACTTCTTCAGATCAAACATGAAGATGAATACAGCCAGATAATGGGGATGGTCACAGTAGGGAAGGGGAAGGAAAGTGTCTCCTCCCATTAAAGATTACTTCTGGTCTCCTCTCGTTTCCAGTTGAGACAATAACAATATAATGAGGAGACATAAGTTTTAATTCAATTTTTGAAATGATTCAAACTTCATTTTAAAGTAACTCTTTTGGTTTAACAATAAAATAAGGAATTACAACAAAACTAAATTATTCCAAATAAACATGAAAAGCAAAGACCAAAATTTAATTAATTACAGTAATACATATCTTAAACGCCAACCTTCCCTAACGTCATTTATTCCCCGCCCTCTTTTTTTCTTTTTGAAATGTACATCCACCTCACCTTACATGGTGAGATCTTTTAATTATTTTATATTATCTGTCCTAATTCAATAATATTTTTATACTTAATTAATTATCTTCTTAGATTTTTAGCTATAGTTTAAATTTATTTCTCTGCCTACATCTAGCTATTAAATCCCATCTCTGATTTAATAATTTATCTGGATCAGGGTATAACACAATTTGGATCTTTTCTTCTAGAAACAGTTTACATCTGCTATCAAAGCAGTTTGGAGTATTCGGCCGTTTCAATATACTCCATTGAATTTTAGGGGTTATATGTTGGCCAATCAAAATAATCTGTACATTTTTTCCTTCCCACAGATGTCACATGACTTTCTTACACAACAAAAATTTTCCAAATGCACATTTTGGATCTTCACTGCTGACCCTCAAAGACGCATTGAAACCCTTCAGATGAGATGCTACCGTAAGATCTTGAATATCTCATACTGGGATCATATCGCAAACGAGGAGGTCAGAAGAAGAATGATTGGTCACGTTTGGGTCACATGACAGCCTGCTTAACATTGTAAGAAAAGAAAAATGATGTGGCATGGACATGGGACAAGATCATCAGGCCTGGCAAAAACCATCCTACAAGTCAAAGTGCCAGGAGAATGACTTGGGTAGAGAGAAGGAGATATAGGAAGATTTAGAAGTAGACGAGCCCATCTTTTGCTAAGCAACAGAGTACAGCTCTTGACTGAGATAGATGGTGAGTGATTGTCAGTCATCAGTGATGTCTCTACAACTGCCAGAAGTCAGTCCATCAGATTGGATGTAATTAAATCTATCTAGGTGCAAAATTGGTTCATTAGATTGGATGTAATTAAATTTATCAAGGTGTAAAGTCAGTTCATTAGATAGGATGTAATTAAATTTATCTAGGTGTAAGAGTACAGCTCAAGACTGAGATGAGGATGAGTGATTGTCAGTCGTCAGTGGTGTCTCCACAACCACCAGAAGTTGATTCATCAAATCGGATGTAATTAAATCCACCTAGGTGTAAAGTCGGTTCATTAGGTTGGATGTAATTAAATCTATCTAGGTGGAAGAGTACAGCTCTTGACTGAGATAGAGGATGAGTGATTGTCAGTCATCAGTGATGTCTCTACAACTGCCAGTCGGTTCCTCAGATTGGATGTAATTCAATTTACCTATGTGTAAGAGTACAACTCAAGACTGAGATAGATGGTGAGGGATTGTCAGTCATCAGTGATGTCTCTACAACTGCCAGAAGTCAGTCCATCAGATTGGATGTAATTAAATTTATCAAGGTGCAAAGTTGGTTCATTAGATTGGATGTAATTAAATTTATCAAGGTGTAATATCGGTTCATTAGATTGGATGTAATTAAATCTATCTAGGTGGAAGAGTACAACTCAAGACTGAGATAGATGGTGAGTGATTGTCAGTCATCAATGGTGTCTCTACAACCACTAGAAGTCGGTTTACGAGATTGATGATGATTGATGTCATGTGACTGACTTATAGAACAAACAGCAGCAAATAAGGAAAAAACCAGCAACCGTAACATGAATAAACAATTTTAATGAAACAAATGTGATTTTTATATTTAAAAAGTAAAAGCAAAACGAAAATAAAATATACATATAAAACAAAAAATATTACCATCGTTGCCAAATAAGTTATAAGAGTTTTTAAAAATTTAATCCCAACAAATTATGAGTGTTTTAAAATCATATAATTAAAAAACGTCAATACATCTGGCCTTCGTCTATTCACCACCTTTGTTTACCAAACACTTATGACCGGTATCGCATACTGTCAACAATGGACGGAGTGAGAGAGAGAGAGAGAGAGCAAAGTACCATGACACAATGTAACATGTCTGTGTAAATTTCAGAGATGACGTGTAGTAATTATGTCTCAGACTATCATCCGCATCTAAGTTGTTATAGTGATCTTTCTATAAATCTACTCTATTCTCTAGCCTTCTTAAGGTGTTTTTTGCTGGAGTCAATAAACTTCAGGGAATTTATAAGCAAATTCTCATTCAATCCACAGGATAATCTGTTAGGTGTGGCACAGCTGACTTTGGGAAGAGCACCCACAATCCCACTGTACAAACTATCCTCTGCCGTCTGCATCACAACACAGGTTAACACCAAATGGTTTGGTTTGGTTTCTTTGTTTAAAGGCATATCAACCTTTGTAGGTTATTTAATGCCAAAGCTATTCTCCTAGAACAGTAGTGGTACTATTTAACCCATAGCTGGGAGGATAAGGGGGTTCATACCTTTCGCAAGGGTATTTGTCCAAAAGTGAACATAATAGCATGACTGGAATATGAACTTGCTTACTATGATTCTGCAGTCCATTGCTTTAACCATTACACCATGAGGACACCCCCCCCACACCAAATGGAGAAAGGTAAGTAATCAAATGTTTGGTACTATAACCATTCAAATATTCACAAGTTCACAATCTGGCAGCTTCTTGTGTCGGTAACCTCTGTATCTGCAGGTATCCCGCGGCAAAACACTTGCTACACGCTAAACTGCAGGCCATCCAAGCATCTCTGTGCAGGATCAAAGAAACTAGGCAAAATTGAAAAATCCTTGTCTAAGCAATCAATGAACAATCATATACAATGGAAACACCAATCTCTGAAAAACTTCACACGTCAATGTTTAGCCTACTTAACCTGAATTGGGTGAATGCCATTATACATGCGCACACATCGTCAATGAAATTGATGTACAATCGCATACAATGAAAATGATTACATGGATGCATATCTCCAATTCTCTTGGGAAGATGTAACCCTGGAGGTGACCGTATCCACAGTAAGAGTACGGTGCCCGTGGTGTAATGGTTATCGTCGTAGGAAATGGACACGGCGATACGAGTTCAAATCCTGGCCGAGACTGATTGCATTTCACATAGCACTAATACCCTTGGGAAAGGTATGAATCCAATTATTCTCCCTCCAGCTATGGGTAAATAGTAGGGAAGACTAGGTTCTTCATCCCAGGTGAGGCAACTAGTCTAGGAGAAGGAAAACTCTGAATTCAAACCCGTTAAACCCCACTTAAAAAAACTGACCTTGTGTCATATCCTGCCCGAGCAGAGTGGTTGGGTAAATATAAGAGTACGGACGTCACTACAAAACACAGCAGGATGATTGGCCGCACATTTACCATGACTAGTTAATTTGCCATCGCTTGTATGCAATGTAGACCAGTAGCTCAATGGTAGAGTTTTGGCTCTGCATTCTGTGGTTACTGGTTTGACCTCCAGTGGAGGGGAGATCACAGGATACGCTCATGATGAGACCTAATAAAGTCGAAACAGCTGTCGCATGCAGCATTTGCCGGATTTTCTGATTATGGTAATTCAATCTATAATGAAAACATCAATCTCTTAGAAACTGCACACCTGGATACAATCCAATGCGTAGCCTGCTTAACCTAAATTGGGTGAATGCCATCATACACAGCACACATAAGCTGTTCACGTTCAACAGTTCATATTAACTTTTTTAGATCCTTGTAATATTTTTTTTTCTTTTTGTTCCAGGGATTGAACTCACAACTTTCAATTTTACACCAACTAAAAGTTCTTAACCAATGCTGTTATCGTTTTGCCCATTATCTCATGGGACAATTCAGAGACTCATTTTAAGAGTCTTAAATCTAACGTCATTTCGTTGGCCGAAATGTATGAATAACAGCCAAGATGAGTATGATGGTCTGAGACATGTAACTAATATTAATAATGTATAAATTAATTTTTTTTTAATATCTAATTTCATTATGGCTTCTAATAACATAGATGGTTTAAGGAAATTATCACTTTTCTATGTTGAAAGATCTAATGTAGTTAAAAATAGAAAAAATGATACAAAAAAGTCAAAAGTTTTGCAATATTTTGGTATGTGCTAATTTTCAGCGTGTATATCACATCACTGAAGCAGTTCAAGCTGTGGTAGTTACCCACAATGGTTGGTAGTATTGTGGTAGTTGGTGTGCAGACATGTTATGCATTGTTTCACTATGCATGTGATTTGAAAGCCACATACATTAACATACGACGTAGTCTAATTCAGGAACCTTTACAAGTTTGAACGGAGCTATAATGTCATGGAAGCCAACAAAATCATTTAAAAGGTGATGGTGTGGTTGATCACAGTACCATAACTAAATCATCATCATCATAATGTCGTGCAGCTAGCACAGATATCTCTGACTCTCTCTCGCCACTTCTCCCTATCGTTCATCGCCTCTGGCAGGTCTTCAGGGCTACATCCCATATCCTCACATAGCTGCTGAATGTATGTTTGAGCTGGTCGTCCTGCTTTTGCTTGGCCATATGCGGGGGGTCCATAGGAGTACATCACTCATGAGCTTGTCCTTGCTTCTCCAGCAGTGTCCTGCATGTCTGGTTCATCTAGCTTGGATAGTTTTTGTGATGGGAGGCAGGTGGCCGTATAGTTGGTGCCTTGTGGGGTGTTGCTGCCAGGACTTGTTCAATATTGCTCGCAACATTCTTGTGTAATTGCCATCTAGCTTCTTCTCCAGCTGTTTAGTAAGCATCCAAGTAGTGCATCCATATAGCAGTATCGACACAACCGCTGCCTGGAAGAAACTGCATTTCATTTTACTGGTCAGGTCTGATTTCCATATGATCGAAAGCCTATCGATAGCTGTCCATGCCTTCGTTAGCCGTAACTATATACTTCAAGAAATTTCACTTCAATTACAAGACCCTTGACCATCAGACAAGGTTTAGTAGACCTAAAACCAGCTCCGAGTCATGGAGGTAAATCTAAAGTGAGTAGCAATCAGAGATTATCAGGCGAGCTCAGCATCTCACAGTCCGGTGAGGTTAGTCACCTTCATGACCCCAGCAAAAGCATCTGAAGCTACCAAATTTGACCTCACATAACTAAAATATTCCAAAACTTTTGACTCACTGCATTTCAAGTTGAAAAATAAACAAGTGGCTGAGGAATGATAATAATAATAACAATATGGATTATTATGTATTTGATTGTTACAATAAACTGAAGAGGCTTATTATCATATATGATGTGACGCCAATATAAAAGTTTTAAAAGTAATTATCGACTTTAAAGAGTCGACTGTTTCAAAAGTGTGTAAAATAAAACAAAACCTAATCAACCACAACTGAACCACATTGATCCAAACTTAAAAAAATATAGAAAAACATTTTTTTACAACTAATTTTTTTTTTGTTTACAGGGTGCAGAAACAAAATATGGGATAATTTTAAAAGTGTTTTATTTTTAATCTGATTTGTCCAATTTTCGAAAAAAATGTGATGAATCAAAATTTTCACAATTAGCTCTTGTTATTCAAGCACATTTTTTTATTAAAATTCAACCCAATATGCGTGAGCAAGAAAAGAAATGACAATAAATCTATGATTTGCAGAAAAAAAACCAAAAAAAAATTTCTGAAATAAACGGAGTTCCTTTGTCTACCGTACATAAAGCAAAGAAAAATATTTCACAGAAAAAGACCTTTGAAGGAAAACGGAGTAGAGGATCATACAAAAAATGAAAAGGTGGCTTTTTAACTGCCCTTGCTAATGAAACATTATCAATTTTTAATTAGCATTCTTTCATCTTGGTTTCAGTGTTAAGCAAATCATAGATTCTTTATTGTTTCATTTCTTGCTCACTCATATTGGGCTGAATTTTAATAAAAAAAAGTGCTTATCATGAAAATTTAGATTTATCACATTTTTTTTGAAAATTGGACTAATCAGACTAAAAAAATGTTTTAAAACAATTCCTCATTTTGCTTCCACACCCTTTAGAATTCAGAAGACTGTCCATATAAGTCAATTTTTCAGATTTAGAAAATATTGATTTTCTAAGGCTTTAGATGGGGGGGAGGGATTCTATTTATAATATAAATTCAATGTGAAAATGATCTCTTATCTCTTGCTAGAGTCGACATTTGAAAATAAAAACCAGGAAAAGACATGTGATGATTTTCACTTACCTGAAGCAAAAAAAACATGTTTAATGTGCATTTTGTAGAAGCATCCATTTGTAATGTGATTCATGTGCATGTAGAAGTTCAAATCCTTAATATTACTATTGCCTATGAATATATAATTATTGTGTATATAAGGACTCATCGAAAATAAGACAAGGCTGTTCTTAAATGACTGTTGAAAATAACCAAAGAAGCAAGCAATGACATTGGGTTTGAACATATACAGCAGACTTTGTGAAAAACAAAAAGAAAAAAAAAAAAAAAAGTTATTTTTGAAGTCATGACCAGAACCAAATAATACTGACAATAATAATAAAATACAAAAATTTCCAGACTTTTTATGTATGGGCATTTAAAATTGTCATAGACTCTTGAAAATTCACTATGTTATTGCTATACATCTTATGAGATGACTGACCAATTTTTATGATTTCAGCTTCAAATGAACAGCTACAGTAGCAATTGGAATACACTCTACTAAATCCTGATTGTCACAGCTGGTGAATTTCTGACACTTTAGAAGAATGATATGCAATAAAATTGTCTTTTAAACTTGGAAAAAATGCCACAGAAACGTATGGAATGCTTCAGACTGCTTTTCGACCATCTTGCATGAATCGAGCATCAGTTTTTGAGTGGCATAAGAGATTCAAGGAAAGCAGGGAATCTGTGAGGGATGATGAGAGGTGTGGGAGGAGTAAGAAAGTCTATACACCACAGTTGATTGGCCAAAGGGTTAGGGTTAGGGTTACTATGTTGAGGTTTTAAGGGAGTTCAGGAAGAGATTCCGTTGGAAGAGGCCAGCACTCTTCAAATCAAGTCTGTAGCATTTCCACCAGGACAATACACCAGTCCACAACTCCGTCATAGTCACAGATTATTTGAGCAAGATGGGCATCAAGACACTGCCTCACCCTCCCTACAGTCCAGACCTTGCTCCCTGTGACTTTTGGTTATTCCTTAAGCTCAGAGGCTGTCGTTTTGAGACAATTGAGGAGATGAAAGAGGCTGTGAGGAAGGTCAATGACACACTTACACAAGAGGACTTCCATGGGGCCTTCCAGAAGTTGTTGGAACGGAACAACAAGTGCATTGCAGTATTGACATGATCGCTACTTGGAAAAAACTGCGCTTTATTTTATCTGATAGGTCTGACTGATAGTCTATCGATAGCTGTCCAAGCCTTCACTAGTTGCATGTTGATTTCATTTTCAGTTGATGAGACACTGCTTCCAAGGTATGTGATATTACGGATGGGCGCTGTCGTCAACAGTGAAGGTGTCACGAGATTAGCGCGTGCAGGCAGAATGACCTGCAAAGTTAGATGTGATTTTAAAATAAACACAGATGAATTATCATGTGTTTCACGACAGTTTCACTGGTGACATCGAACATTCGGGGATCTTCGATTTGTTCCCCAAAATCTCTATATAAGAAAACAAGTCAGGAGATTTTGGGAGAGTTGAAGGCAGCTTTCAAAACAGGCACGTCAAAGGTTTAAGGCGCCGACCTGTCCTACCCAGTCTGCTACAATCTGTCAGGCGTGTGTCAACAACTAGCTCTTACCCACACTGCTGACACTACCAAGAAGAAGGGAGAAGAAGAACATAACTAAAATGAACTTTTCGAGTTGCAACGATCATAGCCCTAAGTGAATAATAAACGACTGCTATATTTTCTTCCCTTACCTTCGAGTGTGAGTATTTCTTTTTCTGCGGACTTCTTTCTTTACAGCACAACACGTTGGTCCTATGTTACAGGTAGGTGAACTTGTCCACAAGTTTCAGTGATCTAATCTTTAGTATGAAGACATCGCCCTTTTTTATTAAAGCACTTGAACTCTGTTTTATCTGCGTTGATATGGAGACCTATGCCACCTGCTGTCTGTTCCAGACTATGTAGCAGGGATTGGTAAAGGGACTGAAAGACTTGGAACTAAGAGGACAAGTAGAAACCATTCAGACGACAACTTTATTAAGATTGGCCAGGATACTGAGAAGATTCCTGGAGACTTACTGTCACTCACACTCCCATAATAAGTGAATGCAGCAAATTAGTGCAAAAAGAGTGTAAGACTAGACACAGTTGGGTGGGGAAGGTGATCCACTGGGAATTGTGCAAGAAGTTTAAATTTGACCCTACAAACTTGTGTACATGCATGTCAAAGTCAGTAATTGTTTCGACATGGTATTTATATTGTTAATAGGACCCATTCATCAAAAAACCATGAAAAAAATCAATATTTTTCAAATAAGACAAATTGCTTAAGTCTTCTGAATTCTAAAAACAAAAATTAGTTATAAAAAATGTTTTTTTTAAAGTTGGAATCAATCTAGTTGATATGTGCTGAAAAATGTTTAAAGGTAACAATATAAAGAATATCAACAAAGACAGAAAAAATACATAACATTTATATTCCGTTGTTTAGTATATGCCCACATGAGAAGGCCCCGGTTTAATGACCAATTCACTTGATGACGTAGTTTTAACCTGGTCATTTAATGAGAAGCAAGTATTATCAAAAAATAATAAATTATTTTCATATGTAAAAAGATTTCAATAATTATAATTTATAACACTTTCTTTATTGTTTATTCAGGTAATGTTTTAATGTCTAGATGATTTCTCATATGATGCTTAAGGGATTTCAATTGTGAATATGCTACCCCACAAACATCACAAGAGAATGGTTTTTCTCCTGTGTGTATCCTTATATGATTTTTTAAATGAGAGCTACTTGAAAATCCAGATCCACAAACTTCACAAAGATATGCTTTCTCTCCTGTGTGTGTGCTCATATGATATTTTAATCCTGAACTTTGTATAAACGCAGAATCACAAATGTCACATTTGAAAGGTTTCTCACCTGTGTGTATTCTTATATGTTTTTTTAAATCTGAACTGTCTGAAAATGCAGAGCTGCACACATGACAAGGAAAGGGTTTCTCTCCAGTGTGTATTCTCATATGCTTGTTAAAATCTGAACTGTTTGAAAATGCAGAAGAACAAACTTCACAAGCAAATGGTTTCTCTCCCGTGTGTATTCGCATGTGTATTTTTAAAGCAGAATTTTCAGAAAATACTGATTCACAAATCTCACATGAAAATGGCTTTTGCCCACTATGTTTTTGAAGATGTCGTTTTAAATGGGAACTTCTGGAAAATGTTGATCCACAAATTTCACAAGGATATGGTTTTTCTCCAGTATGTGTTCTCATGTGTCTCCTTAAATTTGAATTGTAGGAAAATACAGATCCACAAACCTCACAGGGAAATGATCTTGTCAAAGTAATGTGTTCAGCATCCTCTGTCATCTTTGGGATACAAATTGATAGTAAAATAATCTCATCAAGTTCTTGAATGATGTCTGTGCAAGTACGGATAGAAAAAGGAATTGGTTTTCCTTTTCAAAATGGCAGGTCTGGGAATAAAAAAAAAAAAGAAGAGAGAACAATTGTACAAAACATAGCATGATAGAATTTTTATTCATTTAAACATGGAACTACATCAAATTGGAATTCAATGGCATCAAACTGGGATTATGTAGTGTATTAATTTAGAATTTAAAAAAATTTACAACAAATTTCTGTCTAGAAAATTTTTTAAAATCTACTTAAGTTTATCTCAACCAAAACTGGCTGGTTTATTGGTCAGTTTTTATATATTTGTACATAAATTCAGGAATTTAATAACCGACAGATTATACCACCTTGAATTTTCAGGGCTATGTATAATAATATTCATTGCATTTCGAGTCCGATGTTTGAGGATTATGACAACTAAACAGTTAATCTTTTAAATTATATTTAAAAAAAAAAATTTTTAAAAAGAAGAGTATTTCTTGTCTAAATTTCTGAGACGAAGCTTGATGATTTTTATCATTTAGGGTTTTCAGACTATTGTCTTCATTTTTATTGTTATTTCCACAAAGTTTCGGCCGATATGTCCTACAGCCTTCTTCAGGTGTTTGTTGAACTCAGGAACCTACACATAGTGTAACAGTTATAGGCACTGGTTTCCTAAGCTTCAAAGGGGACAATCATCTGGAGGTTGCAGGTTCAATCCTAACTGCAAGCGGATAACAATACAGGAATACTTAACACTTGTACCCGGTTATGGCTAACAGAATCAGAACAGGCAACCATCGTGGATTCAATAAAGGACGTAGTTTGAAGTTCCATGTAGGTTCTCAAGTTCGACAAACACCTGAAGAAAGCCGGATGACATATCGTCCGAAACATTGTCGAAATAACAATAAAGATGAAGACAATCGTCCGAAAACCCTTAATGATAGAAAATATTTCTTGAATAAAAAAAATTTCAGCAAATGTACGATAAAATGCATACAATTCTTTTATGGCAGACAATAAACCTATTAGTTTTTGTTTTTTTAAGGTTTTATAATGCAGACTTTCATATTAGAAATATCACTCAATGAAAAATTACATACAATATATATATATATATATATATATATATATAAAATAGTTGTGTTATATAACATATGACATGGATTTTTGGTTCGTTCCTAGTGAACCCATGGGCTTTGATAAGCTGTCACATTGTGATTAGTTAACAGAAAGATGACAGCATGTCAAGTCCAACAGGTGTGTAACTGGAAGGAGACTACGTGATGAGAACCACGCACACAGATTTAGACAGAGTGCAGAGAATCAGAGTCAAGCCAGGGATATGCAACCAATCAGAGGTGTCTCAGCTTGCAAGGGGGTGCAAGTGTTGGCACACCCTGGCTCCCGGAAGAAAGTATTGGACAAGAAGAAATCCCCTCTCTGAGTATATATATCTCTCCATGTATCTCTCAAACTAACAACAAACAGTGGACCCCTTTCAAGAATAAAATGAGAGATTTATTTTTATGAACAAGTGTTTCGTTCGTTCATTGAATTTCATATTATCATATGGCCGCAGTTTGAAAGTTGCCTAAAATCGTCTTCAGACCACGGCGCAATATGCATCAAGTTGGATTTGGTTGAAAGCGAGAAGTTATCAGCATGAAGGAAATACATGCGGAACCACCTTTCCTGTGTGATTACGTGAGAAACGGTTACTGTAAACGCGTAATAACATCAACTGACGAAAGTAAACGTGTTTTTTTTTTTTAAATCACAAACTGCACACTAAAAATGAAGATTAACATCCAATGTCGTCTCTGCTCTTAATTGATCTGACGTGTATATATATATATATATATATATAATTCTCTTAATACCCTGTCCGGTGGCAAAAGCTGCTTGGTAGCGCCAGGAGTGGCAGTACCACCTTGAGCTACCGAAACTGTGTTGTCACCCCTGGATGGCGGCTGATGAGGACATGGTATCGCACATGCTTTCACACATTGTATGATGAACAAAAAAATAATTATGGCTTTACAACAGTTGCACCAAATATTTCATTTTTAGATGTTCTTCAAATTGATAATTCTTTTTTAAATTCTTTCATTGTAAGTGACTAAGATTTTGAAGTTTAAATAAAACTTCAAAATCTTAGTCACTTACAATGAAAGAATTTAAAAAAGAATTATCAATTTGAAGAACATCTAAAAAAAAATAAAATTAATGTAAATGCTTTTTTTTTCTTTAATAAACACATTCTTAATAAAAATATGAAAAAAAAAACAATAAGTAAAAAATTGCTTTTTGAAGAGCAGTACTTGCTTTTATTTTCTTGTTTTCGAAATTCAAAAAATAAAGCTTCGATTTACTAACAAGCACTATCATTAATTTTAAGTTATAATTTAAATGAATTAAGAGGGGAATGACACATAGAAATAGAATGTTGATATTTTAAGAGGGGAATGACACATGGAAATAGAATGTTAATATCTTAAGAGGGGAATGACACATGGAAATAGAATGTTAATATCTTAAGAGGGGAATGACACATGGAAATAGAATGTTAATATCTTAAGAGGGGAATGACACATGGAAATAGAATGCTAATATTTTAAGAAGGGAATGACACATGGAAATAGAATGTTGATATTTTAAGAGGGGAATGACACATGGAAATAGAATGTTGATATTCTAAGAGGGGAATGACACATGGAAATAGAATGTTAATATCTTAAGAGGGGAATGACACATGGAAATAGAATGCTAATATTTTAAGAAGGGAATGACACATAGAAATAGAATGTTAATATTTTAAGAGGGGAATGACACATGGAAATAGAATGTTAATATCTTAAGAAGGGAATGACACATGGAAATAGAATGTTAAATCCAAAGTTTAAACTCCTTTCTAAACTATTTACTCAATTCCAGATTGCCCAGTCAGCTGGGGCTGTAGAATACACTAACTGCTTCTCTGCAGAGAGGTTAGAACCCCCCCCCCAGATGTCCTGGATATGACACTAAACAATCTGATGGTGAAGTTCAGGGAATGCGGAGTACTCCTTTATTGCCATCGCTCCCAGGTTCACTCCGGCCTGGAGTGGTAGCACCTGATAAGGGTCCTATCTATGGGTCAAATAGAACTAAACCATGCTTCCTTCGCTATACTGATTTTTGCATTTAAATAGCTTATTTATGCTAAACTGAATTGTTTAAAATAGAACTGTTTTTGATATCGAAACTGTACTTTCACTAAACTGAATTGTTATATATAACTGCTTGAATAGTTTCAAATAGAAATGTTTTTGACAAACTGTACTCATGCTAAGCTGAATTGTTTGAAATGGAACTGATTATTTACATAAAAGTGAATTTGGCGTTAAATAACCTACAAAGGTTGATATGCCATAAAACCCAACAAACCAAACCAAACCAAAAATTCCAGAAAACTTTACTGAAATCCACTAATCAGCGGATTTTTTGTGATCCTTTTAAGATTGTCACTAATTTTGCTGTCATCCTTTCTGATCAATTCCAAGGTAATTTTCTTGAGTGGTGCCAATAACAGAATCTTTGAAAGAACACATAAATATTACTATGGTGACCAGAAAACTCTTCACTGAGAAACTAGATTTACAAAAAAATTAAATTTTCTGTTTCTTTTTAATTAAAACTCAGCCACATCTTCATTCAAAAATAACAAAGAAGTAATTAAAGATTGTAATAATACTACTGATAACAATAATAATATACAAACTATTAGAATCTCGAGCCAGGATATAGGAATGGAATTAGAGATTGAAAGTGGGAACCCAGTGCATGTAGATCATGCCAGTGATGTCAAAAAGGGGATCATTAAAAGTTTGTAGGTGGATTTGCTCTGTCTGGCCTTCTTGGGTTTGGGAGAGCCAGCATGCTTCCACCGGGAACTCTGTCTCTTGCTCTCTGGGTCATAGCAGTAGATCCAGCTTTCATCGCATGGAATTTTTTCCAAGTTTAAAACAATTTTATTGCATATCATTCTTCCAAAGCGTCCTCACTTCCAGATTGCATTTTTGAAATTCACCAGCTATGACAATCAGGCTTTAGTAGGGTGTATTCCAATTCCTGCTGTAGCTGTTCATTTGAACCTGAAATCATAAAAGTTGGCCAGTCATCTCATAAGATGTATAGCAATAACATAGTGAATTTTCAAGAGTCTACGACAATTTTAAATGCCTGTACAAAAAAAAAATCTGGAAACTTATTGAAGGCACCTTGTATATAGAAAGCTCACAACATACACACCAATATATCACAAGTAACGATTTTGTAAAACATATATAAGGTCTCTTTTTACTTTGAATGTAACCAAAAGATGAACAATCACAAAGACAATTTCTTCCTATGAAAACACACATAGTGAAACAAATAATCTAAGGCAAAACAATTTATAATGTTGCAAAACATGGGAATATACTTTCAAAATATTAATTCACATTCAATAATAATATTGCCAGGAAACTCACAAGGTAAAAATTTTTTTTTTTCATACAAACACAAGACTATACAATCTCGTCTTTCAAAACTCTGTAACTTTCAACTTTTCAGAATACAACGAAGTCTAATAATTTAAGACAAAACAATTTATAACATAATACAATCTTACAAAAAGTAAATATATACTTTCAAAATATAAATTCACATTGAATAATCTTATTGCCTGGAAAAATCACAAAGTAAAAAACAATTCCTTCTTATACAAAAACAAAAGTATACAAAGTATACTAAAGATAAATTTGAAATTTTCCAAAGAAATTTCTCTTTGACTAAGAGTTAGATACAACAGCGTAAATCAGTTTGTGAATGAATCTTCTTACAACTGCAAACCATTTACTCATAAATCATGGAAAGATGGTGAAATGACTAGATAAATCCACAATGCTTCTGCTCAAGTCCCCTACAATGGTGAGAGTCATCACATGAAGGAACCAACTAATTTCTAATTTATAAAGAAAGCTCACAATATACACACGAATACATCACAAGTAACGATTTTGTAAAATATGCGTAAGCTCTCATTTTACTTTGAATGTAACCAAAAGATGAACAATCACAAAGACAATTTCTTCCTATGAAAACACACATAGTGCAAAAAATTATCCCAGTCAAAACAATTTATAATGTTGGCAAACATAGGAATATACTTTCAAAATAATAATTCACATTAAATAATACGACTGCCATGAAAATTACTATATAAGAATAAATCCTTCTTATACAAACACGCAAATGTATATTCTTGTCTCTGAAAAACTTGATAACTTTCAACTCTTCAGAATGCAGCAATCCCTAATAAATTTAAGACAAAAAAATTTAGTACAAAATATAACATTACAAAAGGAAATATCCATATTTACCAACCCCTCCGCTTGGGCAGGATATGACACAAGGTCAATTTTTAAGCGGAGTTTAACAGGTTTGAATTCAGAGTTTTCCTTCTCCTAGACTAGTTGCCTCATCAAGGCTGAAGAATCTAGTCTGCTCTACTATTTACCCATAGCTGGAGGGAGAATAATTGGATTCATACCTTTCCCAAGGGTATTAGTGATATATGGGAAATGCAATCAGTCTCAGCCAAGATTTGAACTCGTGTCACCGTGTCCATTTCCAACAACGATAACCATTACACCACGGGCACATCCAAAAAGAAATATCAATTCACATTGAATAATATTATTGCCGGGAAAATCACAAAGTAAAAACAATTCCTTCTGAAGAACAGCAATGATACTATTTTAACCCATAGCAAAGGAAATAAAGTGTTCATGCCTTTTCAAAGGATATTACTCTGAAAGATAATGTTTGGTTTAGTTTGGTTTGTTAGGTTTTATGGCATATCAACCTTTGTAGGTTATTTAACGCCAAATCCATTTTAATGTAAATAATCAGTTCTATTTCAAACAATTCAGTTTAGTATGAGTACACAGTTTAATTGTCAAAAACATTTTTTTCAAACTATTCAAGCAGTTATATGTAACAATTCAGTTAAGTATAAATACAGTTTTAAGTCGAAAAACAGTTTTATTTCAAATAATTCAGTTAAGGATAAGCACGCAGTTTAAATGTAAGTACGGTTTAATTGTCAAAAACAATTCTATTTCAAGCTATTCAGTTTACTCAAACAATTCAGTTTAGCATAAGTATGCTGTTAGTTCCATTTAACCCATAGATAGGGCCCTATCAGGTGCTACCACTCCGGGCCAGAGTGGACCTAGGAGTGATGGCAATGAAGGGGTAATCCACATTCCCCAAAGCTCCAGCACTGCTGGAACCTCACCATCAGATTGTTTAGTGTCATATCCAGGACACTCGTTTGAGGGGGTTTTACCCCTCTGCAGAGGTGCAGTCAATGTATTCTACAGCCCCAGCCGACTGGGCAAGAAAGATCAAAGGGAATGAAAGTGTTCATGCCTTTTCAAAGATAATGTAATAGAACACAATTGGAGTTCAAAATCAATTACTTCAAGTTTGCAGTCCAGTATTTTAGTCATCTCGCCACAGAACTCCCTCCAAGATAATTTTATTAACAACATAACCGAATTACTATTTGAACAACGTTTAAATAAAATTATTAATTTTATGATAACAAGAATTACTGAATTATTGTATTGTTAGTTTTTTCTAATTTATTTAATAATAAAATAATTGATATAATCAACAACTAATAAAATAATTAATATAATTATTTTACAGCAGTTGATATGAAATTAAATAAAGAAACTAAACCAAAGGTAAAAAATACTTGGATCTTGCCAGAGAACAGAAAAAGCTGCAGAACATCAAGGTGGCAGTGATACCAATTGTAGTTGGAGCACTTGGAGTGGAATTCAAGGGTTTGCAAAGGAGATTGGAGGAAGACTTGAGACCATAAGGACCACAGCACTTTCAAGATCAGCTAGAATACTTAGAAGAGTCCTGGAGAACGTATGGAGACTTGCTGTCACTCAGCCTTCAGTAAAAACTGGTGTGAAAGAATTTACAAAGAGAAATATAAAAATAATAATGAGAATAATAAAGTGACTTAAAATTAAAAGAAACAATAAGGAAAAGGAAGAAATGCAACTACTTAGACCAGGGGTCCATAACCTTTTCATTGCCCAGTCGGCTGGGGCTGTAGAAGGGTAAGACCCCACCCCACGAGTGTCCTGGATATGGCACTAAACAATCTGATGGTGAAGTTCCAATTATACTGGAGCTTTGGGGAATGCAGAGTACTCCTTTATTGCCATCGCTCCCAGGTGCTACCACTCTGGGCCAGAGAGGACCTTCTTGAAAACTATACTTACACTGAACTGAATAGGAGAACATCACTTATGAGCTCGTCCCTGCTTCTCAAGCAATGTCCTGCATGTCTGGTTCATTTAACTTGGATAGTTTTTGTGATGGGAGGTAGGTGGCTGTACAGCTGGTGCTTTGTGGGGTGTTGTCTCCAGGCACAATGCCTTGGACAAGAGAGGAAAAATATTTTGTGTCACTACTAATTTAGAGACAAAATCATTTAAAACTGTGCAAGCAAAATTTCGCAGGAAGTTTAACTTTAACAATTATCCCCAGAAAAGCCAAATTTATTGTTGGGTACACAGGGCGAGTAGACAACCTCAACAAGAAGGCAAAAAAATCGCAGATCTGGCAGGAAGTTGACAGCAAGATGTCCTGACAATGTGGACGTGGTGAGAGTTTTTCGGATGGAGTCGGAAAAAGTCCGTCCAAAGTCGTTCCCAAGAACTTGGTCTTTCACATGCATTGTAGGATAAAATCAAGCAATTTCTGCACCCTTGTCATCTGGTTTGACTTTTCTGAAGTAATATGATTGCTTTTTAAGACTCGGATGAAAGATGATGCAATATGAATAACCATATTAATGGGTTGCATGTATTTTGAGATACCCTGTATATCAACAATATGATTTGTAAACACATTTCATAGATACACACAGTTAAATGATCAAACAGTTCTATTTCTAACAATTCGATTTAGCATAAGTCAAAGTAAAATGATTCCAAGTATTGCTATGTATCACTAACAATTCAATTAGTTTTATTTGAAATAAATCAATTTAGCCTAAGTTATTAATTTGCACTTAGTTTAAATGTCAAACAGTTCTATTTGACGCATAGATAGGACCCTATCAGGTGCTACCACTCCGAGCCACTGGAAGCAATGGCAATGAAGGGGTACTCTGCATTCCCCAATGCTCCAGCATTACTAGAGTCTCAGCATTTGATGGTTAAGTTTTATATCCAGGACACTCGTTGTGGAGGTGGGATCCAACCCTTCTGCAGAGATGCAGTCGGTGTATTCTACAACCCCAGCTGACTGGTCTGTCAGCTTTTTAAGGATTTTAGCCAATTCCGCAGAAAGTCATATGGATTTCAGTAAAGAGTAGATTAAGAAGTTCAAGTGATTAGAGACCGAAAGAGATAAACACTATTCCCTAATCTAAACTATATATCTTAATTTCAGTTGCTTTACTCTTAAAGCTATGAAATCTAACCATATAGACTTATTCCTTATATAATAGTGTATGGAAGGAAATTATGGTTGGTTGGGTTTTATGGTATATCAACCTTTGTAGGTTATTTAACGCCAAACCTATTTTCATGCAAATAGTTCTATTTCAAAAAGTTCAGTTAGGCATGACTACACAGTTTAATTGTCAAAAACATTTCTATTTCAAGCTATTCAGTTTATTCAAGCAGTTCTAATTCAGCTAATTCAGTTTAAGTATAGATTTTGTTTATACACAGTTAAATGTCAAAATACTTCTATATTAAATAATTTAGTTTAGTGTAAGTACAGTTTCAATGTCAAAAACAGTTCCATTTCAAACAATTCAGTTTAGCATAAGCACGCAGTTTAAATGTAAGTACAGTTTAATTGTCAAAAACATTTCTATTTCAAGCTATTCAGTTTAGTCAAACAGTTCTAATTCAAACAATTCAGTTTAGCATAAGTATACAGTTAGTTCTATTTAACCCATAGACAGAACCCTATCAGGAGCTACCATTCCAGGTCCAAGCGGACCTGGGAGCAATGGTAATGAAAGGGTACTCCACATTTCCCAAAGCCCCAGCATTACTGAAACCTCACCATCAGATTGTTTAGCATCATATCCAGAACACTTGTTGGTGGGAGTGGGGTCTTACCCTTATGCAGAGATGCAGTCAGTGTATTCTACACCCCCAGCTGACTGGACAAGGAAATTATGGAAATAAATACAATATGAAAAAAAACAGAAAAAATAAAGTATTCCAAACGTGACGACTTTATTTACAATGTTAAAGTCAACGCTTAAATGTTTCGGTTTTATCAAACCTTCATCACATTTGGAATACTTTGTTTTTTCTATTTTCTTCATAATAGTATAAGTATATCAAACAATAAATATTGCAGCATACAATAACAACTATTAATCCTCGATCGCAATGCCTTGGACAAGAGAAGAAAAAATATTTTGCGTCACAACTTATTTGGAGACAAAAATCATTCAAAACTGTCTCAAAATAATGCAACCCATTAATATGATAATGATTTATTACAGAGACAAGAAACTCAAAAAAAGATTGCATGTCCTGGAAGCTGATATAATAATAATTAAAGAAAACTTTGATTTGATGTGTCTAGCTCAAAGGATGCATTTTTTATTGGCCGTGTTCCAAATGACCACCATTTTGCTTGTCTCAGTTGTAAATTATTATCAAAATAATGGATGGCATTTATTTTGAGACACCCTGAATAGTACATGTATGCCAACCAATAAATATTGTAGCATCTGGCATTTATGGAAAAATCTATACAGTCAGAACGAATCTTCTGCTCATTTGGTTCTCGTAACTCAAAAAGTAGAGCAACCATTATAGTAAGATGAGCTTTCTGAGGAAAAAAAAAAGATGTTAGTTTGGCCAAGAACTTATTCTTTTTTTCTGATTTCTGCTGTAAAATGGTCTTGATGTGACAAAAAACAAAGGAAATTAAATTGAAAGAAATATGAATCAAAAATGAAAAATGGAAGACACTTCTTCCTCAAATAAAAATTCAGAATAATGGATAAATATTTACAGATTAATATGAAAGTCTATGTGGCGTAGTGGTTAAGGGGCTGGACTACAACCACAAAGTAAGCAAGTTCGAACTCAAGTCGCACTAATACGTTCATTTTCAGGCAAATACCCTTGGGAAAGGTATGAACCCTTTTATCTTTTCAGCTGTGGGTTAAATAGTATCACTTCTGTTCTTTTATGAAGATGGCTTTGGTATTAAATGACCCACAAACGTTGATATGCCATTAAACAAATGATCGAAAGTAGTTGTGATAAAAAGCAACCAAAACTACGATGAAACAAATGCATGTCAAACATTTACAATACCTCAGATTAAATTGTTGAAACATTTTATTACCCCCCACACACACACCAAAAACAAAAAAACATAATTCTTTTCACAATTTCAAGAAAATACAAAAACAAAGTAATCCAAAACGGAAGAAATTATTACAAAGAAGAGTCAATGTTCAAACGTTTCGGTTTTAGTAAATATCTGTGCATTAGAATATATGTGTATTTTAAATATAAATTTATTAGGAATTAATTTGTTACCTTACTAAAACTGTCTGTGAACAAATGTGTGTGTGTGTATATATATATATATATATATATATATAAATATTGTCATTTACAGACTGATTGTAGCTTAGACAGCTGGGACTGTAGAATACACCGACCGCATCTCTGCAGAAAGGTAAGACTCCCCCAACAAGTGTCCTGAATATGACACTAAACAATCTGATAGTGAGGTTTCAGTAGTGTTGGAACTTTGGGGAATGTGGAGTACCCCTTCATTGCCATTACTCCCAGGTCCACTTTGGCCTGGAGTGATAGCACCTGATAGGGTCCTATCTATGAGTTGAATAGAATTAAACTGTGTACTTATGCTTGACTGAATTGTTTGAAATAGAACTGTTTTTATATTTATAAAATGGATTTGGCATTAAATAACCTACAATGGTTGATATGCCATCAAACCAAACCAAACCAAACCAAACAGACAGACTGTTTCATTGTATCACTAATCTTCAGTGTGGCTAGACCCGTTGGGATCAATATATATATAAAAGTAAAGTAAAATAAAGTTGGCGACGTTAGTCGAGGGTGACCCGAAGACTCCCTTTTCAATAGCTACTACACCAAGGTGTAGGGGAGGGTGCTACTCCTTTCCCTGGATTGCTCCACTTTACCCTTGATCTGTACCTTATAATGCCGAGTGTTAAGCAAGGAGGCATTAAGTACCATTTTTTGAGTCTTTGGTATGACTCGACCTGGGTTCAATCCCAGGCCTCCTGGGCGAACACTCTAACCACAATGCCAATGTCCGGTATATATATATAAGATGGCATGAAACCTGTGGTCGCAGACAAGTTTCCTTGGAATTAAATACATATAAAAACTAATATATATTTACTTATTATTGTCATTATCATAATAATATATATATATATATATGTGTGTGTGGTGTGTGTGTGTTCTCATTCTGATAAACTGATTATCAAAAGAGAGAGTGAATACTCAACAGTACTGATAATAGGCATGTGTGTGTGTGTGTGTGTGTGTGTGTGTGTGTGTTTTAACTTTTCATTAAAAGGTACACATATGCACACACACACAATTTATTATTGTTTTTAGTTTTGTCATCTAAAAAAAAAAAAAAAAAAAAAATAATTCTTTGCACAGTTTGCAAAATAGTTTTTCATTTACAATGAACTCAGCTTAGCCAAGTCTGGTACAAGGCTGTAATAAAGATGCATCCAGAAATGTTACAAAGTGACACCAACAGAAAGGGAACAAAATAATCGACAAACGT
>OY757908.1:10475804-10477363 GCA_963585895.1 Sepioteuthis lessoniana
AAAAGTATATATATATATATATACATAAAAGTATATATATATATATACATAAAAGTATATATATATATATACATAAAAGTATATATATATATATATACATAAAAGTATATATATATATATACATAAAAGTATATATATATATACATAAAAGTATATATATATATATACATAAAAGTATATATATATATATATATATATATATATATATATATATATATATACATAAAAGTATATATATATATATATATACATAAAAGTATATATATATATATATATACATAAAAGTATATATATATATATATATATATATACATAAAAGTATATATATATATATATATAATATACATAAAAGTAATATATATATATATATATATATATATATATATATATATACATAAAAGTATATATATATATATATATACATAAAAGTATATATATATATATATATATATACACATAAAAGTATATATATATATATATATATATACACACATAAAAGTATATATATATATATATATATATATATATATATATACATAAAAGTATATATATATATATATATATATATATATACATAAAAGTATATATATATATATATATATATATATATATATACATAAAAGTATATATATATATATATATATATATATACATAAAAGTATATATATATATATATATATATATATATACATAAAAGTATATATATATATATATATATATATATATATATACATAAAAGTATATATATATACATAAAAGTATATATATATATATATATATATATATATATATATATACACATATAAAAGTATATATATATATATATATATATATATATATATATATACACATATAAAAGTATATATATATATATATATATATATATATATATATATATATACACACATATAAAAGTATATATATATATATATATATATATATATATATATATATATATATATACACACATATAAAAGTATATATATATATATATATATATATATATATATATACACACATATAAAAGTACATATATATATATATATATATATATATATATATATATACACATATAAAAGTATATATATATACATATATATATATATATATATATATATATATACACATATAAAAGTATATATATATATATATATATACACATAAAAGTATATATATATATATATATATATACACACACACATATATAAAAGTATATATATATATATATATATACACACATATAAAAGTATATATATATATATATATACACACATATAAAAGTATATATATATATATATATATACACACATATAAAAGTATATATATATATATATATATACACACATATAAAAGTATATATACATATATATATATACACATATAGAAGTATATATATATATATATACACATATAAAAGTATATATATATATATACACATATAAAAGTATATATATATATATAATATATACACATATATAAAAGTATATATATATATATAAATATACATATATAAAAGTATATATATATATATATATATAAATATACATATATAAAAGTAT
>OY757908.1:10477563-10515063 GCA_963585895.1 Sepioteuthis lessoniana
GATGTCATCAAAATCCGCTTAGGATAATCTCTTCAGAAAACTAACATTACAGAGATTAACACAGAATTCTTTCAACTTGATTTTAAAATGCTTTGAACGTACTCCAAATAATAATATGACAATAATGTCGTTAAGACATCAAAAGAAAAATAACAACTGCAATTTAAAATAAATTGTCTGCTTTTATTTATTCATATTTAATTAATTAATTTATTTTTAATTCAGATATTTTCATGATAGATAAGAAAAAAAATGATATATTGGGTTTTAAGTGAGAAATTACCTTTCAAAAAATGGTTTTCGTGATATATATATTTAAATTTAACTCAATAATCAATACAAAGTGTTTGTGATCAGGTTAATTATTAATGAATAAGTATTAAAATTTAAACTTAAGGAAATTCAAAAATTTAAATAAAAGGAATGGGGATAATTTACTTTTATTTGGCAGACAGTTTTTTTTAAGGGCTCAAAATCTTAATTTATTTTTTAATGTTGTTGTTAAAAATTAAATAATTTTAACACGATTTTTTAAAAAGTTTTTGAATGCATAAATTATGAAGAAAAAAGAAATTTAAATGTCAATTATTTTCAATAAATATTTAAATCGACAATTAACGTAAAACAATTTTAAAAGTCAATAATTCATCAAATTTATTTAAAAAAAAGTTAATTTAACAAAACAAACAAACGAAAATACTTACAGCGACATTGAACGTTGTTTTCTCGATTTGGTTTGATTTTTGTTTTTGATGTCAAATCAATAATCGATGAAACAACTATAATAATTAATAAGAGAAAAGTTTCAGTCAAATTTTCAAAAAATTGAAAGACTTTTCTGTCCGATTTCTTTGTTTGCAGTGGAAAAAAATAAGAAAAATGTCTGGTTTATAAGAAGTGACAAGGGAGATAATTAAGGTTTGACCAGTTGAATTATATTTTTTTTCTTAATTGTTTAAAAAAATAGCATTTAATATAAGATGCATTATTTAAAAAAAAAAGATAAAAAGCCAAAAAAAAAAAAATCTTCATTATTAAAAAAAAAAATCTTCATTCAAAAAAATTATAGATCCTTTTCATGAAATCTTTAAATAAATACTTTATAAGAAAGAAATAATCCTTCATTTTAAAAGAAAATATTTCATTTAAAAAAGTTCTTTTTGATTTTAAAAATGTACCATTTAAAACTTAATAAATTTTAAAAAAATTTCTACCTTATAAAAAAATTTATTTGAAAAAAAAAATTATGTTCATAGAAAATTTAAGAAGACAATCCTGTATTTCTTCAATAGAAATACATCATTAAAAATAATTCATTCAAAAATACTTAATTTATAAATTAAATTAATTCTTATATGGAAAAAGACCCAAGATTTTTAAATAAATCTAAAAATAAAATGTTAAAAAAAGCCAAAATACAAAAGAAATTTTCTATTTTACGTGATGTTCATACATGTGTTACAGGGTCGTTCCTGCCAACATTTATTATTCAATGTGATTGACATAGAACTGGACAAGTGAGTTAGTTTAAATGTCAGATTTTTATTGAGCGAGTTATACGTGAAAGGTGTGCATAGGTGTTGAATTGCTGTTGCCGTGTAATGTCATTGTAGTCTCTGCAGTATTGAAAGTCGGTGCTGGAGAAAAGAGTAGACACAGCTGTCTGTAAGTTCTTGGTAACAGCACGTCTAGAAGATCAGAATGGTCTCTGTGCTTAGTGCAGATAGTAGGTGTAGGTGTATGGTTAGGTTGTAGATGTAGCTGGAGATGGTCAAAGATGTAAACCTGTATGTAGCAGACGCTGGATAATCTGTTGAGGGGCCAGTAAGAACGTCAACCCCGCAAGTTATTTTTTGTTGTTCATGTGAGTAAATTAACAGCCGGAAGACAATGAAGAAAACAAAGGCGAAATAAAGGTAATTACAAATGACAATTTATTTTGTCGTAGGTTACAGATTTAAGGTCGTATTGACGATGGAAATAATAGAGAGTGCTGGTGGTCGTCGATGGTTGTAGAGACAGCTGGATGATTGATGTCCACGTTGTGCAATACTTTGGTTTAACGGGGGGGGTCGATGTAGTCTCAAGTGTTGATGCTAGTCCGAGCAGTGAGTCATTTGTGGACGTGATGCTGCAATACTGGAGCTGGTCTGCAGGTGCTACTGGTAACTTGGTCACGCAGGATCGAATGAGCGAGCTAAGACTGTCGTGTCTTAGCTCTATTTAGGTGAGGAACGAACAAATGAATGAAACGCTAAGACTACTGTATCTTAGCGTTGTGGTGCCAAAGATTTACGGAACCCCAAATTCAAAATCTTTTTAAATAGATAGGAATATATGTTGAATAGTAATATTATTATAATTAATAATAATAATGTTTGAATAAGGAGACTTGCTGTCACTTGTTCTCAAGAGAAGAAAGACAATAATTTTTTTTAACAGCGTTAAATAAATGATAGTAAATGTAACAACATTGGCACCAGTAAGTTCAGATAACACCCTTAGTCCCAGACCAGTTGTCTGAAGAAGGATTTGACTTATGACTCCTTGTTACTTCCTATTTCGAGTTGAGAGATTCCCCCTTTCCTAAAAGAAAATTCAGTTGGACTCGGGACTCCAGACAAGTAATATAGTGAAAGAACTATAAAACGAAGATACGAAGGACCTTTGATGAAAATAACCTTGACGATTAAATATATATCCACAAGATTATAAACTCATTACAGGACTTTGTAAGTAACCATATTTACTAGATGCAAAACCTTGAAAATATTATTTTAGATATAAAATTTCTTACGAGAACAGACCAAAAGGAAAACCATTTATCTCTGTTCGTAAAATACCCTCATTTTAAACGTACTATTCACGTACCCCACTACTTCACATAAATTCATATATATATATATATATATATACACCTACCAATTCTTGTTGTTGTTGTTGTTGTTTGTTCCTATTTTTTTATGTGTTTAAATTTGTTATTTTGCATGTCTGTCAAAAGCCAAATAATTTGTATAATTTTTTATTTAATTTTCTACTTTCGTAAATACTTATTTTGTTGTATTAGGACAACTGTTAGCGACGAATAAATCTCTAACCCTGTCTATCATAAACGTAATTCTAGTTTAGAGAACAACTGTTCGCTACAGATTGAACGAACAAGTGGTATGACAAAGACTACCGTGTTTTTGCATTGCGGAACTGGGGGACAAGCAAGTGAGTGTTGTGGCTAAGGCTACCGTGTTTTAGCACTTTGGAGCCGAGGAACAAGTGTCTTGGCTAAGACTACCATGTCTTAGCTCTGTGTAGCCAAGGAACGGCGAAGAATTAGCAGCTAAGACTACCATTTCTTAGCTCTGCGTAGCTGGGGATCGATCGAACGAGTGGCTAAGACTACCACGTCTAAGCTCAGCATAGCCGAGGATCGAACAGGGAACCCTCGCTAAGATTACTGCGTCTTAGCTATGCGTATCCAGGGATCAAACGGGGTACCTGTGGGTAAGACTACCGTGTCTGAGCTCTGCGCGAGCGGGAATCGACCAAAATGGTTAAGATCAGATGGTCTTCTTCTCTTCTCAGGCCGTTTGCTTCGACTAGTTCATGAGATCTGTCAAAGATTCAACTCTAGGGATGGAGACCTATAATGGTCCTTAAAAGGACCTTTTCACATATCTACGTAGGTATAAAGTGGATGTGACCATTAGATGTTGGATTACCCCTTGAGAGTTTCACGTACGAGTCTGAGTTCTAAAGAATCGTATCAACAGGTGACACAACGATTGTTGAAAAGCTTTGTCTATTTATAGAACGAAAGTCAAATCACACTACCGGGGCCGCAAGGGCAGAAAGTTCGTTCATAAAAAATATCAGTGGCAATACAATCCTTCCTTAGCCTTAAATAGGTTTCTGAAAATAATCCACATTATTTTGATAGAGTGACTTTCGCAAGACTGGCACTGTGAATGTTGTAGACAGATATTTTCTTTCTTCGCTAATGCTGCTTGTCAGGGCTATGGATGATTTCATTATTTCTGGTCGTAACTGGACGTAGCGTTTTTTAAGGGATTGGAGTGATCTGGTTTGTTTACATTTTAAACAGGGCATGACAGATTCATGTTCCGGTTTATTCAGTCCTCGGTTAACCAGGGTTGTGTCAATGTGACCTCAGAGTGCTGATGATAGTCTGAATTGAGTTCTTGCTTGTGGGCTAGGGCACTGTTGTATGATCTGGTCAGTTGCAACAGACCATGCTGGTGCTGGTCTGCAGGTGGTTGCTGGTCGGTGATCCCAGAGCAGGTGCTGCTAGCTGGCTTTAAGTGTGGCTGGCTGCGGCGTCATCGTCTTAGGGTCTCTGCAAATGGGTGTAGTGAAAAGACCAGAGGTGATCCTCTGAAGACTTTCTGAAATAACTCTTAAAAGAGCTGGTTTATGACTTTCGGAAATTAGCTCTGAAAAGCGTTGGTTGAGAAAGTTTCAGTGATTGGAAACTGGCATCGGTTGTGCTGAGTCTGCGGCTGGGATTGGTTCGGTCACATGTCACCTGCTGGCTACTAGCTGGTGATAGAGGCGCAGATTTTATGTTGACTGGTGGCTACAGGGAGAAGCACAGACACTTCTCTTCCGGACACGTATGCCTAGCAGCACTTGGTCAGGTGATCACTGACTGGTGTGTTTATACAGAAGTAACAGAAGTAACAGAAGCTTATTTTATTATTTGAGTGAAGAAAATTCTGTGTAACCACGGGCAAGAACTTCCTCTTTTAAATATAAGTAATAATATTAGACTGTGATTAAGAATTGTCTCCAAAACGGCCGGCAGAATTAATCTACGCCGAAAAATAGTTCGTGTGTTGATAAAAGAAATTCACTTGTAAATGTAGGGGCTACGTTTCGTTAGCTGACGTCATAGGTGACTCAGTGTTTTTCTTTCATCGAAGTTTTTAGGTCTGAGTAGCCGGGACAGATACATACATACATACATGGAAACGGTAAATTTTCTTACAGATCATTGACGCCCCTCATAATCTCACACCCCCACCATCAGCACCTCTCTACTCTGTGAGGATCTCTATCCCCTGGAAAAGCACTGTTTAAACCCTGAGCTTTGTAGGAGAATAAACCGTACTTGGTACGTAGTGAGGAGATGGGCGCCGCTTTTAAAGAAAGGATACAAACGAGTTTTTGCTACTACAAAAGGTTTACTGTACATATGCACAAGAATGTACAACTAGTATATACGTGGTGCCTTCAATAAGTTTCAAGACTTTTTTTTTGTACAGGCATTTAAAATTGTCGTAGACTCTTGAAAATTCAGTATCTTATTGCTATACATCTTATGAGATGATCGATCAATTTATATGATTTCAGATTCAAATGAACAGCGACAGCAGCAATTGGAACACACCCTACTAAAGCCTGATTGTCACAGCTGGTGAATTTCAAAAATGCAATCTGGACGTCAGGACACTTTAGAAGAACGATATGCAATAAAATTTTGTTTTAAGCTTGGAAAAACGATGCCACAGAAACGTATGGAATGCTTCAGACTGCTTTGGAGCATCTTGCATGAATCGAGCATCAGTTTTTGAGTGGCATAAGAGATTCAAGGAAGGCAGGGAGTCTGTGAGGGATGATGAGAGGTGTGGGAGGAGTAAGGAAGTCAATACACCAGAGTTGATTGGCCAAACGGTTAGGGTTAGGGTTACTATGTTAAGGTTTTAAGGGAGTTCAGGAAGAGATTTCGTCAGAAGAGGCCAAACACTCTTCAAATTGGGTCAGTGACATTTCCACCAGGACAATGTACCAGTCCACAACCCCATCCTTGTCACAGACTATTTGAGCAAGATGGGCATCAAGACAGTTCGTCACCCTCCCTAAAGTCCAGACCTTGCTCCCAGTGACTTTTGGCTATTCCCTAAGCTCAGAGGCTGTCGTTATGAGGCAATTGAGGAGATGAAAGAGGCTGTGACGAAGGTCATTGACACACTTACACAAGAGGACTTCCATGGGGCCTTCTAGAAGTTGTTGGAACGGTACAACAAGTGCATTGCAGCCGGAGGAGATTACTTCGAAGGGGACTAGTGTTTCATGTGTGTGCTATCAACAGAAGTGCCCATCCGAAAAAAGTTTGGAAACTTATTTAATGATCCTCGTATATATATATATATATATATCCTCGTAATATGGAAAATAAGCAAAAGAACTCAAAGTTGCAGACAAATATGCCAGCAGAAATTTTAGCTGTTTAGTTGTTTCTGGTAACTTGGGGGGCACTGTCACAAGGTTCGTAATAGTGGTTGCGTTTGTCTGCTCTCAACTGCTAAGTGGTAGACTCGCTGACGAATCGTCGCTGTCTGATGCTTGAACAATGCAGTTTTAGAACAACTAGCCCGGTTAATGTCAGAAAGAGGATAAATATTTTGTAACCTCTTCTTTTATAGCCAGCCTCACGTGATCTCCAGAAGGCGGTGATTGGCCAATTTGGCCCTTCGCACGTGTGTCCTCTACGAATTCCAATAGCTCATGTTCCTTGAACCCAGGAGACCTGGGTTCAATCCCAGGTCGAGTCATACCAAAGACTCAAAAAATGGTACTTGATGCCTCCTTGCATAACACTCAGCATTATAAGATACGGATCAAGGGTAAAGTAGAGCAATCCAGGGAAGGAGTATTGCCCTCCCCTACACCTTGGTGTAGTAGCTATCGAAAAGGGAGCCTTCGGGTTACCCTTGACTAAAGGGAGACAACCTTACTTACTTATGTTTCTTCAAGGGACTCCTCAATCGAATGACAGCTTGTTGGGGTTGTATGTAATTTGGTTATTTCAGTAGATTGCTCTCTAAATTATTCCCACCACAAATACAACACGAAACTTTACAATCGTGTAAAAGAAATGGAATAGAACACAACGAACATTAAACAACAAACAATTTAATATGCATATAACAGAATATGAAAACAAATAAAATACATGATGTGTATGTAAATGGCCTTTTGGAAAATAAAGTTTGACAAGAAGAGAATAAATTTGTTTAAAGATATGTGTATGTTCATGTTAACGAAGTCCGTAAATAAGTCGTTCTTACTTACATTAAGTTTATAGCGGGTTTTATGACTGTGGCGACAGCGTGTCGCGTTGATAAAGAAAGTTTGTCGGGTTTTTCTTTTAAATATAATTCTCGGCCATTTGAAGAGAGTTCATGAACTTTAGTTGAAGAAGGTGTTGCGGAGCCGATAAGCACGTCGACCCCGCAAATGAGTTATACGGTTAAACGTGTGAATGAAAACAGCCAAAACACAATGAAGGGACAAAGGCGAGATAACAATTATAACAAGTGACAATTTATTTGTCGTATTTACAAGCGTGTATGTAAATGTCCGTGGCGGTTGTATGTAGTCTTCAGCTAGGATGGGTTACGTCGTTAGCTGGTATAGTCGCGTTGTAGATGTTCGCAGCTGGACGTTCGACGAGGGTAGCTGGCGTAGGTCGAGTCGTGGAGATACAGCTGGATGTTTGATGCTGATAAGCTGAGATTTGGTCGGGTCGTTGGATACAGTTGGACAGTCGTCGCGGGCAGCTGAGGTAGGTCGAGGTTGGTAAGTCGATATTCCCAGTTATGACGGTATGTTGGGTTAACCAAGGGTGTGTCGATCCGGTTGCTGGCTCGTACGGCGGGTCGTACGTGAGCCAGGTGTTGCAGTGGTAGAAACAGTCCGTAGCAGCGAGTCGTTACATGGACTGCGTGGTACCTTGCAAGGGCGTCGAGGTCGAGTTCGGTTATGGCAGCTTGGTCATGTAGTGTCGGGCGAGCTAGTGACTAAGACTGAGCCGTGTCTTAGTGTTATGGACCAAGTGAAAGGTCTGAGACCGAGGTTAAGGTTCGCCGGGCCTTAGTACGGGCGAGATCGAGCGAACGAGTCGAGGAAAGGCTAGGGCTTTGTCGTGCCCCGTAGCCGTGCGGACGTATCGGACGGGAGCGAAGGCTTTGCCGTGTCAAAGCCGTGCGGACGATGACTATGGCTGGGTCGCGTCAAAGCCGTGCGGACGTTGGCTATGGCTGGGTCGAACCAAAGCCGTGCGGACGTGCGGACAGGCCAGGAGGCCGAGGCTAAGATGGGCGTTATCTTAGCACTGCGCAGATATCGAAGCGGTAGCTAAAGGCTGGACCGTGCCATTAGCGCAGCGCAGCTTATCGAACTATCAGAACCGAGCGAGGGTTAAGACCGGCTGGTCTTAGAATCCGTCTTCGTGTTTGCCTCCAGGCCGTCTATTTCGACTAGTCATTGCTGACCGCCAGAGATGCTCTGACCCGCAGACAGTGACCTCTTATGGTCCTAAAAAGGACCTTTGTGCATACCTATGTAGGTGGAAGAAAGGCAGATCTACCACGAGAAGTGGGACCAACGCCGGAAGGTAAGGTGAATGCAACCGCACAAAATGCAGGATTCCTTCTTAAATGAGCTTTGCCAAGAGCGTGCCGATATTTGTCGCTGCCTCCTACCAGATACGACTTGACACAAGGTCAAAAGTCCGAAGGCCGATTAAAGTGGGGATAAAGGGGAGGGGAGGTCGGGAACGAATCGAGACTCGAACCCTGCTTGTCAGTGCTGCTGATCGGCTCACTTAGTGCAATGTAAGCCTGATGAGGCAAGCAGTTTCACGAACCCAAAGGTGGGTCCGGGCACGTATGCCAGTTTACGGCTTAAACTAGACGCATGGTCTAGTGCCGTACAAGGGGGACAAAGGAGACAAAAGTGCAGCTCGCCCACCCGAAGGTAGCCTAGTCGAAACTAGGTGCCTAATTAAAGGCCCCGAATCTGCCATTGTTCCTTTTGCAGAGCCACGCTCCGTTTATTTGTCGCTGCCTCCCACCAGACACGACTTGACACAAGGTCAAAAGCCCGAAGGCCGATTAAAGTGGGGATAAAGGGGAGGGGAGGTCGGAAACGAGCCGAGACTCGAACCCTGCTTGTCTGTGCTGCTCATCGGCTCACTTAGTGCCATGTGAGCCTGATGAGGCAAGCAGTTTCACGAACCCAAATGTGGGTCCGGGCACGTATGCCAGTTAACGGCTTAAACTAGACGCTTGGTCTAGTGCCGTGCATGGGGGACAAAAAATGCAGCTCGCCCACCCGAAGGTAGCCTAGTCGAAACTAGGTGCCTAATTAAAGGCCCCAAGTCTGCCATTGTTCCTTTTCCAGGGCCACGCTCCGGACCGATGTCCAGAACAGGCAGGGTTAGGGTTAGGCTTGTTGATATTATGAAGGTGCTGTGACACACAGTTCCAGCCGCGTGAATATAAAATTCTTTGATAAAAAATGAGTGTAGCCATTAAGTATTTTCTTTACCTACTATAAGCTGGCGACGACTATTAGTTCCAGTTTTATCCAGTTATTTTTGGCCGAAGTGCTTTGTAAATATTGTTAATTTTAATTCATCCTTTTCTTTTAGCTGTCACGAGGTGTCAAGGTCATTAGAAAGAAAGAGGGCTTAGTCAGTTCCGGCCGTAGCCGGATATAATTGTCCTAGAGCGGGCGTGTAACCTGATCTGTTTATGTTTATCGGCAGGTCGCAGCAAAGGAAAGGAATTTGTCGGAATGTATCGGCTACTGCTTTACTGGCTTAGTGGCTTGTCTTCATCTGTGTCTTCGTTTGTGTGTAAGCTTGTGTCTTGTGTGTATGGCTTCCTAACTCTGTGTTATTTATATCCTACAGGTGGATCAAAGAATCGTCCTAAAATTTTGGCGCGTAGACATTTATTGACCAATCAGATTTGTATTTTACTATTTTATTTTCGAGACTAAATATTTTCTGTTAGTTCACTTCCGATCCAAATTTTCTAGAATGTTCTATTCCATGTTTTTAGCTGATTGGTTGAAAAATATAAAAAATGTAATTTAAATGCTAATGCGGTTTTGATCCTAAATTTCTAGAATGTTCTTAAGTATGTTTTTATTGCTTATTTTAAAACTAGAAAAAATGTGTATCCTATAAGCTCCAGAAAGTTCGAAGGAAGTCTGATACATGAATGACGCCCTCTAAACGAGATCAAATGCATCAGCTAGTGGAATTTGATGTTTAAGACCAGAAACCGACTCACAAAATTTATTGCACATTATGGAAATCATATTGTCTGTTCCTGAAAAAAAACAAACCAATGAGCACTGATTGTCCCTCATGAGACTGCCGATAAGTGATAGCCTAATAGAGCAAAATCAATCCACGTGTTAGATATCTCTAGCCATCCAAGTTCTCACCTATGTTATTGACGTTTCCCTTCTAAGGTGACGCTTGAAGTCCTGAAGTTTACATGCCCAGTACGTTCCTTATTAAAACTGGTACAGCTTTCGTCCACATGGATTCTCCATTCAGTCCTGTTCAAGTTATGAACAGGCATACATACTAGATTCACATTGCACTTAGTGAGTCAATATCCCAGCAAGGTCATTTGGCTCATATTGCACCCAGTGAGCAGCCTATGATCAACATAGTTCGCCAGTCTCAGCTTCTGCCTGACCTCTTCTTTCCTAAAACTCCCACTATAAAAAAAAGGCCAGGTATCAAATCCTGTCTGGTCGGGGGTAGCGATAAATAGTCATTCTTTCTCAATACTATATTTTCCCAGTTGTCCGGATCTTTTTCAGTGTTCGCAATGTTGTTTTTTAGGCAATCCATATACATCTTCCAAGGCTTGTGCTGATGGTATAGCTAATCGCAAAGGAATTGTTGGAATTTGTGAATTTCGGCAGTTAATGTCAGCTCGAATATAATTGGCTGTTTCGAATTTGTGCCGTTATCCCCCGCTTCTACTGATATTTAAGTGAGACCCACAAGAGATCTCCCTCTCTTTTTTTTTTCAGCACTCGAGTACAAAGCACTGCCTGGTCCACCCTTTTTGGGTTTTTTCAGCTTGTGAGAACTTGGTTATTCGCCTTCGACTTTAGGCAGTTTTTCTTAAGCAAGGTGGCTTCAGTAAAAGGCCTATTCTTCGCTTAGGCTAAGCCACTTTTCCTTACAGGTTTTTGCTACTTGTTGAGACAATAAGCTAACTGTGGTTTTGGTATGCTATCCACTTCAAAAGAAAGTTGAGTTTAAGGTCTGGAGGCGGAATTACTGGACACTTTTGCCGACAAGAGAAGTTGTTGGGCGGGTCAATAGATTCGGCAAATGCCTCCGTAGACTCAATCGGAGAAAATTCGAGTTGAAACAAAAAGATATTCATCTCAAGGAGGAGGAAGCGGTTGTTTACTCAAAGTTCATTTAAAGAAATAGTAAACTTCGTTTTCAACCAGTCTACACAGGAAACTAGGTTTGATTCTTCACAAGAAGTAGACACCGAAAAAAGAACAAACCCTAAAAATTGGCTTTAAAATGTTGACATAAAATACCAAAAAATGATATTTTATCATAAACAAAAGTTAAATTAACAGCAGTTTGTTGACGGCATTGCTTCGTGTAAATCAGTCGTTATTTTTTTATATACCCTCGTCTTTTTGAAGTTATAATACTGTCGTCATTTGAATATATGTTATTTTTGTTACCTAATATTCAATATTTTCGACGATATGCAAAGCTGGATTTTGTAAAGTTTATTTCTTTTAAAATAAATTACTTTGTGGGAACTGGTTGATTTTTGTTTTTAAGAAATATAGACACTCTTCTCTTTCAGATACAAAAGTTAGCATTCCCATCCCTTTTTTAGTCACTTTTTTATACGTTTCTCTCCTTCTTCTCCAAGCCTGACCGTTATTGCTAAATATTCTTGGGCTAGGCAGAGATAGAGTTTACTTGGTAATTTAGGTAGAATTGTACTTCATATAGCGACTGGCACTGCCGATCACATTTCAGCTCGCAGCCGTTCCTACATGACCGCAGAAACTGTTACTGCCAACCCAGTCATCCGCTGACCACACGACCAAAACATGCAAACTGTCCTTTTGTGACAGGCATTATTGAGGGTCTTACGTTTACAACTGCGAATCGTTATTCCAGTCCTAAGATGTTCCAGTCCTGCCTGCCTTGGTCAATAGCCTTTGTTTCAGACCACCAGCGTCCGACAACGACCATCACGCTAAGACTACATGGACGTTATGCACCAGGACTAAAGTCCACGACCGATAACTCTGTTCGAACTCATCAGCACTCTGAAGCCAAGACTAAATAAAGCGGGACATCGATCATCCGACCTCTGCAACCGAAGCGTCCACGTCTTCGACCGTCTCCAGCTACGACCAGCACTAAACACAAAAACTATTCTGATCTTCTAGACTCGTTGTTTCCAAGAACTCTTATCAAACGAGTCTACCCTTTCGATCATACCAACTTTCAACATTGCTGAGATACTGCGACAGTGATTCTACAACGGGTAAACATTTCGTGAACTATTCGCTCAATAAAGACTAGACATTTTAATCCTACTCTTTTGTCGTTGTCGTTTGTCTCGACCATCGTCGACCACACGATTTAGGAATGTTTACGGCACTAACGTCCTGATACATCACCCGCAACCAGTCTATAGCCGGTTTTTCAAGAATTCTACGCGTCACATATATGCCTATTGAATGCATAGGTTAATTTTAACATCCAAAAAGCCATCACTAGTCAATGTATTTCCCAAATAAGTAAAAGTTTCAACAACAGCCAAACATGAACGGTAATAACTGGTTTAGTATGCGATACAGCTGTTACGGGGTAAAAATTATTTTTGTTTTGTCAAAGTTATTTTAAAATCAAATTCAATATAAAAGGCGATAAATAGACCCACAATATGTTGTCACCTACAATATGACTCAGAAAGTCAATATTGTCAGCATGAAAGATCTTTCAAATCAGTGTGTGGCATAAAATCGAGTGGGATTTGGTATCGACCACTTAAAAGTTGGTCTTCGTATTTTAGCCGTTGTTTTGTACTGGATTTTGGTGACGTTTGGTTATTTTCGTTTAGCGAGGGGGAACCATTTTGTAGCCAGAGTTTTTGTTGTTGGTAGCGAGGAATGGTTGTAACGTATATGTGTTTACGTTGTGTTGGTTACTTTATAGGACTTTACACTCCTATAAATTATTTTGAGCGGTATGCCACTTGTTCCCACAAAGATGGCGGACACTCACATATTCAGTCTCGGAAAACCATTGGCCAGGAGAACCACGTGACACGTCTAAAACTACGTCCGCGCGTAAATTCAAGTCTTGCGTCTTTGAGCCACCTACAAGACGCGTATTTTCTATAAATACGTTGTCTTCAAACACCCTTGTTCTCTTTTACGAAATTTCTTCGCAGCGGCAACTCGCTCTTTTACCAAATTTCTTCGCAGCAGCAACACACTCCCTTTAGCGTAAATCAACAGGAGAGTAAAGCAACACCATGCATGGGCCTCGCAGACATTCATATACAATGACTATGAGACGATTTCCAGTCTCTGAGAAACTGCCCGTTTCTAATCATAAAAAAGGACAAGCTTCGGCAGTACATATACTAAAAAAGGACATGTAATTCTTTTATAGCTTAGTTGTGTTACACACACACACACGACCTCACACATATACACACACTAACATTTTGTTTGTAAAGTTAGTTATATTTTTTATGTATCAATGTAAGTTTTATTGTTGTAGAATATAAATTTGTTTTTGTCCGTCGCCTTGTTTAAATGTTCATTTTGTCCGCGCCGTTTTACAACTTTTATTTGTTTCATATCTTTTACTCATTTGTTGCATATTCTTCACTCATTTATTTCATTGGCTTCCTTCATTTAATACTTTGTCCATGTGCCTATATTATGTCTATAATATGTCTATTCAACCTTTATTCTAAACTAAACACTCTATATCAAACCTCAACATTAAACTTGTGGGAAAGCATAAATATTAAACCCTTATTTTAAATATCAAAATTAACATTAAATAGTCAGGGACCATAAATAGCATAAATACATTCACACTCCACCTACAACTTCCTCGCTGAGTTTGTAAGGTCCCTCGCTAATAGTTGTTAGGAAATAAAAGGAGGAGGAGGAAGAAGAAGTAAGATGGCGAGAATCGAAATGTGTTTAAGGATAAGGTTTTTATTTGCAGCATGGAATATTGGGTTTGCTTTTGATGCTGCAAGACTCGTGGAGTTTAAGCTTGTTAGTATTGAGACGGAATGGAGTTATGAGATGTTGAGAAGGTTGAGATGACAGTGTGTGTCGTCGGACGTGTGAGGGATTGTGTTTTTTTAAATTTTTGACGAAAGACAGTTGTAGGAATTGAACTTTGGATGTCACCGTGTAGTTTTGTGTGTCTGGTATTTGGGAGAGTATGCGTTATCTCCATTAAGGTGGACCAGAGGTGAATTGGGAGCTAACGTGTCGAGAGCGGGATTACACTCAGATCGTCATAGCCAATTTTGGGATGACATAAAGTTGTACCGGTGCGAATCATGTTGAATGCATCTAATTTATATTCAACTGGGATTCCTTATAAGGAATCCATAAATTAGATGGGTTCCCTCGTGTATCCATGTTGCTGTTGCTATTTTAAAGCCGCAGTGAGGCGCCTGCACTGGGCAGCATTGTCCAGCTAAAAAGCATCGCTATTGAAGAACGGCCAATGTGATGTCTGCACTGGTCGGCGTTCTCCAGCCAAAGAGACTGTGTTTGGTAGCTTAAAAGATTTGGTGGCCGGAAATGAAGGTCCAGGCTGAATAGGATAAGTCATCCTGATTGGTTGAAATTAAGTTTCGAATTAAATTGCGCGCCAAACCAAAATACGAAAATTTCCCCTTCTCTACAGAGTGTTACAATGAGAAAAACTACATTTAAAACAAGACAAACAAGGAACATCTAAAATTTAAACAATTTTTATAAAACAATAAAGCGTCAACTTGGATTTGAATGTTCAGAAGTTCCCTTTTACAAGTAGTAAATTTTCGAAGTGGTGGAAAATCAGATATCAAGAAAAAAAGGGGGAAAGGAGGAGAATATTTTTAAAGAGTACTTATTCCTTTTTCTTTTCTTTTCTTTTCTTTTCTTTTCTTTCTTTTATGGTCAGGTAGTGGAACTAGAATACTGAACTAGAGACTGAATATTTGCATGCGTCCGCCATCTTTGTTTCGGGAACAAGTGGCATACCGCCCAATTTAAATTATAGGAGTGTAAGTCCTATAGTTTCCACAAATACAACACCAATTTTACAAGCACGTAAACAAATGGAATGTGATAACAAAGAACTATAAGAAACAAGCAATTTAATAATCATAACAGGATAAAAATAATTAAAAATACAATGTTCATTTTATGTGCATGCGTGTGTGTGTGTGTATGTGTATGTAGAAAATACAGCTATGGCCAGTTGAATAAAAATATGATTGTTCGCCCGTGTGTGTGTGTGTGTGTTAATATGTTGGGAAAGTCTATTGATTCAATGTGTCCATAGTTGGCCGAAGTAAAAAGGATAAAGAATTGACTTTACTTACATACATGTGTATGCGTGTGTGTATATATGTGAGGGACCGTAAGTATGGGCCTTTTGTTTTCTTAAGTCCACACGTGCGTTTTTTTTTTATTATCTTTGGCGACAGTGTGTCGCGTTCCAGTAGTCGGTAACAGACGCGGCATGTTTCTTTGCTGCGTCCTGTGTTTGATGCCTTCTGCTGTCCGTCTTTGCCTCGAGTAGTGGAATGCTCTTTGATAGTGGAATGCCTTAGTTAATTAAATTCTTCGTTATTTATACTTTTTAGGGTCACTAAAGTGAATCAAAAATAGGATTTTGTAAGATTTTATTGCGGGTCCTAAAATTCAAGCGCGCAACCATTTGTTGACCAATCAGATTCTTATAATTACTTATTTATTTTGGAGCCTAAATATTTTTCTGTTAATTAGTTTCCGAGTCGGATTTTCTAGAATGTTCTTATTCTATGATTTTAAATGATTGGTTGAAAAATATAAAAATGTAACTTTAATGTTAATGCAGTTTTGATCCAAAATTTCTAAAATGTTCTTATGTATGTTTTTGGGGTGGATTATTTTAAGGCTAAAAGAATGTGTATTTTATAGTCTCAAGAACCTCTTATGAGTTATTTTTTATAAACCCTCGTCCTTTTGAAGTTATAATACTGTCGTCATTTGAATATATGTTATTTTTGTTACCTAAAATGCAATATTTTCAACGATATGCAAAGCTGGATTTTGTAGAGTTTATTTCTTTTGAAATAAATTACTTTGTGGGAACTGGTTGTTTTTTGTTTTTAAGAAATATAGACACTCTTCTCTTTCAGATACAAATGTTAGCATTCCCATCCCCTTTTTTTAGTCTCCTTTTTTTAAACGTTTCTCTCCTTCTTCTCCAAGCCTGGCCGTTATTGCTAAATATTCTTGGGCTAGGCAGAGATAAAGTTTACTTGGTAATTTAGGTAGAATTGGACTTTATATAGCGACTGGCACTCGGATAATTTTGTAAACTTTTTGTATGTAGGTCGCTGCAGTTTAAAAACTAAAATCTTGCATATTTATTGCATTGAGCTCATTTCTCATAACTTGCATATTTGTTGAATTGAGCACATTTCTCATAACCTGCATATTTGTTGAATTGAGCACATTTCTCATAACTTGCATATTTGTTGAATTGAGCACATTTCTCATAACTTGCATATTTGTTGAATTGAGCACATTTCTCATAACTTGCATATTTATTGCATTGAGCTCATTTCTCATAGAATTGCTTCGGGAGTCTATCATCACTTATACGCCCATGACCTGTCCATCGGATTTAGGTCGTCATGATAAAAAATTCAATGATTGTGCATCCTTCCCTTATAAGGACTTCTGTGTCACGTGTTTTGGTATTCCACCTGAGGAGTTTCAAAAACCTCTGATGAAAGTGCTCAATTATTTTCAGAGGCCTACGAAACAACGTCAATGTTTCAAACTGAGTACAAAAGAACATCTAACTCGCTGGACCTATAAATATTCATCTTAACCTCGTGGGTAATATGTCAATTAGTCTATTGTAGCCTGCTGGCAATTCAAATCCAAAATTCTCGTTGAAAAAAAAAAACGCAGAATCAACCGGGACGTCAGCGAATGGAGTTTTTCACCCCTACTGGAAACGAGAACTCAGATATTAATCTCCATTCCATATACCGATTTGAAACCGATAATCAGTAAATTCCTTCACACAAAATGGCAACAACGATGGGACATGAACATCCATAACAAACTCTTCCAAATTCAGCCCACCTTGGGAGAATGGAGACCAGCTTTTAGAGCATCGAGAAGAGAACAAGTCGTTATATCCCGACTGCGCATTGGTCATACAAGGCTTACTCATGCTTTTATACTGAAACGGGAACCACAACCACAGTGTTTGACGTGTCAGACAACTTGCATGGTTAAACACATTCTTATAGAATGCAGAACTTTCGCTGTCATTAGAAAGCAATTTTTCAAAATGACTAGTTTAGCCGAATTATTCGAAAACATCAAAATAGATGACGTTCTGTCCTTCTTGCGAGAAATAGGGTTGTACGAAAAATATGACGAATTAAAACTGATTAATCATGTGCAAACAATTGAAATCCTGCTTATAGAAAAATTTACCTACTAAGTATTCATTGGTAAAAGGTATATACAAATAAACAGAATTTGGCGTTAAATAACCTTCAAAGGTTGATACGCCATAAAACCCAAACAACCAACCAAGATATTAGCAATAAACGTCACCCCTACGTTGACGAGGACTATTTTTGAGATAAATTATTTCTAGGTGATAATTCCTTATCACAGGATAAAATATGTGGCATTTATAAGCTCCTTTCATTAGAATAATGAGATATTTCATTATTACTCATTGTGACGCTGCATAAATAATTATCCCAGGACTCCAGTCCATTTTATGCGCATGTGACATCGAGGGCAGTCTAGCACTTGACCCTCCGCAAAATAAGTCCCAGTCAAGATTCCTATTTCGGGCATATAGTAAACCGGCAAATAATGTGGAGGTTAATTTGGGGCTAGACTGATCTCAGACGCGGGTAAGGCGGCACCAATGCCCTTTCACATACAACAGCAAGTCCTTTGTTTTCCTATCCCCTCAGATAGCGGAAAAAACGAACTTCGAGGTTAGAAAATATTAACTGCAGTCAAATTTCCAAAATTCCCTTGTAATGTTTTAAGGTGCAATCAGACGTTTAGCGAGAATTAATGACAGCGATACGAAGCTGAAACAGATATGTGCAACAGAAAACGAATCGATAGAGGAAATAACACAACCAAAAGATTTCAACACAAGGGTGCATTTAAAATATAACGAAATTTTAATAGGCGACGACCAAACAAATAATGATGAGATTGAGGAAACAGTTCCTTTTTCTTTTCTCTTTTCTTTTTAAAATACCGGCAATATTAAGCCAATAGGAAGTATCAAACATAAATGTCTCTCAACTGTCCTTTTCCTCTTTCTCCTTTTTTCTTTCTTTTTTTTTTCTTTTACTTGAGAAAATGTCTAAGAAGCATGTAATAAAGTTCATTCACTAATTTACTGTTGACGAAACAGAATCTTTTCAGTTGCTTTCTTTCTTTTTGAGTACATATAACTTTCCAATATTTAGGAATTTGTAGAAGGAAAACAGTTTAAGTTGTACTTATCTTTGACAAGGTTTAATGTCATGTTCCTTTCTCTCTTTTTTTACGGGCGAGTGACATCCCCGGAATCGGCTAAATCAGCGTCTTTTTCTGCTGACTTCTGTCCAAAGACTAAAGATTCTTTTTACGGGAGACTTTCCGCGCAGTTGGCTGTAAATCAGCATATATTTCTACACTGACTTCTGTCTCCAAACTGAAGATTCTTTTCCAAATTTCTCAAACGGAAAAATGGCATTTTGGCGCTAAGAGTCTATGTGCCAATCATTTGACTTTTTCCTTCTCCCACTATTTCATCCGGTTACGATACTCGAGTTACCTGGATTCCTTTCTTTGCCCAACAGATTACAGGTCATGGAGTGCGGGTAGCTTTGACTTTCATTCTCCTACCGTTTTGGCGATCAGTCTTAGTGCCTGTTGATTCAACACAGAAGGGTAGGGGAATTGACCTCCCGTTCCCTCTCTCGGTAGCATACTACGTCACACTCATATTTAAAAAGAGAGGCTTCCTGTTTTTATAACACAGAATTTTCTTCACTCAGGCCATTCAATACGCTACCCCTTCCTTTTATTATAAATGTAGTTATTGGTTGTTGAATCCAAATCAATTACTAGACAGTCAGGACTAGTAAACAATTGTACATCGGAGGGAAATGGATTCCGTGATTTGTTTTCCCTACTGTTGTATCCTCAGACAATTGGGTAGCCTCAGTTGACAAAAACTAACAACGCACGCGCCTAGCAGCCCTTCCTCAGTATACCTCTGGTCAACTCGTTCGCTCTGTCAGTCAAAAAGCAGTCCACAAAGAACAACAACAACCCCCTCCTGCTGCTGGCATGGTCTTTTATGCAAGTTCCGGCAAATAGAAATTTACATGCGTGGTGGATTTCTTCTTGCAAGACTCGAGATCGGCCTACTGTAACTTCTGCTTCCAAAAGTAAACATATTTTTTACTGCTTGACACGCAAGGCATAGTCTTACGCGCTTTAATCCGCGGGGTAAGTTTCTTCTCTCGCTACAATAAAGGCAGTCACTGACCACAAAACTTCTGTCGGCAGTGGGCCTTCGTGCTCGGAGGTGTGAGAGCTTGACGAACTGCTGTATAGAAGAACGAATCATTCCTGCATTGAGGGAAAGTCATTTCCCATTTATGAGATCTAAAATCAACAACAGGAGGTAGTTACAGAAGGAGATTCGTCAATCAGCGACGAATAGTAGCATATATATATATATATATATATCCCAGCTACGGGAAGATACTGTCTAGCCACACTGATGATTTCTGATAGAACGAAACAGACCTGTCTGTAGATGACTATAGAGATATATATACTCCCCTACCCCCATGGGGTTGAGTTCTCTGGCGAAGAAGTAATCGTGATGCCATAGCGGCTATTGCAAGCCTCTTCGTTTGAATTGAGGTCTCGGCTACCGTTGAACGGATGTATGTAAACAATTGTAATTGTGATTCATAACCATTTAAAATTTACTTCGCAGCTAATATCTCCTCGTGGTTGAATGGTTAGAAGCTTGGCTTGGCGTTTGAGTCGACCGGGTTTCGATCCCAGCTACAGGAAGATACTGTCTAGACACACTGATGAGTTCTGATAGAACGAAACAGATCTGTCCGAGGATGACTATATATATATATATTCTCATTTATTGCCGTTCTGCAGTTTTCTACTGGCAAGACGTATCTTTTGTATTGAGAATCTCAGAACTGGAGGACAAAATGGCTACCCGAATTCTAAAAGATTATGGACCCAGAACAACAAAACTATTGTCAGCATTAAAGAACTTTCAAATTAGTGTGTGGCATAAGATTGAGTGGGATTTGGTATCAACCACTTAAAGTTCGGTCTTCGTACGTGGGTCAATCAATATGTTTCCAGCCTTTTTTTTTTTTTTGTACAGGCATTTAAACTTGACGTAGACTCTTGAAAATTCAATATCTTATTGCTATACATCTTATGAAATGACTGACCAATTTTTATGATTTCAGCTTCAAACGAACAGCTACAGCAGCAATTGGAATACATCAACTAAAGCCTGATTGTCACAGCTGGGGACTTACAAAAATCCAATCTGGACGTGAGGACACTTTAGAAGAACGATATGCAATAAAATTCTGTTTTAAACTTAGAAAGAAAATGCCACAGAAACGTATGGAATGCTTCAGACTGCTTTTGGACAATCTTGCATGAATCGAGCATTTGTTTTTGAGTGGCATAAGAGATTCAAGGAAGGCAGAGAGTGTGTGAGGAATGATGAGAGGTGTGGGAGGAGTAAGGAAGACGATACACCAGAGATGAATGGCCAAAGGGTTAGGGTTAGGGTTACTATGTTGATGTTTTAAGGGAGTTCAGGAAGAGATTCCGTCAGAAGAGGTGAGCACTCTTCAAATCATGTCAGTGGCATTTCCACCAGGACAATGCACCAGTCCATAACTCCATCCTTGTCACAGACTATTTGAGCAAGATGGGCATCAAGACAGTTTCTCAGCCTCCCTATAGTCGAGACCTTGCTCCCTGTGACTCTTGGTTATTCCCTAAGCTCAGAGGCTGTCGTTATGAGACGATTGAGGAGATGAAAGAGGCTGTGACGAAGGTCATTGACACACTCACACAAGAGGACTTCTATTGGGCCTTCTAGAAGTTGTTGGAAAGGTACAACAAATGCATTGCAACTGGAGGAGATTAATTCGAAGGGGACTAGAGTTTCATGTGTGTACTATCAATAAAAGTGGCCATACGAAAAAAGTCTGGAAACTTATTGAAGGCACCTCGAAATACTATCACTGTTCTTCATCAAGAATGGCTTTGGCATTAAGTAATCCATGAAGGTTGATATGCCTTTAAACAAAGAAAGCAAAACCTTTCCATTGAAATAACAAAAAGAAATTCATAACTATTGGGCTTAAAGTATTTTTGGTGGAATTCGCTGAAGTCTTCTAGTCTATGAAGGCTGCAAAGGAATTACCGAAGAAAAGAAAAAAGGAGGCCAAGATACCTTTTATATTTTGACTTTATTTCTGGGTTCAATAATCTTTCTGTGGGCGAAGAAATCATTCCTGTATCCAAACGAAATGGTTGCATCTCCCAGACAAGGTGTTAAAATGTGTTAGTTGCTTTTGGGGGGTAGATATGTCCATTATTCGGTGTTTGTGGGTTGCTGGTAACAGAGACGGCTGCTAGAGGAGATTTGGTTTTACATCAAGTACAAGACTTGGATGGACATGTTCTGCCTGCTATCAGCCAAGAGAAAAAGGGTCCGTCTAATATCAAAGGTAAAACTGAAGTGAGTGAGAATCTCTTTCTTTTTCCCGCGTATGTATAGCCCCACTTCTTGTTAGGGGCTCCGGGGAGTTTCTGCATTTCTTAAATTCATTTTTATTTTATATATTTTCTTTTTTTTATTCACTTCAGAATATCAATTTTTACAGTATGTCGCCTGGAAGAAACAAAATGTAAACCTTTTCCTTTCCAAAGAATCCCAATTTCTTCCAAATCTTTAAGAATAAGATTATCAAAATTCCATCGATGTTGAAGATTATTCATTATCTCATGTCTCTTCGATTTTTTTCTGTATCTTCTCATATTCTCCCCTATTCCTTTTAATTATGTGTCGTGTTCATGTCTTTATCAGTTTCATCCGAGAAAAATGAATATGAAAAGTATAAATATTTTTTGGTCTATCGGGTAGGGTGTGTAATATATCGTTGCAAGGAGAAAGAATGAATGTGGAAACCATGACAGTTGGTTGCAAGAATATAAGGCTCTCAACTTTATTTTTCAACAGGGTCAAAACTGGAGAAAAATTGTGAGAGAGACAAGAAGACGAGGACTCACGGAGACAGAGTGCCTTTTTGACCCATAACTTTTTCTCAGCTGCATTGTGCCATATTAATATTTAAGGCTGTTGCCCCACCGTATCTCATGTGGGCATCTGCATAAATCATTTCACAACACCTACTCTTCTAGCTCTGATTCACGTCAGCTGAGTATTTTCCAGTTGTTTATTCAGGTGCGTCCTGTAATCACATTGTTTACACAGCTGGAACATCCAGATGCGTCAAGGTTCAATATGCAACAGAGAATCCGGGGTTCAATTCCAGGTCGAGTCATACTAAAGACTCACAAAAACGGTACTTGATACCTCCTTGCTTAACACTCAGTATTATAAGGCACATATCAACGGTAAACTGGAGCAATCTTGAGAAAGGTGTATCGCCCTCCCCAACACATTGGTGTTGAAGCAATTGCAAAGGAAGCTTTCTGGTCACCTTCGATTACAGTCGCAAACTTTACTTACTATCTCAATAGCTTTTCTTAGTGAGAGATTGGGAATCATATTTTACATCTGTTACCATGTAACTCAATACAATCTGTCACATTAAAGTGTGGAGAAAAGCTCTGCCAAGTAACACGCATTCACAGAGAGATGCCACTGAAGGGAATTGCATAGCACTGCCAATGCCTTTGAAGATGTTGGCACTGCACCCTACCAAAATAAACTAAAATGATGATGGAATATTTCCAATGCATTTTTATTGTGAAAATCATTTCAAATGCATTTTTATAGTAAAGATCATTTCCAATGCATTTTTATAGTAAAAATCATTTCCAATGCATTTTTATAATAAAAATCATTTCCAATGCATTTTTATAGTAAAAATCATTTGTAATGCATTTTTATAGTAAAAATCATTTCAAATGCATTTTTATAGTAAAAATCATTTCAAATGCATTTTTATAGTAAAAATCATTTCAAATGCATTTTTATAATAAAAATCATTTCCAATGCATTTTTTTAGTAAAAATCATTTCAAATGCATTTTTATAGTAAAATCATTTCCAATGTTTTTTTATAGTAAAAATCATTTCCAATGCATTTTTATAGTAAAAATCATTTCCAATGCAATTTTATAATAAAAATCATTTCAAATGCATTTTTATAGTAAAAATCATTTCAAATGCATTTTTATAGTAAAAATCATTTCAAATGCATTTTTATAATAAAAATCATTTCCAATGCATTTTTATAATAAAAATCATTTCAAATGCATTTTTATAGTAAAAATCATTTCCAATGCATTTTTATAGTAAAAATCATTTCAAATGCATTTTTATAGTAAAAATCATTTCAAATGCATTTTTATAATAAAAATCATTTCCAATGCATTTTTATAGTAAAAATCATTTTAAATGCATTTTTATAGTAAAAATCATTTCCAATGCATTTTTATAATAAAAATCATTTCCAATGCATTTTTATAGTAAAAATCATTTCCAATGCATTTTAATAGTAAAAATCATTTCCAATGCATTTTTATAATAAAAATCATTTCAAATGCATTTTTATAGTAAAAATCATTTCCAATGCATTTTAATAGTAAAAATCATTTCCAATGCATTTTTATAATAAAAATCATTTCAAATGCATTTTTATAGTAAATATCATTTCCAATGCATTTTATAATAAAAATCATTTCCAATGCCTTTTTATAGTAAAAATCATTTCCAATGCATTTTTAAAATAAAAATCATTTAAATGCATTTTTATAGTAAAAATCATTTCCAATGCATTTTTATAGTAAAAATCATTTCCAATGCATTTTAATAGTAAAAATCATTTCCAATGCATTTTTATAATAAAAATCATTTCAAATGCATTTTTATAGTAAAAATCATTTCCAATGCATTTTTATAGTAAAAATCATTTCCAATGCATTTTTATAGTAAAAATCATTTCCAATGCATTTTTATAATAAAAATCATTTCCTATGCATTTTTATAGTAAAAATCATTTCTAATGCATTTTTATAGTAAAAATCATTTCCAATGCATTTTTAGAGTAAAAATCATTTCCAATGCATTTTTATAATAAAAATCATTTCAAATGCATTTTTATAGTAAAAATCATTTCCAATGCATTTTTATAATAAAAATCATTTCCAATGCATTTTTATAGTAAAAATCATTTCTAATGCATTTTAATAGTAAAAATCATTTCTAATGCATTTTTATAATAAAAATCATTTCCAATGCATTTTTATAGTAAAAATCATTTCTAATGCATTTTTATAGTAAAAATCATTTCCAATGCATTTTTAGAGTAAAAATCATTTCCAATGCATTTTTATAATAAAAATCATTTCAAATGCATTTTTATAGTAAAAATCATTTCCAATGCATTTTTATAATAAAAATCATTTTCAAAGCATTTTTATAGTAAAAATCATTTCTAATGCATTTTAATAGTAAAAATCATTTCTAATGCATTTTTATAATAAAAATCATTTCCAATGCATTTTTATAGTAAAAATCATTTCTAATGCATTTTTATAGTAAAAATCATTTCCAATGCATTTTTATAGTAAAAATCATTTCCAATGCATTTTTAGAGTAAAAATCATTTGCAATGCATTTTTATAGTAAAAATCATTTTCAATGCATTTTTATAGTAAAAATCATTTCTAATGCATTTTTATAGTAAAAATCAATTCTAATGCATTTTTAGAGTAAAAATCATTTCCAATGCATTTTTATAGTAAAAATCATTTCTAATGCATTTTTACAATAAAAATCATTTCCAATGCATTTTTATAGTAAAAATCATTTCCAATGCATTTTTATAATAAAAATCATTTCCAATGCATTTTTATAGTAAAAATCATTTCCAATGCATTTTTATAATAAAAATCATTTCCAATGCATTTTTATAGTAAAAATCATTTCAAATGCATTTTTATAGTAAAAATCATTTCCAATGCATTTTTATAGTAAAAATCATTTCTTATAAATTTTTATAATAAAAATCATTTCCAATGCATTTTTATAGTAAAAATCATTTCCAATGCATTTTTAAAATAAAAATCATTTAAATGCATTTTTATAGTAAAAATCATTTCCAATGCATTTTTATAGTAAAAATCATTTCCAATGTTTTTTTATAGTAAAAATCATTTTAAATGCATTTTTATAGTAAAAATCATTTCAAATGCATTTTTATAGTAAAAATCATTTCAAATGCATTTTTATAATAAAAATCATTTCCAATGCATTTTTTTAGTAAAAATCATTTCAAATGCATTTTTATAGTAAAATCATTTCCAATGTTTTTTTATAGTAAAAATCATTTCCAATGCATTTTTATAGTAAAAATCATTTCCAATGCATTTTTATAATAAAAATCATTTCAAATGCATTTTTATAGTAAAAATCATTTCAAATGCATTTTTATAGTAAAAATCATTTCAAATGCATTTTTATAATAAAAATCATTTCCAATGCATTTTTATAATAAAAATCATTTCAAATGCATTTTTATAGTAAAAATCATTTCCAATGCATTTTTATAGTAAAAATCATTTCAAATGCATTTTTATAGTAAAAATCATTTCAAATGCATTTTTATAATAAAAATCATTTCCAATGCATTTTTATAGTAAAAATCATTTTAAATGCATTTTTATAGTAAAAATCATTTCCAATGCATTTTTATAATAAAAATCATTTCCAATGCATTTTAATAGTAAAAATCATTTCCAATGCATTTTTATAATAAAAATCATTTCAAATGCATTTTTATAGTAAAAATCATTTCAAATGCATTTTATAATAAAAATCATTTCCAATGCCTTTTTATAGTAAAAATCATTTCCAATGCATTTTTAAAATAAAAATCATTTAAATGCATTTTTATAGTAAAATCATTTCCAATGCATTTTTATAGTAAAAATCATTTCCAATGCATTTTTATAATAAAAATCATTTCCTATGCATTTTTATAGTAAAAATCATTTCTAATGCATTTTTATAGTAAAAATCATTTCCAATGCATTTTTATAGTAAGAATCATTTCAAATGCATTTTTATAGTAAAAATCATTTCCAATGCATTTTTATAATAAAAATCATTTCCAATGCATTTTTATAATAAAAATCATTTCAAATGCATTTTTATAGTAAAAATCATTTCCAATGCATTTTTATAATAAAAATCATTTTCAAAGCATTTTTATAGTAAAAATCATTTCCAATGCATTTTTATAGTAAAAATCATTTCTAATGCATTTTTATAGTAAAAATCATTTCCAATGCATTTTTATAGTAAAAATCATTTCCAATGCATTTTTATAGTAAAAATCATTTTCAATGCATTTTTATAGTAAAAATCATTTCTAATGCATTTTTATAGTAAAAATCAATTCTAATGCATTTTTAGAGTAAAAATCATTTCGAATGCATTTTTATAGTAAAAATCATTTCTAATGCATTTTTACAATAAAAATCATTTCCAATGCATTTTTATTGTAAAATCATTTCCAATGCATTTTTATAGTAAAAATCATTTCCAATGCATTTTTATAATAAAAATCATTTCCAATGCATTTTTATAGTAAAAATCATTTCCAATGCATTTTTATAATAAAAATCATTTCCAATGCATTTTTATAGTAAAAATCATTTCAAATGCATTTTTATAGTAAAAATCATTTCCAATGCATTTTTATAGTAAAAATCATTTCTTATAAATTTTTATAATAAAAATCATTTCCAATGCATTTTTTTAATAAAAATCATTTTCAAAGCATTTTTATAGTAAAAATCATTTCTAATGCATTTTTATAGTAAAAATCATTTCCAATGCATTTTTATAGTAAAAATCATTTCCAATGCATTTTTATAGTAAAAATCATTTCCAATGCATTTTTATAGTAAAAATCATTTCCAATGCATTTTTATAGTAAAAATCATTTCCAATGCATTTTTATAGTAAAAATCATTTTCAATGCATTTTTAGAGTAAAAATCATTTTTAATGCATTATTATAATAAAAATAATTTTCAATGCATTTTTATAGTAAAAATCATTTCCAATGCATTTTTATAGTAAAAATCATTTCCAATGCATTTTTATAGTAAAAATCATTTCCAATGCATTTTTATAGTAAAAATCATTTCCAATGCATTTTTATAGTAAAAATCATTTCCAATGCATTTTTATAATAAAAATCATTTCAAATGCATTTTTATAGTAAAAATCATTTCAAATGCATTTTTATAGTAAAAATCATTTCAAATGCATTTTTATAATAAAAATCATTTCCAATGCATTTTTATAATAAAAATCATTTCAAATGCATTTTTATAGTAAAAATCATTTCCAATGCATTTTTATAGTAAAAATCATTTCAAATGCATTTTTATAGTAAAAATCATTTCAAATGCATTTTTATAATAAAAATCATTTCCAATGCATTTTTATAGTAAAAATCATTTTAAATGCATTTTTATAGTAAAAATCATTTCCAATGCATTTTTATAATAAAAATCATTTCCAATGCATTTTAATAGTAAAAATCATTTCCAATGCATTTTTATAATAAAAATCATTTCAAATGCATTTTTATAGTAAAAATCATTTCAAATGCATTTTATAATAAAAATCATTTCCAATGCCTTTTTATAGTAAAAATCATTTCCAATGCATTTTTAAAATAAAAATCATTTAAATGCATTTTTATAGTAAAATCATTTCCAATGCATTTTTATAGTAAAAATCATTTCCAATGCATTTTTATAATAAAAATCATTTCCTATGCATTTTTATAGTAAAAATCATTTCTAATGCATTTTTATAGTAAAAATCATTTCCAATGCATTTTTATAGTAAGAATCATTTCAAATGCATTTTTATAGTAAAAATCATTTCCAATGCATTTTTATAATAAAAATCATTTCCAATGCATTTTTATAATAAAAATCATTTCAAATGCATTTTTATAGTAAAAATCATTTCCAATGCATTTTTATAATAAAAATCATTTCTAATGCATTTTTATAATAAAAATCATTTTCAATGCATTTTTATAGTAAAAATCATTTTCAATGCATTTTTATAATAAAAATCATTTCTAATGCATTTTTATAATAAAAATCATTTCTAATGCATTTTTATAGTAAAAATCATTTTCAATGCATTTTTATAATAAAAATCATTTCTAATGCATTTTATAGTAAAAATCATTTCCAATGCATTTTTATAGTAAAAATCATTTCTAATGCATTTTTATAGTAAAAATCATTTCCAATGCATTTTTATAGTAAAAATCATTTCCAATGCATTTTTATAGTAAAAATCATTTTCAATGCATTTTTATAGTAAAAATCATTTCTAATGCATTTTTATAGTAAAAATCAATTCTAATGCATTTTTAGAGTAAAAATCATTTCGAATGCATTTTTATAGTAAAAATCATTTCTAATGCATTTTTACAATAAAAATCATTTCCAATGCATTTTTATTGTAAAATCATTTCCAATGCATTTTTATAGTAAAAATCATTTCCAATGCATTTTTATAATAAAAATCATTTCCAATGCATTTTTATAGTAAAAATCATTTCCAATGCATTTTTATAATAAAAATCATTTCCAATGCATTTTTATAGTAAAAATCATTTCAAATGCATTTTTATAGTAAAAATCATTTCCAATGCATTTTTATAGTAAAAATCATTTCTTATAAATTTTTATAATAAAAATCATTTCCAATGCATTTTTTTAATAAAAATCATTTTCAAAGCATTTTTATAGTAAAAATCATTTCTAATGCATTTTTATTGTAAAAATCATTTCCAATGCATTTTTATAGTAAAAATCATTTCCAATGCATTTTTATAGTAAAAATCATTTCCAATGCATTTTTATAGTAAAAATCATTTCCAATGCATTTTTATAGTAAAAATCATTTTCAATGCATTTTTAGAGTAAAAATCATTTGTAATGCATTATTATAATAAAAATAATTTTCAATGCATTTTTATAGTAAAAATCATTTCCAATGCATTTTTATAGTAAAAATCATTTCCAATGCATTTTTATAGTAAAAATCATTTCCAATGCATTTTTATAGTAAAAATCATTTCCAATGCATTTTTATAGTAAAAATCATTTTCAATGCATTTTTAGAGTAAAAATCATTTGTAATGCATTATTATAATAAAAATAATTTTCAATGCATTTTTATAGTAAAAATCATTTTCAATGCATTTTTAGAGTAAAAATCATTTGTAATGCATTATTATAATAAAAATAATTTTCAATGCATTTTTATAGTAAAAATCATTTTCAATGCATTTTTAGAGTAAAAATCATTTGTAATGCATTATTATAATAAAAATAATTTTCAATGCATTTTTATAGTAAAAATCATTTTCAATGCATTTTTATAGTAAAAATCATTTTCAATGCATTTTTAGAGTAAAAATCATTTTTAATGCATTATTATAATAAAAATAATTTTCAATGCATTTTTATAGTAAAAATCATTTCCAATGCATTTTTATAGTAAAAATCATTTCCAATGCATTTTTATAGTAAAAATCATTTCCAATGCATTTTTATAGTAAAAATCATTTCCAATGCATTTTTATAGTAAAAATCATTTCCAATGCATTTTTATAGTAAAAATCATTTTCAATGCATTTTTATAGTAAAAATCATTTGTAATGCATTATTATAATAAAAATAATTTTCAATGCATTTTTATAGTAAAAATCATTTCCAATGCATTTTTTCCCAATACATTTTTGCAAAGGGCATTTTTTTAAATACTTTTACTGTGATTCTGTTTGAAGTCTTGACATATGACCTGACATAGAGAGGTACTTCAACTAGTATTAAGCTATTGAACTTTTGACAAATTTATTATGAATGTGATACTTTTGATTTAAAGAAAATGTTTTTTTTAATGTTATCCATATTTTAAAATAATCAGAAATTTTCTCTTTTTATCCAGAAAATAAATCCAATGGAACTTAATTTTTGACAAGGACTACAGGGGTTGTCTAAAATATTTTATCACAAAAAGAAATATGGGATACAATTATCTGCAAATAAAAGAGAAAATTGGAATTGTGAAAAAAAATTATTAAGAAATTAATCAAAGAAAGAAAGGAAAAGATTACCCCCACCCTCATCCAAGAAAAAAAAAAACAGGTTCAATTTTTATTAACATAATAAATTAAAAAAAAGTATTGCTTATCTCCCTTGACGTGTCTGAATCTTGGGGTCAGTGATTGTCACTCCAAAACGAATTTTAATGAATTTTTAATCGTGAGAAAAAGGGTCACAAATATATTTTCGACTTTATAACAGTTTGGGCATTTTTTTTACCCTTGCTCACATGTTGTAGTGTGGGCAGAAAAAGAAAAGCGGAAAATTTTTTTACAAAGGTAAGTAAGATGTATAGTTGATTTGGGCGTCGTCTGGTTGGCAGACGAAAGGGAAAGATTAGGAAAATATTTATATCATTTTGTACTTTACCTTCATTGCCAGATTTTCTTTAGAAGATTGTTTTTACTGTTTTTCCTTCGAAAAGAAAAAAAAATGTTTGAAATTATAAAATATTTTTCTTTGTATAAAAAATTAATTTTTCTTCGCGTTTCAAAAAAAAAAAAAAAAAGAAAAGAAAAGAAAGAAATAAAAGAAACAAAAGAAAAAAAATGAATTTATCACCTGATTTTACTAAAACATAGGTTCGTTGAATTGATTTATATATATAGATATAGATATATGTATTTGATTTTTAATATATATTTTTCCAATGATTGGCGCTATTCTGTGTATAGTTCACTCAAAAAAATATTGGTAACATTTGCAGAAAAGTGTCGCCAATTTTCTCTTGAACTACTAATCCCCCCCTCCACTTTTTAGTTTTTAGATATAGTAGTTTTCTTTTAGAAAAAATATTCTTTTAAAAATTTTGTTAATAATACTAGATAAATATTTTTGTCATGGATCAATACTTGATTTTAAAAAGTTTAATTCTAAAGCTGTTTTTGGAAAATTTTGATGACGTACGAAAATAAAATCAATTAGTTTTTCAAACTTTAAATTTGATAACATTGAATTCATTCTGCAAATTTTTTTACACTAAACTGGGGTGTTCTTTGAAAAATAAACAAATAGAAAAAATCTATGAAGTGTAAACACCCATTTAAAATATTCACGGCTACTACTATTTTTACAAGAATACCATTTTAAGAGAACAATACAGACTGCTATTACTTTGCTTTTAATTGCTTTGTCTGTATTTCGCGTGGTATAATTAACTAGTCATAATGTATGAAAGTCTCTGAGATATCTTCTTACAAGCTATTTTCATATGGCTTTTTTTCCTGCTACCCTTACGCCCAAAAATAATATGATCGATTATTTAAATTAATGTAGGGATTCTGTTTAGTTCGGTGACTTTATATAAAAGGCATTTGTTTAGTTGCAGACATCAGGGCATTACTTTAATCATATCCTTTCGTGCGAATAGTAAGGCAAAATATATGTGGATATTTTTTCTTTTAAACGAAGTGGGGGGATCTAAAATACTTGGCTCTAAAGGTCTTTAGTACTTTACTGCAGAAATCAATCTAACTCCCCTGACCTTGTTTATGGGGATGTACTGACGGATCTCCTGTTCAATCTTTTCACAATCATTGCTTCTCTCTTTACTGACACGAATATTATGATTTTCAGCCGACTGTTGCTAAATAGTTGGAAAATTGGTAATTGTTCAGAATAGCACGCTGAGGAAATCGACGAACTGAAAGTCATTCAAAGTCGGCCATTATAAATTATTGCAGAAATTTCCTCAGCGGGTTATTTTGGACAAGTACCCGAAATTTATACTTTTATTATTATTACTATTTTATTTATTTATCTATTTATTATTAGACTCCTGTTTTTATCTATTTATTATTAGACTCCAGTCAGTCTTAGATTTAAAGTATGACATCTGTCCTTGCAGATTCTCTTTAAATATAGCTGTGAACCATTCTGTGTAAATTTTGGAGGTGCCCCGATCAAACCTGAAGAATATTTACCTGTTCAAAATTAAATGAAAAAAAAAAAAAATACAAGTTGTTCCCTCCCACTTACACAAACTGATTGTAAATTCTGTTTTTATTTATCAATCTAAAATCCTTTAAATGAAAACTTCGGAAAAAAATTAGTATATATTGGTTTGGTTTCTTTGTTTAATGGCATATCAACCTTCGTGGGTTATTTAATACCGAAATAATTTTTATAGAACAGCAGTGATACTATTTAATCCATAGCTGGGGGGGGTGTATAAAGGGGTTCATATCTTTCTCAAGGGTGACTGTTCAAAAGTGAGTGTTATACTACAATTAGAAATCGAACTCGCTTACTAGGATGTCGCAGTTCAGCTCGTTAACCATCTCACCACAGAAATAAATGGTATCTATTGGTATATGACAGACTTAGATTCACAGATAAAACGGATTAGATATGGAATTCTTTTTCTTATTTTATATTTTAAGGGTCCTAATTTAATAATCAAAGGGGTCAGATCCTCAACAAAAAAGACATATTTTGTTGCAACAATTATCACATTACTTGCTGATACTCAAATGGTCACCCATTTAAATGTTGAACTGGTTCATCACTGCTTAACTTCGGTAATATAGCAGGAACCGCCCCTTTCAACGTGATTTCACTGTCAGTAGACCTCATTTAAGTTACCTGAATTCAGAATATTCTAGACCGTTTGTTCTACCTGACAGGTGCCATTTGATTGGAGGTGTTTAGTAAACATAGGAATGGCTTTGTTCATTTATTTATTTACAGTTGACTTTCACGATGAGGTAGGGTCTATTGGGTTTTGTTTGTCATTTTTATTATCAAATAGAATAAATTAAACAAAAAAAATTTACCTTTCTAGTAAGAGTTAAAAATTAAAGGTATTATAATTTTAATTACGGCATGAATAAAGGATATTATATTCTAACTGTTCCCTTCCCTACGATCAAGAAACAGCTGTATTTTTTTGTCTTTCTTCCTTTAAGAGTTAGAATCCCCTAAACAAACTTGTCAATCTGAATTTATACAATAACTTTCGGTAAAATACTTCATTTTAATTAATAAGAAATAATCCATTTTGGATGTCGTCTAGTTGTTGTAATAAAAAAAAAACTGAGGTTGCACCTTTTTCTTTTATTTCTTTAATAAGCTTAGCTTTATTGTTGCACCCACAGTTAGAATCGAACTCACTAACAACAGGTATTCCATGCAAGGTGCCCTATTTATTTATTTATTTATTTATTTTACGTTTTCTTTTCTAAATTATTTTAATTATTCCAATTATTTAATTAACTTATTTCATATATTTTGTTTTTAAGTTTAACGTCAGATTTTTATTTTAAATGCTACTTTGAAAAAAAATCTTTTTTTCTTCTTTTTACTATTTTTTCAAATGCAGTTTTTGATTAAGCTTCTTTTTTTTTTTCTTCTCCCCTCAAACCCACCCTGTCTCGTTTACCCGCTAATCTATAGCATGTGCGTGGAGTGGGGTCTGCATCTCTCTCTTCTTTTTTTTTTTTTTTAATAAAACCAAATCATCGTGAATAGAAACGAAAAGGAGGAGGAAGAGAGAATCTTTGTAACTGCTACTATTTATTGAGATAAACCTGCTTACTGCTAGACTGACGAGAAGCCATCACTTTGATAACAACAACAGCTTTGACTGATTTCATATTGAATCCAGGAGGGAGAAGGATGTAGTGGATGGGTGTTACTCAATTATTGTGAGATGTTTTCTTCAAGTGAGTAGCTTTTAGAAAAAGCAGACGGTAAATGATTGCTAATCAAAATCATTGCGAATCAATTGAAGCAGAAATGTGCGCGTCGATGATTATTACTTGTAAGAGTCAGTGCGGCAGCAAAAGCAACGTCTGAATGATGGGTTAGGGTGAGGATAAGAAGGTAATAACGGTATTGTTGTCTTGTCTGCTAATCCAATCATTGAGAAATCTCATTGGGTTAATCGACTTGAAGAATTTTTTTTTCTTTAATTTTTTTTTTTTTCTCGAACAATCTTAGAAGGTGGTCGTCTGGGCTCAGTATATATCGATCGTGCCTTGCATACAGAGGGTAAGAACCCCCTCCTAAAAAAAGAATTTCCTTGATAAGCGAGAAACTGACATTTACCAAGCACCCTTGACTCAATGTCAACACACACACACACACACACACACACACACACACACACACACACACACACACACATATATATATATATATATATATATATATATATATATATAAGTAAAATTAGCGACTGTCGTCGAGGGTTACCCGAAGGCTCTCTTTTCAATAGCTACTACACTGAGGTGTAGGGCACCTTGGGTGGTGTAACGGTTAGCAAGCTAGACTATCAAACCTTCATAAATGAGTTCGAGTCTCATGAGGAGCCTCATTCATTCGGCCTTGTGCCACATCGAAGCAAAGAGCTTCGTAAATTACTGGGTACCTCGAGTAGTGAAGTGATTAGCAAGCTTGACTAGCAAATGTGCAAGAGTGAGTTTGAGCCTTATTGGATCCCTCATTCTTTCGGCCTTGTGCCACATCTAAGCAAAACGCTTAGTAAATTACTACTACACCCAGGTGTAGGGGATAGGGCGCGACTCTTTTCCCTGGATTGCTTCACTTTACCCTTGATATATACCTTATAATGCTGAGTGATAAGCAAAGAGGCATCAAGTACCATTTTTTAAAAGTCTTTGGTATGATTCGACCCGGGATTGAATCCCGGGAAACCGGGGTTCAATGACGCACACACAAGATAATGAAAATTTATAACTGAAAGCATTTTTAATCTGTAAAATCACAAGTGGGTTTTACATTGCCAATCTTCAAATTAGTTACATTTCAACGCGTCTGATGTCTATTAGATTCAACTAAATAAATGTATAATCTTTGAGTGACTATTATAGGGTGGCTTTCGCATAAGATTTAGTCACATGACTTTGTATGTCAACGACGTGGTAGTCACATGATTCAAAGCTTACGCATGTATTCAGGAGACTCCAAGAGATGCCAAATGTGTCAAATACTCACTCACTTGAGGATCAACAAAGTGATATGGGTTTTTATTGTGTTTAGTTTGGTATGGTTTTATGGCAAATCAACCATTGTAGGTTATTTAATGCCAAATCCATTTTTATAGATTTAAACAGTCCTATTTCAAATAATTCAGTTTAGCGTAATTAAACCGTTAAGTTCTATTTGACCAATAGGTAGGACCCTATCAGGTGTTGCCCAGTCGCCTGGGGCTAAAGAATACACCGACCGCTCTGCAGAGGGGTAAGAACACCCCGCCAACGAGTGTCCTGATATGACACTAAACAATCTGATGGCGAGGCTCCAGTAATGCTGAAGCTTTGGGAAATGAGGAGTACCCCTTCATTGCCATTGCTCTCAGGCCCACTCTGGCCCGGAATGGTAGCACCTGATAAGGGTCCTATCTATGGGTTAAATAGAACTAAACCGTGGTTTTGACAATTAGACTGCGTGCTTATGTTAAACTGAATTGTTTGAAATGAAACTATTTTTGACACTGAAACTGTACTTACACTAAACCGAATTGTTTAATATAGAACTTCTGTACTATAACTAAACTGAATTGGAATTGTTTGAATTAATTGAATAGCTTGAAATAGAAATGTTTTTGACAAACTGTGTACTAATGCTAAACTGAATTGTTTGAAATAGAAGTATTTGCATAAAAATAGATGTGGCGTTAAATAACCTACAAAAGTTGATATGCCATAAAACCCAACCAACTAACCTATCAGGTGCTACCACTCCGGGTCAGAGTGAACCTAAGAACGATGGCTATGAAGGGGTACTCCGCATTCCCCAAAGCTCCAGGATTACAGGAGCCTCACCATCAGATTGCTTAGTGTCCTATTCAGGACACTCGTTGGGAGAGTCTTACCTTTTTACAGCCCCAGCCGACTGGGCTTTCTTGTTTTTATTTTATATCTGAAATATTAAATATAATGTGTCTGCAGTATAGGGACGCCCAAGAAAATGCGTGTATGCAGCATAAGGTGGCCCTATAAAACAACCCAGACCATTTAATGCTACGAGGTATCATTTCTGAAGGTCTGTGTGGTGTGGAGTACCCCTTTATTGCCATTACTCCCAGGTTCACTCTGTCCTGGAGTAGTCGAAGAACGGGATTTATCTATAAGGTTAGGGGATACACCACGTTAAGGCATCGCTTTTAAAACATATTTTTTATTTCATTAATCATTTCTTCGTTTAGTGACATATCGATTTTCGTGGGTAATGTGAAAGTGTAGAAGAACAGCAGTGAGATTATTTAACTCATATTGGGGAGTTTATCATTAGTTTTCATATTGTTAACACTAATTAATATATAATAAAATGTAATATATATAAATATATATATATATACGGGTGTGTATATATATATATATATGTGTATATATATATATGAGTGTGTATGTATATATATATATGTGTGTGTGTATGTGTGTATATGTGTGTATATGTATATATATGTGTATGTATATACATATATATGTATATATATGTGTATATATATATATATATATATATATATATACATAAACGCATATGTATATATATATATATACACATGTGTATATACACACACACACACACAAACACACATATATATGTGTGTGTGTGTGTGTGTGTGTGTGTATGTGTATATATGTGTGTATATGTATATATATGTGTATGTATATATATATATATGTATATATATGTGTGTATACATATATATATATACATACACGCATATGTATATATTTATATATACACATGTGTATATACACACACACACACACACACATACATATATATATATATATATGTGTGTGTGTGTGTGTGTGTGTCCTCGTGGTGTAATGTTTAAAACGATGGACTGCGGAATCGTAGTACGCGAGTTCGTACTCCAGTCGCGCTATTACGTTCACTTTCGGGCAAATACCCTTGGGAAAGGTATGAACCCCCTTATCCTCCCAGCTATG